>OY811975.1:186881-680927 GCA_963681505.1 Eunapius fragilis | reverse complement strand
GTATACCGTCACCGTTCGCCTGTGCCCGCGCATTTATAAAATGCCATCCAGAAAAGTCACCGTAGGCGACCGTTCGATGGGGAAAAGGGGGGCCCCCTCTCAACTAATAATATTCATAGAGCTAGTTTTCTTGAATCGTATGAGTTTTTTCGTGTATATAATTAGGGCATCGAAAGCTTCCACAATTCGGGCGGGAGGGCACAGCTCCCTCCCCCATTAGCGTGCTTGACAATGTGAAGCGAAGGCTGTCCCGATTGATTGTTAACTGTATGCCAAATGCTAACAGTACAGATAGATTATAATGGGTTGGGGAGTTCTTACTCCTCCCGCCCCCGCAGACAAAAGGAATACTGTGAACAATGCTCTCATTAAAGTCATGAATTTAATTATCCTCGCTTTTATATACCTTCCGCCGCCGCTGGCCAGAGTCACTAACTGAGCATCAGAAGTTGAGAAGTTTTTAAGGGATGCGATAAAACCGGTCGAGGTTTCTGAAACGGATATCAAAGCAATACGTATGATGTTAAATCAAGAGCCGCGTTTGAATGTGACCAGCGAACTGGAGCGCGCACTGAATACATCAAGTGCGTTATGCTCAAGCCTTTTTGCTCCATCTACGCGCGAGTGCATAACGTATCAACGACGTCTTGTGTCTTATCACACAACCAATGTTATGTACTATCGCTGTTCGAGAGTTCTCGTTGCCACGAAAATTTCCCTACGATGTCAAGAGTGTGGCTTATTGTACAACTACGCACAGTATGGCAACAAGACAAGCAACGGGGTTTCGCTTTTATGAAACTGAACGGGACGCCATAGAAGTCACTGATGGGGTATTTTTCGAAAGAA
The DNA here is from genome assembly GCA_963681505.1 of Eunapius fragilis. Classification (NCBI taxonomy): domain Eukaryota; kingdom Metazoa; phylum Porifera; class Demospongiae; order Spongillida; family Spongillidae; genus Eunapius; species Eunapius fragilis. The sequence goes on along the minus strand of OY811975.1, from coordinate 680,078 downwards.
AATTGTTGGACTTACAGTGCAGCCTTAATTGCGTAAGTTTTATTCAACTGCTTCTAGCACATTTATAAATGCATTTGTTTCCATGTTTATAGAAATCACAGCTGGGTTTCTTTCCAAGGATTTTCCGAGTCATACAATGATGCCTTTCACCTCATACCTGACAACGGTAATAATAAAAATTTGAAATGTACTAATGATCATTGTTGTGTATAACTTATGCACAGTAAAAAAAAATTAGTGAGTAAAAAGCATGTAAAGTTTAAGTTAATTGATGTTTTATTTAAAAGTAATCGTGGAAGAATTTATTTAAAAAGTGACCACCATATTCAAGTCATAACTACTAATGTTTACAAATTTCACCCTAAAGTTAATTATCCTATTCTACCGCAGAGTTATCGCTTGAGTGCTTTTAACTTTTTTTTATCAAATGATTATTAATATGATCAGCATTCTAACCTGTTATTAATAATCAATTCCCACTAATATAATTACATGTCAATAATCGTTGATACGTCCGGGATATGTAGCGATTTCACAGTGAACCATTTCTATAACTTTATATGTGAAGCGCAAATATCTGTCCCAACTACAATAATCCTTGAATGTACCGCGGATCATCCTATAGAATAATTAAAGACATGAAATGATTAACCAAACCAACGCTTAACCTTTTAACTTTTTAAAAAAGCAAAACGAAGCTAAAGTAACCGGCAAATTATGTCCATTATGCCTAACCCCTTAGCCAGTTTAGTTATGTGTTTTATTTGGGTAATGTTCATCTCGTTAGTTATTTGTAGACCATCATTATAGGAGACGAGCCGCACCCCCTGCACTAAGTGGACAATGCATATCGTATAGACCTGTTGCTGAGTTAACATATCGATATGTCATTGAATATTGTTAATAATGATATTGCTCCAGGCTTATTACGAATTCATAACCTAATGATTTCATCATCATGACTCCCCCAATCTTGAATACGTTCCTACGCCACTGCACAAATGTGAAAACCTATGGTCTGAGTAGTATCGGCCCCAGACCCTAGTATGTCACAGCATAGATTGTCTAAATAATCTATGGTCACAGCGAGGATGGATTGCATCACTGTTCTAACGTGCGGTGATGTACTCTGGGGCCTGGGGCCAAGACTAGGATCTGAGAGCCTTAAATGTACAGTTAGTAGTGTTCCGGTTCGAACCATTCGAACCGAACTGGCTACAATCGAACAGAATCTCGCGATCGCCAATCGAGAGTTACTTAACTCTCATATAGTATTTGACCCCGATATGAATGTCATTAAAAAACGGAAAATTGAATAGTCCTATATTTAGCACATTTCTATACATGTATGTAGGATATAGTATGTTGTTCGTGTGCTAAATATCGGATTATTCCATTTTCCCTTATTATTAGACCCTTGTTTCCTTCCTTTTTACACCACCATTGCCTTCAAATCCTATATGCCACCAACTTTCTCATAGAGAATGTTTTTTATTTACTTGTTATAATTATAGTTATAATTAGTTGATTCCAGCGGTCGCGCGCGAGGTCCGTATATTTTTCGGTTCTACTTTTGTACTATAAACGCGAACGCACAAACGTTTACATGTATATAATTATATATGTATTAGGTAGTGAATCATGCAGTTAATTGGTGATATATTGTTTGTATACGCAATTAATATAATAGCGGTTTGAAAGGTTCGAAATTCGTTCAAACCGCGAGTCGAACCTCGAACCGTTCGAGCCGAACCGGTGTCACGGAATAGATTATCCCCCAATAAATTCATCCCCCGGATAATCTATTCCAGAATAGATTATCCCCCTAGGATAAATTATTTCGGAATAGTTTATCATCCCTTGGAATAGATTAACCCCCTTCATAAAACGCTCACTCGTGTCCTTTATAACGGATGGATGTAAAAGAATACGACGAAATTGTTCGGTTCCTTGAGAGCAATGACAGTGAGCAGCGAAATTGGCCTCGGGATGTGTTGGAGTCAAAAGATGGCAATGATGCTAAAAGGGCTTATCGACAGAAATGTGAGGGTTTCATAACCGAAGATGGCTTGCTTTTCAAGACAATAAGGCGGAAGAAAGGGCTGACGTCTGTACGAGAGGAAGAAAGGTATCGAGTTGTTACGGTTGACGAGAAGGTTAGACTGCTTGACACCGTTCACAAAGATCCAGCAGGCGGTCACTTTGGAGTTCATAAAACGTACGTTGTATTATACGTTGTGAATTGGTTTCACTATATACATGTGTATCCATCTACTAGCATGCATGTAAAATCATGAAATAAAGATTGTTATTTGATTTAAATCTATGCTCTCAGTTGTATAGCAGCATACGAATTTGCTATATTATATGCCTTTCTTTTAATTTGAAGCAATCGCTGGTAATTACTTTCTGATGTGCTTCTTCACTTCATACATGCATGTATGTAGGCAAGAGAAGGTGGCTGAACGATACTATTGGAAGGGAAGGGCCTCAGATATTGATAACTATTGCAGCACTTGTCTAGTGTGTCAAAGACAGAACAAGATGCCAAAAAAAGATCAGAACTGCATCCTGTTGGTGTCCCAAACCATGCATTTGCACAATGGGGAATGGACTTGGTGGGTCCACTTTCTGGTGCAAATGAATGTTATCTTATGGTTCTAACAGAATATCTAACAAAGTGGGCTGAAGTGTATCCTATACCGAATAAACAAGCAACAACTGTGTTCAAATGCCTCAAAAAGGTGATAGGGAGGTTTGGAGTTCCAGAGACAATCATATCAGACCAGGGGCGTGAATTTTTGTAATGAGTTGAATGACAATTTTTGCAAAAGCTTTGGTATCTCAAGAAGAATCTGTACAGCGTATCATCCTCAAAGTAATGGTCTTACAGAACGGTTCAATCAAATAATTTGTGGTTGTTTAAGTAAGTTTTCCGATGGTGGTAAACTCAATTGGGAAGATGATTTGGATCTGATCTTGCTGGGTTATCGCTCATCCTTTCAGTCATCTACGTTATACTCTCCATATGAACTTGTTTATGGCGTGAAAGCCAGGCTACCTATAGAATTAGATTTGCCTATGCACACGTATCAAGGAGATGAAGGTATTGAAGCTATGGAAAAGATGGTGCAAAACTTAAAATAGTTTGTGAGAAGCGTATAGATGCTCATAAAAATATTAAGCTTGCGCAAGCTACACAAAAAAGACAATGATAGAAAATGTAGCCAAAATGTGTGTTTCAAGGTAGGAGATGAAGTATGGTATGCAAATTTAAGGAGAGACACAAGAAAGGGTGACAAGTTGTCTATGAAAAGGCTTGGTCCAGTGTGTATTTCAAAGGCATGTGGGAAAAATACCTATTTACTGACTGGTTTAAAAAGGAGATATCATTCAGATCAGTTAGAACATGTAAAGAGGGCTAAAGCTGTTAGTAATGAGACACAAAATTTGAAATCTGAAGTTGCTGAGTGTCAAAATGTGACGCAGTCTGGAACCAAAGTTGTTATCCACAATGCACAAGAATCTGGTCAAGAGGCAAAGCATGAGAAGAAATTATCTGTGGTTGGTATCAAAGGACAGGTCATCAATAATGAGCCATTGAATAAACATGTAGAATTGCAGGTTGGAGATGAGGTGATGTACACTCTTGCAAGTAGGAATACCTCAAAACTTGATAAAAAGTACTGCTGTTATATCTAAAGTATACGTACTATCTGTCTAATTTAAAAAGAAAGTACCATCTGAATCAATAGGAAAAGGTCAATATTTCTATACCTTCTTCTAAAAAGGTTTTTCATTTTGATCACAGCATGCAGTGTATGTATTCAATTGAACATGTCTAAAATCACATTTTTCTTTGTTTCTTTTACTATTATATGTACAACAAAGGCATTGCTGTCTATAGGAAAGCCTTCAGCAATTGAAACTTTACATCATGTTCTTAAGCTGAATTGTGACAGTAGTCATGCTGTATTAATGAGAAACATAAACAAATTCGGCTTGCAAGATTGCATAAACATACCTGCAGATGGAAACTGCTTGTTTAGTGCTGTATGTGATCTACTGATGAGAGTAGTTGGTCAACGCAAGCGTCATCTAAAACTTAGAGAAGAAGTAGTGAATTACATGAAGAGCAATTCTACAACAGTAAGTTTCACAAGTTGAATTGATGCATACAGCATGCATGGTGTGTCTGATTTTTCAGCAAGAAGGGATTCCCCATTTCAACTTTGTTGACTCAAGGTCAGTTGAATCATGGGAGTCATACCTGTTGAACATGAGCAAATATGGAACATGGGGTACACATTTGGAACTTCAGGCATTGTCCAACATGTTGAGTGTTACCTTCTGCCTGGTGACAAACAGCAGTGTTGACGAACAATCAATGGTGTGTGGATCAATCCCTTTAGTACAGGGGAAACACTGGTCGATTCACCAGTGTTAACACTTGGTTGTGAGATGGAGTTTCATTTCCATAGCCTGTCACAAATTCAACCTACCAATTTGCATTCCCATGAACAAACTAAGCAGCTATCAGACCAAACCCTCAAATGTTATACTAGCTCCAATTCCTTCAATGAGGTGAAAAGTGGTAAGGTATAAGAGTGTAACATATTGTATGTTATTCTTTATTCATTGTTAGATTCACATTTTGGAACAGTCACAAATATAGCTTCTGAAGAACTGGAATTTACAATCTGTGATACTAGCTGTGAGGCAGAAAATGGTAAGAAGGATTACTTTGACATACGTATTGACTTAAATGAATTAATACAGTATAACCTGCCTGTGGAAATAGAGAATCGACAGTATTGTATCTGTATGCACATTTTAAAAATTGGAAATGATAGAAATCATTCACATCTAATCACCAAAACCCATGATAAAGACAAACTCAGGAACACAGCATTTTGTGATGAAATCTGACTTTCAGCAGCTATTGAATGGAGAGTGTATTGGATATAATGTAAGTACCAAGAGTAAATAGCAATGAAACATTTATTATTTTCTAACATTATGGCACACTAGATCATCAACTTCTTTTTCCATATGCTTGAAATTGAAGACAGAGCAGTTAGTGCACACAATGTCATATACATTGCTATGATTTCAATCATTTCTTTCATCATAAACTACAGCTGAATGATACTTCTGGAAAGTGCATAAGATGCCTAAACTCCTTTGTGTTCACAATGTTGTCAGAAGAGAATGGCTATTCTTTGCATAGAATATCATCCTTGTTTGAGGTATAGTTATAGTTCTCATAAAAGCGGTTTAATGAGTATAAATTCTTTAGACCAACAGTATCTTTGAGTATAGCTATATTTTAATACCATGCAATATTCCTGGCCACTGGTTCCTTGCTGTAAGTGAGCTTCAGTGTTTTTCATTTACATCTTGACTGTGGTATAAACTATAGGTAATAGAAGTACAAAATAGATGTGTGAAACTGTATGATTCTGTTTTTGAATCAATTCAAGGCAATGCTATCACTGTTTTACGGTAATTGGTATTGACATCGGAAAATATATAATGTTGTCAGTTATACATGCAGCAACTTCTTGTTGCACGAGCAATCACGACAAAGATCTTTCAGAACATCTGATGATCCTTGGGTCTTTTCACTTCACAAGAAATATATATTTTCATGTTATGCATTTACATAAGTATGGTTTTCGAAGAATCCTAGTCTCAAACAAAACAACATCTATGACTGTGGTGTTTTTGTTTGCAAGGTAATCATTTATATGTGAATAAGTAGTAACAGCCATTTACATTCACCTCCATGCAGTTTGGTGATTGTATAGTAAAGAAGAGTCCTCTAAATTTTCCAGTAAGTACTTAACTTTTTGTGCTGTATGGAACTAATATGTACAAGTAAATAAAAACCTTCTCTAACGAGAAAGTTGGTGGGCATATAGGATTGACAATGTTGGTGTAAAAAGCACGGAAACAAGTGTGACAGAAATGTTACTGGAAAATTGAAATAGGCCTATATTTAGCCCAGTCACATTTAGGCAGCGCACGCCTGAGTAATGGGCTAAATATAGGCCTATTTCAATTTCCAGTAACATTTCTGTCACACTTGTTTCCGTGCTTTTTACACCAACATTGTCAATCCTATATGCCCACCAACTTTCTCGTTAGAGAAGGTTTTTATTTACTTGTTTCATAAGTTTTTTTTTCTCCGTGTCAACACTGCTTCATAACTGTAATGTGATGAGGAACGATGTGCAATGGACAAAATGTCTATACCTTACGAACGCTTTGTGCATTGCCCCGACCACAAGTTACTAAATAACTTTAATAAATACGTATGTAAAATTATGTTACAATAACAATAAAATAAATAGCGATAAGTGTAGTTGTTTTTGATAAAATAAATAGTTTTGCCGCCTCCTCTTCCTTGGCCTCTTCCTCTTCTTCTCCTCCCCCCCCCCCCCCCCCACCCCCCCCCCGGGGTAAGGCCATGCGGGTGGCAGGGGCAGTAAAAAAGGCGGGGGCAGCATTGGGGGGAGCATCAGCGGGGGTAACGCTGCAGGCGGTGGGTCCAGCGCTGCTGCAGGCGGTGGCGGACGGTCCAGCACTGCTGCAGGCGGCGGCGGCACTTCTGCTGGCGGTGGCCGTGGGTCCAGCGCTGCTGCAGGGGGTGGCGGGGCTTCTGCTGGCGGTGGCCGTGGGTCCAGCGCTGCTGCAGGCGGTGGCGGGGCTTCTGCTGGCGGTGGCCGTGGGTCCAGCGCTGCTGCAGGCGGCGGCGGCACTTCTGCTGGCGGATCTTGGACATCCTCGTCAAAGAAGTCTGTCCCTATAATTAAGTTGTCTTCAGCCATCTATGTGGCAGACAGATTATTGAAACAACTCGCAAAATATAGTATTTACCTTTGATGAATTTTTTCAAGAGAGAAATGTGCTGTTCTGCGGGTCATTGGTTTATACACATGTACAGCCATGTGTTCTAGCTGTGCTATAATTCTATTGGCCCAATTTCATCCGTCCATTCACTGATTGGTCGCTTATTCATGCATGACATCACATACTGAGTGGGAGGAGTGAAGTGTGTGTGTGTAGGTGTGCTAAAATTCTGATCAATAAACCCAGCTGATCAATAAACCCAGAATGTGATTTCAAAGTGACATCATAATGAACATAACCACATCCTGAATCAAGAGCATCGAGCCCAGCTCTGAGGTCTTCAATGGACTTTTGGAACAGTGAATTTGTTTTTAACACTATTGCTACTTCTTCACTAGTGAGCTTGCGACACTCATTTGTACATTTCCATTTCAAAGGGCGCATGGTGACCTTATCCCTGTCCTTTATCTCCTCTGCCACTACACACCTACCATTGAGGTCTACTGGAATGGCTCCATGCTGTTTTCTGTGAGTGTACGAATTATCAAAGAAGTAAGGCTCAGCCCCAGCAGTATGAAACCTATGCCCGACTAAAATATCACTCTCTTGCAACTTCTTTGCATTAACCTTACGGATAGTTTTTAGCAGTGACCCTGCCTGTGATCTTCGTACACTTATTGCTTTAGCAAGTAATGCATCTGCACTAATCTTACTTACTGCTGCACGGACAGATCTTGTAACAACCTTTTGAGCTAGCAATGGATGGCTATTGCAGAAAGCATTGTTTACATCACTCAGAAGCTCACTATCCCTAAGAATTGCATTTTCAAGACTCACTCCATACTCTGCTAGTGTGCGAGAGTTGGGCTCAAACAGGGAGTAACTATATGGGAGAAGATAGGGTTGCAGTACTTTTACTTTACCACACATTATGCCATATCATGTATCAAAACATTTTACCAACTGCGCATAACGTGAATTATTTTATTTTCATACAACTCAATTTTCTGTACACACATGTGTAGTGGACCTTTAAAACAACGTGAGACACAAATTACCTTTTGTACCCTTTACATGTACATGGGGAACTTTTACTTGTGGGAAGCCTTACTGTACATCTGATAATCGCTGCATGCAAGGGTTGGATGCGCATGACAGACTTGTTAATTAAATTTCTGAAAATGCAATTACAGTAGTACACACATGTGTATAGTCCTTTATTGCACATCACATTTACAATGTAACAGACACAGATGCATGTACATGTACAAATAACCTTTTGTACAAACATTGACCTTTACCAGGGAACATCCCGTGTAGGAAGCCATACTGTACATCTGATAATATGTCATGCAGGCATACAAGAGTGTTAATGTGTGCATGACAGGAAGCCATGAGCCACGTGCATAGCAGCCCTTAGATTTTAAATGGTACATACAGCATGCTATAACATACCTTTGGGTGGTAGTGGTAGTGGTAGTTCTACGACCCTTCCAATATCGACTCATTCTAGCTGCCTTAATGGTAGCTGAATTACCCCTGTATATCCGCCTTTTAGCAGCACGGTTCTCCTCGACGCGCTCTTGATATCGCTGCCTTTTAACAGCACGGTTCTCCTCGAGGTCCTCTCCATATCGCTGCCTTTTAGCAGCACGGTTCTCCTCGAGGTCCTCTCCATATCGCTGCCTTTTAGCAGCACGCTTAGGTTCAATATTTGCGATGTAGCTCTCGCGTACAGAGGCCTTCTTTTTTTCAGGATCGGCCTTGTAGCTCTCGCGTACAGAGGACTTCTTTTTTTCAGGATCGGCCTTGTAGCTCTCGCGTACAGAGGCCTTCTTTTTTTCAGGATCGGCCTTGTAGCTCTCGCGTACAGAGGCCTTCTTTTTTTCAGGATCGGCCTTGTAGCTCTCGCGTACAGAGGCCTTCTTTTTTTCAGGGTCGGCCTTGTAGCGCTCTCGGGCTTTAGCCTTGTTCTCTTCTTGCTTTTGGAGGTATTCCGCTCGTTGCTTCGTTCTCTTTTTTCGATTACGCGAAGGCATTTTTAGAAAAACAACTTCACTAGCCAAAATAAGTAAGGGGGCTTGTCCAAACTATGTTTGGAAAAATTAGCGTCATTGTGACGTTAACGTATTAACCCCCCCCCCCCCCCCCCTCTTAGCGTCATAGCGTTTTTGTTAGATTAGTAGCATGAAACATTACTCAATATGCAGTGTAGTCTGAATAGACGTAACTGCTGCAACTGTAGTCAACGCTGCAGCTAACTAGATGTTCCGTATTATAAAACAATACTTGCGGACAATAAAATTTTTCTTAACGTCACAGCCTCCCCCCCCCCCCCCCTAACGTCACAATGACGCTAATTTTTCCAAATATAGTTTGGACAAGCCCCCTAACGACTAAACTGACACCAAAATAAATTTTGAGCCTGTTGGAGTATTTATACTGCCTAAAATTATCCATACTCCTGTATTTAGAACAAAGTAATATACCCATACCGTATATAGTACTTTTTCGTTGTAGCTTCTTTATTACCTTAAGGGGCACCGCGCCGGTAAATTCTGAAGCGATTGGTACTATCGCCGTTCTTTAAAACCATTCCTAGCGTGAGTTATACTTGACGGAGAAGAAGAAGAAGAAGAAGAAGAAGAAGACGACGACCAACAATTTTTTTGGGCGTGGGCACGAGAAACAGGTTCTTAGTTGGTCTAGAAGCGCATAGTTTTATGACATGAAACTAGCACCAAAACGTAGATCTTGGTGTTGTCGTTCGATTGCTGCAAAGAGAAAAGCTATCCGTTTCTTTGTTGTCCCTCGCGACGCAACTGAAAATATTTAATGACATTCATGACTCCTCAATCAATCCTATATTGAACCTGCTGACGCAGGTTCAGATCTGAGGAAACATGAATTCTTATTTTGAATTGATCTATCACACTATTCCATTAACACGTTTAGTACGGCTGAGTTAGTGCACTGCTGGTGCATCGTACTTCGCTCCATGTGTGAGTTAAAGTTTTCCACATATTTATTTTATCTGCTGTTGATGTGCATGTGACAATTAATGGCTTCGTGCATGGAATTACTGCATATTATTCAAGTTTAATAACAATCCAAGCTTTCAGTTCAAAAGGCTGTCCACATAATATAATACTGCTTCTTCATAATTCATTTCTTTGCTCTTGGAAATAATTGAAATCATCAGCTATAAGTGACAGAAACATTAATTTAAAAGCATTATATAATTAACATCTGAATAGATTACCTCTGGGTACAGAACATCCCAGGCAAGGATGTTTGCTTTGTTGCCTCCATATCCCTCATCAATGGCAATTCCATATAAAAAGTGCTGAACTGCATCAACCTTCACGAATAATTTAATAGTTTCTAATTGATAAATGCATAACTAAGCATACCACTTTGCAGTTAATGATGGGCCACTTTCTAAAGAGAGACTTAAGCTCAGTAGGATTTATTGAGCTAAACACTCCATCACGCTTTCCTTGAATGTAAACATCAAAGAAGCCTGACTTCACAAGGTTTTTGCAAATCAGCTGCAGATGTTCCTAACAAGTGATGTGCATGTTAATAACAGCACATATACACATTTCTAACCTCATAATCATGGCAAGATTGTACAAGATCTTCAAAGGACAAGTGCTGATCCCTGGTGATGTTCAGCTGATCAATATGTAATGTATTCCAATTTTTAACGCTTACCTGTCTACGAATGCTGGAAGTGGTTTCTTCCAAAGCTTTAAATTCTTAGCATGTTTTTCATAAAAGCACCTTTCAGGTAAAGGATCAACTGGACTAATTCCCTCAGGCAGGGGTGTGTTGAACTTTGGCAATAAACTTTTGTATGTGTATGCTATCACTGTGTGGATTTTAAAAAAATTTGTTTTCATTACTAGTAATTCTTGTAACATAAGCAAGAACATACTACCTGTCTCAGAAGAACTACTGGTGAACTGTTAAAAAAGTTCAAAAATCAGATGCGTTCATGACAATTTGTAATAATGGTACCAGTGTTCTGAACCAGTGTTCCACAATATTCATGGGACCTCCTGTTGAGGAAGTTCATCATGTTGCATGGCCACCTCTTCTTGTGATGGGACCTCCTGTTGAGGAAGTTCATCATGTTGCATGGCCACCTCTTATTTCAATAGAAGCTTTAACATCTAGCAAGGCTCCTGTGGAACACTGGTTCAGAATGAACTGTTCTGCTTTATCATTGATAGTGACCACTGAAGATGGACTGTTGTGTGCATTAGTGCAAGTAAATACATATCTTTTGATTGCATATTGTTGATTTGTGTCACCTCTCCATCAGTCGTAATGCAAGCCAGGAGCGAATTACGATGCTTTTTGTCTATTACAAGGTATAACTCATGTATTTAATCTGAACCTGCGTCAGCAGGTTCAATATAGGATTGATTGAGGAGTCATGAATGTCATTAAATATTTTCAGTTGCGTCGCGAGGGACAACAAAGAAACGGATAGCTTTTCTCTTTGCAGCAATCGAACGACAACACCAAGATCTACGTTTTGGTGCTAGTTTCATGTCATAAAACTATGCGCTTCTAGACCAACTAAGAACCTGTTTCTCGTGCCCACGCCCAAAAAAATTGTTGGTCGTCGTCTTCTTCTTCTTCTTCTTCTTCTTCTTCTCCGTCAAGTATAACTCACGCTAGGAATGGTTTTAAAGAACGGCGATAGTACCAATCGCTTCAGAATTTACCGGCGCGGTGCCCCTTAAGGTAATAAAGAAGCTACAACGAAAAAGTACTATATACGGTATGGGTATATTACTTTGTTCTAAATACAGGAGTATGGATAATTTTAGGCAGTATAAATACTCCAACAGGCTCAAAATTTATTTTGGTGTCAGTTTAGTCAGAGATAATATATAGAGGGATTGGAAACGCGTCACGTGCGTAATACTTTGGCTGGGCAGTGCATATAATTCATCCGACACCGTGTGATTCGCACCTTTTAGGCGGGCGTAAGAAAGTGGGCGAAGTAGAAAAAGAAGACTACCTGGCCACCAGAACACGATTTGTCATAGGAATCGAATTCGTTCAGGCATGCCCCATCTGTGTTATCATTTTTGGCGTCTAATTATGTTCCGTTGCATTGTTATAAATGTATTTCGTACAAAATGTGTTACGGGGGGAGGGCAGTTTTTTGTCCGACAGTATCTGCTCAGTCACAGCAGGTGTTTTAACGAAACTCGGAATATGTAATGCAATAAGTGTGAGGGGTGGCGTGGGGGTATTCTTTTGTACATCGGCCTTACCAAACATCTACGACGTGATTTTGGGTATACTTTCTTTGTCCGACAGTTTCGTCTATTCAGTGCGCGCTACGTAATACAGACCTGGCTTTCCTCATCACTAGATGGTTGATAAGTGGCGTGACCGTATTTAAATGAGCTACAAACGCGTATGTGAGTGTGTGCATGTTTTCAAAGGTGATGGGAAAAGATATATTTCGATTAGGACGAGAACGAGAAGCGTCTCCGCAGCTACGCTCGTACACAGCTTGTTTCAATTCCACGCCAGCTAGTCGCTGAACATGTGCCTCCGGGGCTTAGTGTCACTACTTCTTTGGATCGAGAACCTGCGGCGTTTGATACTCACAGAAATAATGTATTGGTTATACGCGTACTGGTCGGTCCACTTCTAAGGATTCAAGTGCGGATGGCAGGCGTTACCTAGCGATAATTGGCTCGTTTCCAATCCCTCTATATATTATCTCTGGTTTAGTCGTTACTTATTTTGGCTAGTGAAGTTGTTTTTCTAAAAATGCCTTCGCGTAATCGAAAAAAGAGAACGAAGCAACGAGCGGAATACCTCCAAAAGCAAGAAGAGAACAAGGCTAAAGCCCGAGAGCGCTACAAGGCCGACCCTGAAAAAAAGAAGGCCTCTGTACGCGAGAGCTACAAGGCCGATCCTGAAAAAAAGAAGGCCTCTGTACGCGAGAGCTACAAGGCCGATCCTGAAAAAAAGAAGGCCTCTGTACGCGAGAGCTACAAGGCCGATCCTGAAAAAAAGAAGTCCTCTGTACGCGAGAGCTACAAGGCCGATCCTGAAAAAAAGAAGGCCTCTGTACGCGAGAGCTACATCGCAAATATTGAACCTAAGCGTGCTGCTAAAAGGCAGCGATATGGAGAGGACCTCGAGGAGAACCGTGCTGCTAAAAGGCAGCGATATGGAGAGGACCTCGAGGAGAACCGTGCTGTTAAAAGGCAGCGATATCAAGAGCGCGTCGAGGAGAACCGTGCTGCTAAAAGGCGGATATACAGGGGTAATTCAGCTACCATTAAGGCAGCTAGAATGAGTCGATATTGGAAGGGTCGTAGAACTACCACTACCACTACCACCCAAAGGTATGTTATAGCATGCTGTATGTACCATTTAAAATCTAAGGGCTGCTATGCACGTGGCTCATGGCTTCCTGTCATGCACACATTAACACTCTTGTATGCCTGCATGACATATTATCAGATGTACAGTATGGCTTCCTACACGGGATGTTCCCTGGTAAAGGTCAATGTTTGTACAAAAGGTTATTTGTACATGTACATGCATCTGTGTCTGTTACATTGTAAATGTGATGTGCAATAAAGGACTATACACATGTGTGTACTACTGTAATTGCATTTTCAGAAATTTAATTAACAAGTCTGTCATGCGCATCCAACCCTTGCATGCAGCGATTATCAGATGTACAGTAAGGCTTCCCACAAGTAAAAGTTCCCCATGTACATGTAAAGGGTACAAAAGGTAATTTGTGTCTCACGTTGTTTTAAAGGTCCACTACACATGTGTGTACAGAAAATTGAGTTGTATGAAAATAAAATAATTCACGTTATGCGCAGTTGGTAAAATGTTTTGATACATGATATGGCATAATGTGTGGTAAAGTAAAAGTACTGCAACCCTATCTTCTCCCATATAGTTACTCCCTGTTTGAGCCCAACTCTCGCACACTAGCAGAGTATGGAGTGAGTCTTGAAAATGCAATTCTTAGGGATAGTGAGCTTCTGAGTGATGTAAACAATGCTTTCTGCAATAGCCATCCATTGCTAGCTCAAAAGGTTGTTACAAGATCTGTCCGTGCAGCAGTAAGTAAGATTAGTGCAGATGCATTACTTGCTAAAGCAATAAGTGTACGAAGATCACAGGCAGGGTCACTGCTAAAAACTATCCGTAAGGTTAATGCAAAGAAGTTGCAAGAGAGTGATATTTTAGTCGGGCATAGGTTTCATACTGCTGGGGCTGAGCCTTACTTCTTTGATAATTCGTACACTCACAGAAAACAGCATGGAGCCATTCCAGTAGACCTCAATGGTAGGTGTGTAGTGGCAGAGGAGATAAAGGACAGGGATAAGGTCACCATGCGCCCTTTGAAATGGAAATGTACAAATGAGTGTCGCAAGCTCACTAGTGAAGAAGTAGCAATAGTGTTAAAAACAAATTCACTGTTCCAAAAGTCCATTGAAGACCTCAGAGCTGGGCTCGATGCTCTTGATTCAGGATGTGGTTATGTTCATTATGATGTCACTTTGAAATCACATTCTGGGTTTATTGATCAGCTGGGTTTATTGATCAGAATTTTAGCACACCTACACACACACACTTCACTCCTCCCACTCAGTATGTGATGTCATGCATGAATAAGCGACCAATCAGTGAATGGACGGATGAAATTGGGCCAATAGAATTATAGCACAGCTAGAACACATGGCTGTACATGTGTATAAACCAATGACCCGCAGAACAGCACATTTCTCTCTTGAAAAAATTCATCAAAGGTAAATACTATATTTTGCGAGTTGTTTCAATAATCTGTCTGCCACATAGATGGCTGAAGACAACTTAATTATAGGGACAGACTTCTTTGACGAGGATGTCCAAGATCCGCCAGCAGAAGTGCCGCCGCCGCCTGCAGCAGCGCTGGACCCACGGCCACCGCCAGCAGAAGCCCCGCCACCGCCTGCAGCAGCGCTGGACCCACGGCCACCGCCAGCAGAAGCCCCGCCACCCCCTGCAGCAGCGCTGGACCCACGGCCACCGCCAGCAGAAGTGCCGCCGCCGCCTGCAGCAGTGCTGGACCGTCCGCCACCGCCTGCAGCAGCGCTGGACCCACCGCCTGCAGCGTTACCCCCGCTGATGCTCCCCCCAATGCTGCCCCCGCCTTTTTTACTGCCCCTGCCACCCGCATGGCCTTACCCCGGGGGGGGGGTGGGGGGGGGGGGGGGGGGGAGGAGAAGAAGAGGAAGAGGCCAAGGAAGAGGAGGCGGCAAAACTATTTATTTTATCAAAAACAACTACACTTATCGCTATTTATTTTATTGTTATTGTAACATAATTTTACATACGTATTTATTAAAGTTATTTAGTAACTTGTGGTCGGGGCAATGCACAAAGCGTTCGTAAGGTATAGACATTTTGTCCATTGCACATCGTTCCTCATCACATTACAGTTATGAAGCAGTGTTGACACGGAGAAAAAAAAACTTATGAAACAAGTAAATAAAAACCTTCTCTAACGAGAAAGTTGGTGGGCATATAGGATTGACAATGTTGGTGTAAAAAGCACGGAAACAAGTGTGACAGAAATGTTACTGGAAATTGAAATAGGCCTATATTTAGCCCATTACTCAGGCGTGCGCTGCCTAAATGTGACTGGGCTAAATATAGGCCTATTTCAATTTTCCAGTAACATTTCTGTCACACTTGTTTCCGTGCTTTTTACACCAACATTGTCAATCCTATATGCCCACCAACTTTCTCGTTAGAGAAGGTTTTTATTTACTTGTACATATTAGTTCCATACAGCACAAAAAGTTAAGTACTTACTGGAAAATTTAGAGGACTCTTCTTTACTATACAATCACCAAACTGCATGGAGGTGAATGTAAATGGCTGTTACTACTTATTCACATATAAATGATTACCTTGCAAACAAAAACACCACAGTCATAGATGTTGTTTTGTTTGAGACTAGGATTCTTCGAAAACCATACTTATGTAAATGCATAACATGAAAATATATATTTCTTGTGAAGTGAAAAGACCCAAGGATCATCAGATGTTCTGAAAGATCTTTGTCGTGATTGCTCGTGCAACAAGAAGTTGCTGCATGTATAACTGACAACATTATATATTTTCCGATGTCAATACCAATTACCGTAAAACAGTGATAGCATTGCCTTGAATTGATTCAAAAACAGAATCATACAGTTTCACACATCTATTTTGTACTTCTATTACCTATAGTTTATACCACAGTCAAGATGTAAATGAAAAACACTGAAGCTCACTTACAGCAAGGAACCAGTGGCCAGGAATATTGCATGGTATTAAAATATAGCTATACTCAAAGATACTGTTGGTCTAAAGAATTTATACTCATTAAACCGCTTTTATGAGAACTATAACTATACCTCAAACAAGGATGATATTCTATGCAAAGAATAGCCATTCTCTTCTGACAACATTGTGAACACAAAGGAGTTTAGGCATCTTATGCACTTTCCAGAAGTATCATTCAGCTGTAGTTTATGATGAAAGAAATGATTGAAATCATAGCAATGTATATGACATTGTGTGCACTAACTGCTCTGTCTTCAATTTCAAGCATATGGAAAAAGAAGTTGATGATCTAGTGTGCCATAATGTTAGAAAATAATAAATGTTTCATTGCTATTTACTCTTGGTACTTACATTATATCCAATACACTCTCCATTCAATAGCTGCTGAAAGTCAGATTTCATCACAAAATGCTGTGTTCCTGAGTTTGTCTTTATCATGGGTTTTGGTGATTAGATGTGAATGATTTCTATCATTTCCAATTTTTAAAATGTGCATACAGATACAATACTGTCGATTCTCTATTTCCACAGGCAGGTTATACTGTATTAATTCATTTAAGTCAATACGTATGTCAAAGTAATCCTTCTTACCATTTTCTGCCTCACAGCTAGTATCACAGATTGTAAATTCCAGTTCTTCAGAAGCTATATTTGTGACTGTTCCAAAATGTGAATCTAACAATGAATAAAGAATAACATACAATATGTTACACTCTTATACCTTACCACTTTTCACCTCATTGAAGGAATTGGAGCTAGTATAACATTTGAGGGTTTGGTCTGATAGCTGCTTAGTTTGTTCATGGGAATGCAAATTGGTAGGTTGAATTTGTGACAGGCTATGGAAATGAAACTCCATCTCACAACCAAGTGTTAACACTGGTGAATCGACCAGTGTTTCCCCTGTACTAAAGGGATTGATCCACACACCATTGATTGTTCGTCAACACTGCTGTTTGTCACCAGGCAGAAGGTAACACTCAACATGTTGGACAATGCCTGAAGTTCCAAATGTGTACCCCATGTTCCATATTTGCTCATGTTCAACAGGTATGACTCCCATGATTCAACTGACCTTGAGTCAACAAAGTTGAAATGGGGAATCCCTTCTTGCTGAAAAATCAGACACACCATGCATGCTGTATGCATCAATTCAACTTGTGAAACTTACTGTTGTAGAATTGCTCTTCATGTAATTCACTACTTCTTCTCTAAGTTTTAGATGACGCTTGCGTTGACCAACTACTCTCATCAGTAGATCACATACAGCACTAAACAAGCAGTTTCCATCTGCAGGTATGTTTATGCAATCTTGCAAGCCGAATTTGTTTATGTTTCTCATTAATACAGCATGACTACTGTCACAATTCAGCTTAAGAACATGATGTAAAGTTTCAATTGCTGAAGGCTTTCCTATAGACAGCAATGCCTTTGTTGTACATATAATAGTAAAAGAAACAAAGAAAAATGTGATTTTAGACATGTTCAATTGAATACATACACTGCATGCTGTGATCAAAATGAAAAACCTTTTTAGAAGAAGGTATAGAAATATTGACCTTTTCCTATTGATTCAGATGGTACTTTCTTTTTAAATTAGACAGATAGTACGTATACTTTAGATATAACAGCAGTACTTTTTATCAAGTTTTGAGGTATTCCTACTTGCAAGAGTGTACATCACCTCATCTCCAACCTGCAATTCTACATGTTTATTCAATGGCTCATTATTGATGACCTGTCCTTTGATACCAACCACAGATAATTTCTTCTCATGCTTTGCCTCTTGACCAGATTCTTGTGCATTGTGGATAACAACTTTGGTTCCAGACTGCGTCACATTTTGACACTCAGCAACTTCAGATTTCAAATTTTGTGTCTCATTACTAACAGCTTTAGCCCTCTTTACATGTTCTAACTGATCTGAATGATATCTCCTTTTTAAACCAGTCAGTAAATAGGTATTTTTCCCACATGCCTTTGAAATACACACTGGACCAAGCCTTTTCATAGACAACTTGTCACCCTTTCTTGTGTCTCTCCTTAAATTTGCATACCATACTTCATCTCCTACCTTGAAACACACATTTTGGCTACATTTTCTATCATTGTCTTTTTTGTGTAGCTTGCGCAAGCTTAATATTTTTATGAGCATCTATACGCTTCTCACAAACTATTTTAAGTTTTGCACCATCTTTTCCATAGCTTCAATACCTTCATCTCCTTGATACGTGTGCATAGGCAAATCTAATTCTATAGGTAGCCTGGCTTTCACGCCATAAACAAGTTCATATGGAGAGTATAACGTAGATGACTGAAAGGATGAGCGATAACCCAGCAAGATCAGATCCAAATCATCTTCCCAATTGAGTTTACCACCATCGGAAAACTTACTTAAACAACCACAAATTATTTGATTGAACCGTTCTGTAAGACCATTACTTTGAGGATGATACGCTGTACAGATTCTTCTTGAGATACCAAAGCTTTTGCAAAAATTGTCATTCAACTCATTACAAAAATTCACGCCCCTGGTCTGATATGATTGTCTCTGGAACTCCAAACCTCCCTATCACCTTTTTGAGGCATTTGAACACAGTTGTTGCTTGTTTATTCGGTATAGGATACACTTCAGCCCACTTTGTTAGATATTCTGTTAGAACCATAAGATAACATTCATTTGCACCAGAAAGTGGACCCACCAAGTCCATTCCCCATTGTGCAAATGCATGGTTTGGGACACCAACAGGATGCAGTTCTGATCTTTTTTTGGCATCTTGTTCTGTCTTTGACACACTAGACAAGTGCTGCAATAGTTATCAATATCTGAGGCCCTTCCCTTCCAATAGTATCGTTCAGCCACCTTCTCTTGCCTACATACATGCATGTATGAAGTGAAGAAGCACATCAGAAAGTAATTACCAGCGATTGCTTCAAATTAAAAGAAAGGCATATAATATAGCAAATTCGTATGCTGCTATACAACTGAGAGCATAGATTTAAATCAAATAACAATCTTTATTTCATGATTTTACATGCATGCTAGTAGATGGATACACATGTATATAGTGAAACCAATTCACAACGTATAATACAACGTACGTTTTATGAACTCCAAAGTGACCGCCTGCTGGATCTTTGTGAACGGTGTCAAGCAGTCTAACCTTCTCGTCAACCGTAACAACTCGATACCTTTCTTCCTCTCGTACAGACGTCAGCCCTTTCTTCCGCCTTATTGTCTTGAAAAGCAAGCCATCTTCGGTTATGAAACCCTCACATTTCTGTCGATAAGCCCTTTTAGCATCATTGCCATCTTTTGACTCCAACACATCCCGAGGCCAATTTCGCTGCTCACTGTCATTGCTCTCAAGGAACCGAACAATTTCGTCGTATTCTTTTACATCCATCCGTTATAAAGGACACGAGTGAGCGTTTTATGAAGGGGGTTAATCTATTCCAAGGGATGATAAACTATTCCGAAATAATTTATCCTAGGGGGATAATCTATTCTGGAATAGATTATCCGGGGGATGAATTTATTGGGGGATAATCTATT
Organism: Eunapius fragilis; assembly: GCA_963681505.1. Lineage (NCBI taxonomy): Eukaryota > Metazoa > Porifera > Demospongiae > Spongillida > Spongillidae > Eunapius > Eunapius fragilis. The sequence goes on along the minus strand of OY811975.1, from coordinate 660,286 downwards.
CCGTGACACCGGTTCGGCTCGAACGGTTCGAGGTTCGACTCGCGGTTTGAACGAATTTCGAACCTTTCAAACCGCTATTATATTAATTGCGTATACAAACAATATATCACCAATTAACTGCATGATTCACTACCTAATACATATATAATTATATACATGTAAACGTTTGTGCGTTCGCGTTTATAGTACAAAAGTAGAACCGAAAAATATACGGACCTCGCGCGCGACCGCTGGAATCAACTAATTATAACTATAATTATAACAAGTAAATAAAAAACATTCTCTATGAGAAAGTTGGTGGCATATAGGATTTGAAGGCAATGGTGGTGTAAAAAGGAAGGAAACAAGGGTCTAATAATAAGGGAAAATGGAATAATCCGATATTTAGCACACGAACAACATACTATATCCTACATACATGTATAGAAATGTGCTAAATATAGGACTATTCAATTTTCCGTTTTTTAATGACATTCATATCGGGGTCAAATACTATATGAGAGTTAAGTAACTCTCGATTGGCGATCGCGAGATTCTGTTCGATTGTAGCCAGTTCGGTTCGAATGGTTCGAACCGGAACACTACTAACTGTACATTTAAGGCTCTCAGATCCTAGTCTTGGCCCCAGGCCCCAGAGTACATCACCGCACGTTAGAACAGTGATGCAATCCATCCTCGCTGTGACCATAGATTATTTAGACAATCTATGCTGTGACATACTAGGGTCTGGGGCCGATACTACTCAGACCATAGGTTTTCACATTTGTGCAGTGGCGTAGGAACGTATTCAAGATTGGGGGAGTCATGATGATGAAATCATTAGGTTATGAATTCGTAATAAGCCTGGAGCAATATCATTATTAACAATATTCAATGACATATCGATATGTTAACTCAGCAACAGGTCTATACGATATGCATTGTCCACTTAGTGCAGGGGGTGCGGCTCGTCTCCTATAATGATGGTCTACAAATAACTAACGAGATGAACATTACCCAAATAAAACACATAACTAAACTGGCTAAGGGGTTAGGCATAATGGACATAATTTGCCGGTTACTTTAGCTTCGTTTTGCTTTTTTAAAAAGTTAAAAGGTTAAGCGTTGGTTTGGTTAATCATTTCATGTCTTTAATTATTCTATAGGATGATCCGCGGTACATTCAAGGATTATTGTAGTTGGGACAGATATTTGCGCTTCACATATAAAGTTATAGAAATGGTTCACTGTGAAATCGCTACATATCCCGGACGTATCAACGATTATTGACATGTAATTATATTAGTGGGAATTGATTATTAATAACAGGTTAGAATGCTGATCATATTAATAATCATTTGATAAAAAAAAGTTAAAAGCACTCAAGCGATAACTCTGCGGTAGAATAGGATAATTAACTTTAGGGTGAAATTTGTAAACATTAGTAGTTATGACTTGAATATGGTGGTCACTTTTTAAATAAATTCTTCCACGATTACTTTTAAATAAAACATCAATTAACTTAAACTTTACATGCTTTTTACTCACTAATTTTTTTTTACTGTGCATAAGTTATACACAACAATGATCATTAGTACATTTCAAATTTTTATTATTACCGTTGTCAGGTATGAGGTGAAAGGCATCATTGTATGACTCGGAAAATCCTTGGAAAGAAACCCAGCTGTGATTTCTATAAACATGGAAACAAATGCATTTATAAATGTGCTAGAAGCAGTTGAATAAAACTTACGCAATTAAGGCTGCACTGTAAGTCCAACAATTTTCTTTCGAAAAATACCCCATCAGTGACTTCTATGGCGTCCCGTTCAGTTTCATAAAAGCGAAACCCCGTTGCTTGTCTTGTTGCCATACTGTGCGTAGTTGTACAATAAGCCACACTCTTGACATCGTAGGGAAATTTTCGTGGCAACGAGAACTCTCGAACAGCGATAGTACATAACATTGGTTGTGTGATAAGACACAAGACGTCGTTGATACGTTATGCACTCGCGCGTAGATGGAGCAAAAAGGCTTGAGCATAACGCACTTGATGTATTCAGTGCGCGCTCCAGTTCGCTGGTCACATTCAAACGCGGCTCTTGATTTAACATCATACGTATTGCTTTGATATCCGTTTCAGAAACCTCGACCGGTTTTATCGCATCCCTTAAAAACTTCTCAACTTCTGATGCTCAGTTAGTGACTCTGGCCAGCGGCGGCGGAAGGTATATAAAAGCGAGGATAATTAAATTCATGACTTTAATGAGAGCATTGTTCACAGTATTCCTTTTGTCTGCCGGGGGCGGGAGGAGTAAGAACTCCCCAACCCATTATAATCTATCTGTACTGTTAGCATTTGGCATACAGTTAACAATCAATCGGGACAGCCTTCGCTTCACATTGTCAAGCACGCTAATGGGGGAGGGAGCTGTGCCCTCCCGCCCGAATTGTGGAAGCTTTCGATGCCCTAATTATATACACGAAAAAACTCATACGATTCAAGAAAACTAGCTCTATGAATATTATTAGTTGAGAGGGGGCCCCCCTTTTCCCCATCGAACGGTCGCCTACGGTGACTTTTCTGGATGGCATTTTATAAATGCGCGGGCACAGGCGAACGGTGACGGTATACGCGAGCAATCTCGCGGGCAAGGAATAACAATTGTACTATACCGGTTATTGTTTAGGAGGGGCTGAGCCCCCCCTATGTCATTATTGGGGGGCTCGAGACCCTCCAGCCCCCCCCCCCCCCCCCCCCCCCCCCCCCCCCTTCCGCCGTCACTGAGCACAATCCTAGCTCCATAGTGCGCAATCAACCACGTGAACTTCACGTTCTCATCAAGGCTTTTCAGAGAGTGACTGCTACATTGCCCGAGCTCAAAACTGCTGGTACGCTGCCTTCAATATCCATCTTGTTACTGACGCTACGCTCGGCTAGATCATCGAGATCGGGAAGTAACTGCCGAGACCTCTTGTTAGCAGACATTTTTAAGTCACTGACGACGTAATCCGACTCAAGTCCCCAGGCCGGCGTGTGAAACAAGTATTACTGAAATGTCCTTCGCAAATCGTGCTGCATATGCCAGGACAAACGGGCAGCCCCAATGAGAGGGGGGGGGGGGGGGGCAGGGGGGGGGCAAAATCCCCGGGCCCGGGCCTCAATGGGGCCCGGGCCTTTTGAGCCACGCCCTTTATTAGTCACTAGGCACGCCCCCTCAGGCCTGGTCGATAATGAATGGCTTAGTTGCTAATTAGTTTCGGGGCCCAGATCGTTGTAACCAATCAGCGTCTTGGTTTACACTTTCTGTTTAACGAGCGGCAAGAATGAGCTACCATCACAAATCAGGCGCCCAGAAAAGAAGGGAAAAGGCAATGCGTGCTGAAGGGGTCAAAGGGCAGAATACACATGGGTTTGCAGGGGTTGAGACCCGCGATACACTCATGTCCGCTTCAGGTCCGATACGAAAAGCGTGGGGGGTAGGGGGGGGGGGGGGGGGGGGTGCTGTCCACTTTAGGCCCGACACGAAAAGCGGGGAGGGGGGAGGGGGGGGGTGCTGCCCGCTTCTGGCCCGATACGAAAAGCGGGGGGGGGGGGGGGCTGTTTAGCAGAAGAGGGGGCGGTACTTTTATATGAAAAGGGGGGGGGGGGGGTGGCCCCCCCCCCCCCCCCCGGATCCGCCTCTGGTTTGCGTTTAAAGATTTAATGAGATTGATGAGATTCATTAGGCTAGGGGCCCGAGAAAAAATTTGCCCCGGGCCCGGGCTGGCTCTTGGCGGCCCTGCAAACGGGTCGCGTGTCTTTAATGACATTCATTGTCGCTATGTCTAGCAGGACATACCCCCCAGGGGTAAACATCCTCGTTTCCAAGCAACTATACAATAATGCACGCAGCACAAAGTTCAGACGTTACCAGCTGCAGAAACAGGCGGTCAGTTATTTCCGGGGGGAGGGGGGGGGGGGGGGGGGGGGGGGGGGGGAAATCAAGTAATCAAGTATAAGAACCCTACCAGGGTGAGGAGGGACGTGCCCCTCCCGCATTTATGCACGAAAAACTCATAGCACAAATTGATCCATTCTCTCTGAACCGTAAACGTACAGTCACGTCCAATGGCGGACAGCGTACGAGGGGGCGTGGCAGCGAGAGGAGGTGTTTGAAATGAATTATCAATTTTGATTGCTTAATTGTCTGCTATGAAAATATTATAGAAGGGCTGGGAGGGGGGTTTACATCTCCCCCGTTTTAGAACCGTGCTACTGATTTATATTGTAAAATGTATCCATCATGCAAGCCATTCTGACACCAGTGCTGCCGGAGTCTACATGAGCCAATTATTGCACCGGTGAAATATTCTATTCCTAGCCAGAATTATAGATCGATGTCCGAATTTCGTGGCGCATACATGCATTTCTACTCGTGTGTCATGAATATATTTCTCTGAACTCATTGCGGACATTACATGAATGCATGTATCGTGCGGGAATATTGGCAATTACTCATAATAAGCCCTAAAACATTATGTTCCTTCTAATTCTATATGTGTTCTATACTAATCTACTTCAGCGTGCAAAAATCAAATCCCACACATACAGTTGGATGAAGTGGTCAAGCTATATATATCTCCAGAGTGTCATCGTAGTTATAACTGTTACTTGGAGGAGGACGAGGAGGATTTACAGGGTTATTACAAGATGGAGTGCCCCATATGTTAACCATCTTGCCCTCTCCTAAGTAGTACAGCTTTACGTCATCATTGGCAACAATCACATCTCCCAGCGTTTTATTTCTGGCATATATCTTGAACGCCTCGCCGCTGCACATAAACCACGACTCTTCAGAGGACATGCCATCAGCAGAGGATGGAACACCAGGACATGCTGAAAGGTGTGGCTTACATGCCAACATGGAGAACCACTTTCCAGAATCTTTAGGATAGTGCAGTGCGATCACATCACCAACGACGACTTTGCCTGGGCCATTTCTTCGGTAGACCACGAAGTTTGTGATTGGATCGGTATTAAACAGATACAAACCGGCGTTAGAAGCATATCCACTCCATACACAAGAGTCAGTATTTTGGCAGGCAAACCATTGTAGTTTGTAACCTTTCACTTGAAGTGAGACTTTGGATCCATGTTGGAGTTCTGAATGAAAAACAAATTAATGGAAAGCTATACATGCAGCATCAGTAGTTTAGTACCGGTAGCAGATGCTGCAGTTTCCAAGTCAGCATTGGGAAACCGCGGTCGTTTGGGACCCACCTCCTTTACATAGTCAGGATTTTTTGGTTCTCCATCATCCCCTTCACTGACAGCGACCTGTTCCGTTTCCTATGTAGAAGAAGAGCATTCGTGCAGTTGTGGTCTATAGAGCCTTTCGAGTATATACCTCGCGGGCAATGTAGAGAGACTGAGGCAGTCCCAATTCCTTTTTGTAATCAGGGTTCTTTGGTGTTCCATCATTTTCAGGGCTGTTACTGATACTAGTGCGATGCCCTAATTATGAGGAAGCAAATTAAAATTGAAAATCACATTGACAATTATACTGGACCTTACCATGGACCCGCAGAGCAGCCGCATGGCCAACAATAACTGCCGCAATTAATAAAGCTGCCACAGCGACCTTCATCCTTATTGCGCGTTTTCAAGTGACTTGCATGCTGTTAACCTTGTCCTTTTATAGATGCCCCAATGAGAGCTGCTAATGCATGAGTTCACTTTAATTTGTGGCCAATGTATATCAACAAACCTTGACATGTTGTTATCCATCCTACGATTCTCTCAAGAGATAGTTTCCTGTAGCGTTATACGTAACAATCCGCCCCTTTTCAGCTTCGTACCTTCATTATACATGTATACAACACATGTACTAATACCTGCACGCTCACTTCATAGTCAGAATGAGAGCTTCAAACTTGCTATTTTACCTTTGTGCATGGAGGACTGGCAATGCTGCAGCTGGTACCGTACACATTTGTCATGCCAAATCACCATATCCATGCGTCGACATATTACAAATGCATGCGGATGGTGTGCACGAGCATCACTCCACACATTGTACTTTTATCTTATGTCGTGCTTTTCATTCTCGCACAGCAGAAGATGATGTGCTCATTGCCAAAACTAAGATTAGTTATAGTGGTAAATGACGGGACATGACTGCATGCACTCCTCCCTTCCCTTAATGCACCGAATTTATAAGATTGGCAATGTTCTGAATGAAACTGCATGATATTCGAGGTACATCCTTATCAATGTATACCTATTCCTGTCCTCTAAGCCTGAGGTATTACGTGCATGGTCAGGTGCTCAACGAAGGTGCTTAACCAAGAGAACACGAGTGCATGTGTATATCATCTAGCAATTGAACACGTGAGGTAAAACTGAAGGAAAAATATAATGCATAGTGAAAGTTTTCTTCTCTGCGTTGGGTTATCAGTTGTGTCCATCCTCCACCAAGGTAAAATAGCAAGGTTGAAGCTCTTATAGTGAGCATGCAGGCATTAGTACATGTTCGGTAGGACGGTAGTCAATCGTACATGTAATGAAGGTAAGAAGTAGGGCGGGAAGAATTAAGAAACTAAATACATGCATGCATGCATTAGAAAAGGGGCGGATTACGTATAGCGTTATACAGGAAACTATCTCTTGTGAAAATCTTAGGATGGAAACAACATGCAGGTTGACACATGCAGGTTTATTGATGCATTGGTGACAAAGTGAACTCATTAGCAGTTCTAATTGGGGCATCTTGTATAAGCTAACAGCTAGCTTATACGTGAGGTTCAAATGAATGTGCCTTAAGCATTTTGTGAGCATGAGCCGCTATACAGTACCGGCTCGCAACAGCGGAAAGTCACACAAAAATAAGGCATATTTATGGTGTTCACAGCGCAACCTTACTGCTTTCATCTATGAATGTCGATCGATCTGGACCGCCATTTGCCAAATGAATTTTTATTGATGAAAGCGGTACAGGGGGCCGGGACTTTCTTTTCCCACCTCGCAGATGGGAAAATACGCAACATTCATTGCACCTTTATAATAACTGTCAGTTGATATAACCATGCCGCTTATAATATTCATTGACTGTTGAAAACGTCTGTGTGGGCTTACAATATATTAATTAACCCTAGCTTGAAGTGCGGAAGGCCCATAGTCTGCACAGTTACAAGGCTATCGCCTAGCTGGTTTCATTGTTTGCAGCAGTCACTCAGAACTGAACATGTAATACGTTGGAAAGATTACTGATACATGCCCTGCCAGCTGGAGAGATAGATTAATTAGTACACATCGTCTGTGGTTCTTCTTTGGAACAGTGTGCGGTTTTACCATGCCACTTGCACGCTGGGCTCTTCAATGGAAGCTATACGAAAGTAATTTCTCTATTCTCAGTACATATATTGCTTCCATTGAGCCCTGCACGCGGTACACCGCGCACAGTTCCAAAGAAAAACCACAGACGGATGTGTACTAATTTACTGATCTAGCTTTCCTTCTGGCAGGCCATGAATGTATCCCAAAGTATTACACGTATATGTTCAGCTCTGAGTGGCAAATGATGAGATCATGCATGCAGGCGGTAGCCTCGCAACTGTGCAGACTATGTATAACATCATAGCTGTTGCATGGGCGGGCACAAAAAGGGCCTTCCGCACTTCAAGGGTTAATCCGCCCCTTTTCTCCAACCACTATATCATGATAGGACCTACGGTAGTAGGTCCTATGTAGGATTAGCTCCGTATGTAACGAGACCAATATTAATAGGCAGGGAACCCAGCATACAGAAAAATTCTAATCCTATCGGGACCTACACAGCCAATAATGTAGATACGGAACATATCTGATTAATGATTGGGTCAGAATGTAATCATATCTGTACCAAACTATGTTATCACATATTGATACATATATGTTCAGCAGTCATCTGGTACAGGTTGTTAAAACAATCTGATACAGATAAATAATATCAATATGTGTCATGTATGAAACATATGTATTTCAGGATTACATTGATAATTATTCTAGGCCATTAAGGTATTTTAAAAACAGTAGTTTAATTAATGCAATACACATTATAGCAATACAATCTATTTGTCCAGTCATGATGATATTCTAGCATGATGAACACAGTTTCTTCTCTCTCCATGGTCTGCACAGAAGCACCTTCTTGGAATACACATGTGTTGCTACATTCGTGGATGATTTGACACAGGTTTTTTGGATGCTGTCGCTGGAGGTGGTGAAGACAACATTGCTGAGCTGGACAAGGGGACAGTCGTATTCATTTAGCAAGGGTTGCCCTCCAGCTGACAGTATTTAGTAGAAAAGTCTCGAGTTACAACTGCACTATAGCCAGAGAGTGGTAGTGGGGGAGAGTGGTGGTGGGTGAGAGTGGTGGTGGGGGAGAGTGGTGGTGGTGGAGAGTGGAGGTGGGGGAGAGTGTTGGTGGGTGAGAGTGGTGGTGGGGGGAGTGATGGTGGGGGAGAGTGGTGGTGGTGGAGAGTGGAGGTGGGGGAGAGTGTTGGTGGGTGAGAGTGGTGGTGGGGGGAGTGATGGTGGGGGAGAGTGGTGGTGGGGGAGAGTGGTGGTGGGGGAGAGTGGTGGTGGTGGAGAGTGGAGGTGGGGGAGAGTGGTGGTGGGGGAGAGTGTTGGTGGGGGAGTGGTGGTGGTGGGGGAGAGTGGTGGCAGGGAGAGTGGTGGTGGTGGAGAGTGGTGGTGGGGGAGAGTGGAGGTGGGGGAGAGTGGTGGTGGGGGAGAGTGTTGGTGGGTGAGAGTGGTGGTGGGGGAGTGATGGTGGGGGAGAGTGGTGGTGGGGGAGAGTGGTGGTGGGGGAGAGTGGTGGTGGTGGAGAGTGGTGGTGGGGGAGAGTGGTGGTGGTGGAGAGTGGTGGTGGGGGAGAGTGATGGTGGGGGAGAGTGGTGGTGGGGGAGTGTTGGTGGGGGAGAGTGGTGGTGGGGGAGAGTGGTGGTGGGGGAGAGTGGTGGCAGGGAGAGTGGTGGTGGTGGAGAGTGGTGGTGGTGGAGAGTGGTGGTGGGGGAGAGTGGAGGTGGGGGAGAGTGGTGGTGGGGGAGAGTGGTGGTGGGGGAGTGGTGGTGGTGGGAGAGTGGTGGTGAAGGAGAGTGGTGGTGGGGGAGAGTGGTGGTGGGGGAGAGTGTTGGTGGGTGAGAGTGGTGGTGGGGGGGAGTGGTGGTGGGGGAGAGTGATGGTGGGAGAGTGGTGGTGGGGGAGAGTGGTGGTGGGGTAGAGTGGTGGTGGGGGAGAGTGATGGTGGGAGAGTGGTGGTGGTGGAGAGTGGTGGTGGGGGAGAGTGGTGGTGGGGTAGAGTGGTAGCGGGAGTGAGAGTAGTGGCTTGGGTGAGTGGTGGCGGGGGAAAGAGAAGGAAAAGGATCCAAAGAGCAGGAGATGAAGAGAGACAAAAGATAGGGGAGGGAAAAGAGAGACATGTTAACACAGACATTTATATAATAGCTGGACAAAGGTAGAGTGTGCCCAACACATAAGCATCAATGTCCACCTTGTTACTACCAGCTCCTTCAGATTTCTTGCTGGCGTGTACGCTGACCTTACAGCCATAGATGGTGTAGGCACCCTGCTTACCAGTGTGGAAAGGAAAAGGATTTACAACCCAACTGCACAGCTAGTACCAAATGTACCTTCCCACTTTCACTCATGTTTCAATTCGCAGTACGGCTCCGTCACACTTTAAAACTGTTAGACAGTGTTTGGTCTATTGCAGCAAAATATGCATCACCTATTGCAACATACTCGTCCATCACAATACCTGATGGTAGTACATCACTACAGTTCCTTTCAGGACACCAAGTTTGGAATGTTGAAAGGAGTCACAATCCCTCACAAATATTCAAGTAAAGTTACCATTGGCACAAAAAACCTGGCATCTGAATGCCAACGATTCGCATGAAACATCTCCCTGGGCAGGCAAGATAAAATGGGTTTACAGTTACATTAGACTGTATAACTTACCGATATGTGCCCTCAACGTGTACAGGATACCTCACTAGGCTGCTCGCTATGTCAGGTCGATCAAGACACTGACGTATAACAGCATCCAATGGCACAGAATAAAATGGAACTCCATGATCATTAGCATGCTAGTTGAAAAAAATATTTACTAATTGTAAGTAATATTTTTATCCCTTACCCTTGCAGGAATCTGTCTGCCAGGTAGCTTAAAGGTCTTAATATCAGATAGACTTGGTGTTTGAATTCCAATGTGTTTAAGAATAAACAGCACAAATGAACTCCCTGGGGGGGAAAGGTGCCACTAAAAATTAGCAATATTAATTTAAAAATCATACCATGGGATGCGGACTGTTTAGCAGCAAGTACAACCAGAGATCATATATAGATATGATCTCTGGTACAACTGAGCAAAGATCTTCGAAGAAAAAGGAAAATAACTTCCATTGGTTTGCCCAGCCTTATCATTCATCTCCTCGAAAATTAAGGTCTTCAAGATCAGACGTGTCATCAGCTTCGTTGTCGATGTCAGAATCACGCGTTGCCGTCTCGTACATCTCTCAGAATCGGAAGTTCAACCTCTTCATTTGCATTCGGTGTACTGGTAGATGTGTGAATTGTAAGGCTTCAAAAGAATATTTTGTGAGGACGCCCAGCGATGTGCTGTCTGTACTTTGAGGGGTAGGGAAACGTCTGATTGCATGGTGGAAGCTATTTGGCAAAGATCAAACACAATGCACAACTTGTCATACTACTTAAATACCCCAAACATATACTTACCGGTGCGCTTGACATGACCGTATGTTTATGCCGCGGAGAATTAATTGGAATAATACACGTGCTCATTGAAATGGCTTCACTCAGTTCACGCTATTACTCCGTCAACCCGATCGCCTAATGGTGCGAGGGCGGGTTGTCTCACGATACAATTATAGGCGCATTTGGTTAGCCTCACATGCACGCAAGCTTAAGCCTCTCATATAATACCCTGCTGTGTTCAATGAAGTAAATCAGGGATGGTGAGATATTATTTGGTAAACTGAATACGATCATTACATGAGGTATCTCGAACTGATCGGCAACACCGGATATCTCAATGCAAGGAGCTCCAAGAATTCGTGCTTCTGGACCATCAGGCACTCCGTCCACATCAAAAGCATTACATTTTTAAAATGATACATGTATGAGTCATAAAGGAACAGCTATGATAATTAAGGTCTGGTACATATTGTTAATATTGGAACAGAATGATAGCAACAATATGTATCATAGTGTAGTATCAGGTATGTAGCAGGATGTAATAAATAAGTGTATGATACATCCATGGTACATACGTTGTCATCAATCTATACCAGATTGTAGCATATGACATATATGTTACAGATATGTTGAGAATTGGCTGTGTACGTTAGTAGGTTCGATTTTTAGTGTCATGAATATGATTAGCAAAACACCAGTTTGTCGTTGCACCGTAGAATCAGTTGGACTTTAGCGAGCGTATTTGGATACAGCCAACGATTACCTACAATGTAGTAAAACTACAACGCTTAGAAAGCTCGGACAACAGAGATAACGTTCTCACACTAGAACCTTAAAACATGGGAAAAAAACCAGTACTGGTTTGATCCGGAAAGTATGAAGCCAAGGATATAGCGTGAATTAAGGCCCAATACTGGCTTGATCCGGAAAGTAAGAAGGAAAACATGAAGGCTTACTACGATCAAAATCGAGAACTGATTTTAGCCTCCAAACAAGCTCGAAATCAGGCAAATCCAAAAGCCAAGAGAGTTATCTCAAGGAAAACTAACAGCCGCAGGAAAAGAAACCTACGAGGTAGGGGTGTTTGCATGCAATGTATACCGTTTGGGTGCAATTTGTCCAATTTTATTCACGCGCAAGGGACCGGTATATTGAGTGCATTTGTGAATGTAACCATTTTGAAGTTGTGACATCTCAGCTGCCTGCATAGATGTGTTAGTATACATATATGTTGTCATCACCATGAGGACCCAATAAATGCAGTATTTAAAGGAATGCTAGTGAAAAGCAAACAGCCATGCCACCGTTTGTGTTGGTATCTTGAGGTCACAGGTCAATGTGTATGATGTGATTTGCTGCAAAAAATGCTGTGTTCAAAGGGTTTAGTGAGTGATTGCCAAAAAAATGCTTCCTGCAGCAAGGTTGTCCTCCCCTGACCTGATGCACACACACACACACATGCGCACACACATGCACACACACACACACACACACACACACACACAAACACACACAAACACACACACACACACACACACACACACACAATCATTGACACCATCTGGCAATTGGCTGTACATGGATTTAGTTGCTTTCACCGTTTCTTTGCCTTTCTGTACCATTTGTTGATGACAGCATAATAGTGTATGTGTGTCTAAACATCCCCAATGATGAAATGTGATCAATTTGCATTGGAGTATATGCTTGCCAGCTTTGATATTCTCTGAGGGGATTTTTATACCACATTCACTGGTTGTGTCTTGTGAATGTTGACTATTATATTTTTACAAGGATAAAACCACATGCCTGTCAATGGATACCATATATGGTGGCCCAGCATGTGTCTTTAAACCTTGCCATACAGGATGTAGCATCTATGGCTGCTAAAACATGTTCCCTAGGTTCTCTGCGTAAACTTTGACACAAATATTTTATCTTACCGCTGTACAGTCTATAAAACCACATGCCTGCCTCCTTCCTGTATGGATACCATATTTGGTGGCCCAGTATGTGTCATAGCTTCTATGGCTGCTAAAACATGCAGGACCATGATGTTCTCTAATTTACAGCTGGAACCTCTTACATGCACCTCTCTTAAGAGCTATCTATCTGCCTCGCTTTGCAGGACTAACTAACTTCCTGCATGATTCCATGTGTGGTGTCCCAGCATGTAGTCTTAAACTTTGACACATATACTGTGGCTGCAAACCTGAACATGGAGCTATCCTTCCCTGGATTCTCCAGTACATCATCTGGAACCAATTACAGCTCTTTTAAGAGCAATCACTCTGACTAAGAGATTTATGCTTTGCAGGATTATCAAATGACAAATGGGGTTGCAGCTGTGACCTTGACTGCATGTAAATTGATGGATCTGTTGCTATAGGCCCTCAACCCGAAAAGAGGAATATGAGTTCACACAATCATATGTTATGCTTAACTCACAATCCAATCCTTATATCAGTTGCGGTTCTCTATACAAAACTGCTCTTAAAAATAGGCCTGCCTCCTTCCCATGTATGTGTTCAAATGTCATGTAATATATTGCTGTCTACAGCTGCATGGCATGTGAACAAGTTTCTCTGTGTCAACATTTATCTTGCAACTTTGCATCCATATAACCACAAGCCTGCCCCTTCCTGCATTCCATACCATATATGGTGGCACGGTGTGGTCTAAAACCTTGTCATAGCTTCTATGGCTGCTAATACTTGCACATGGACCACCAATGGATCCTCCATGATGTTCTCCTGTTTTCAGCTGGAACCAGTTACCTATTACATCCAGCTCTTTTTAAAAGAGCTACATTTTCGATTTGGATAAGCAATTTATGCTTTGCAGGACTAACTAACTTCCGGCATGATTCCATGTATGGTGTCCCAGCATGTGGTCTTAACATTTCTATGGCTGCAAGCCTGAACGTCCCTGTGTTCTCAAGTACATCATTGTAATTTATGCTTTACAAGATTTATCAAATGGCCAATTGGGGTTGCAGCTGTGACCTTGGGGTACCATGTAAATTAATGGCTCTGTCTATATAGGCCCTCACCCCGAAAAGAGGCATATGAGTTCACACAATCATATGTTACAAGTAAATAAAACATTCTCTAACGAGAAAGTTGGTGGGCATATAGGATTGACAATGTTGGTGTAAAAAGCAAGGAAACAAGTGTGACAGAAATGTTACTGGAAAATTGAAATAGGCCTATATTTAGCCCGTTTTCTCAGGCGTGCGCTGCCTAAATGTGACTGGGCTAAATATAGGCCTATTTCAATTTTCCAGTAACATTTCTGTCACACTTGTTTCCTTGCTTTTTACACCAACATTGTCAATCCTATATGCCCACCAACTTTCTCGTTAGAGAATGTTTTTATTTACTTGTTTCATAAGTTTTTTTTTCTTTTTTTTTAATTAAAAACTTGCTAGAACTTGCTAGATGGCCATAGAACTTGCAACAAAATAGGGTATTTCTCGCTGTAGTTTCTTTCTAGATGTGATATGTGTCCAAATGACATGCTAGGATAACGTGCCGGTAAATTCTGAAGAGATTGGTACTATTGTCGTTCTTTAAAACCGTTCGTAGCTCGAGTTATACCTTCCTAAGGAAGACGACGACGACGACGAACAATTTTTTTGGGAATGGGCACGAGAAGCAGGTTCTTTGTTTGTCTGGAAGCGCATAGTTTAATGACATGAAACTAGCATGAAAACGTAGATCTAGGTGTTGTCGTTCGATTGCTGCAACGAGATAAGTGATCCGTTTCTCCGTTGTCCCTCCCGACGCGATTTAAAAATTTTAATGACATTCATCATTCCTCAATCAATCCTATATTGAACCGGCTGACGCAGGTTCAGATACTTTAAACCCACAATCCAATCCTTATATCAGTTCTCTACATGTCCAAAGTGCTTTTCAAAATAGGCCTGCCTCCTTCTCATGCATGTGTTTACATGTAGTGTAATGTCTAGCTGTCTACAGCTGCAAGGCATGTGAAAAGGTTCCTCTGTGTCAACTTTTTATACAACTTGCAGCTGTAATAAAACCACAGCAAACCTGCCGCCTTCCTGTGTGCATAACACATATGGTATAGCCCAGCATGTGGTCTTTCATGTAGTATGGGGTGCTATGAGAAAAAATGCACATATAGAGCAATCCTTCCCTGATGTCGTCTGGTGGGGACCATTTCCAAAGGCGGATTTTCGGCTTTTAGCACCTGATCTTCATTTTCAATAGTGACACCCTAAAATGGGATTATGTCATCTTCAGTGGCGTTAGGCGCAGCCTCTTGTTCTTGATATGCTACATCTTGCATGGCCCCCACATCAGTACCACTAGAACCATTGCCCTCTGAGATGCATGGTCGCGCGTGCTGTTGTTTCCGGTAGATGGCCAGGATTTGGGTCACTAAGGCAGAGTTTCAGTCTGTTGCAATGAACAATTCGCTTTTGGGTACCAACAATCAGTTGCACATGGTAATTCACCGGGCCCACTTTGTCAATAATTGTGTAAGGACCCCTCCACAAAGAGGCGAATTTCTTGGTTTGTCCCTTTCTGATTGCCGGAACAAAAAGCCATACACGATCCCCAACTTGAAAAGCCTCTCCACTGATGGTCTGATCCTTCACTTGTTTTTGTCTTTGGTGAGCCTCATGTGAGCGTTGGCGAACCACAGAAAATGCTGATTTGAGAGACAACTGTGTCCTTTTGACATAATCAGGTAGCTCCTGACCTTGAGTCTGGGCTCTCCAAGTAGTATGTCTATTGGCAAGTTAGGAGAACGACCAGATATGATGAAATATGGGGTGTACCCAGTTGTATCATGGACAGCAGTTATATAGGCAAATAAGACTTTCTGCAGGTGATCATCCCAGTCCTTCTGATGTTCCTCAATTTCCTTTGACAGCATTGCTTCTAGAGTGCGATTGAAGCGTTCTACCTGGCCATTACCTTCCGGATGATAGGCGGACGTTTGTGTAGGATTAATGCCTAGGTTAGTGCACAGTGATCGAATTACTTCACTCACAAAATTTGCACCTTGGTCACTGAGAAGTGACTCGGGAACACCATACCGAAATCTTCATCTGTTAACCTTTATTCTCCCGCTAATCGTCCTTATTTAAGACCGCCTTTTGTCCTTAAATAAGGACGACTGTTTACACTATGTTTTTAAAATGACTGATCTGTATTTTTGCAAAGTAAAGACATTTTTTCATGCTGCATTTATCCTTCATTACATTAAAACACAATTTTTGTGTACCTACCTATTACGTAGCTGAGTAGTACAGTTGAAAGTGTAATAGGTTTGATGGCAGACTCATAAGTTTGACATCGAAAATCAAGCGGTTTAGATTCAGTTATCTATAAGTTAAAATCTAGTTATCTCCTTTTGGGATATATTAATTTTCAGAAACCTGAAGCAATTTACATTTAGAAAATATATAAATATTTGCAATAAACTTTAATAATATTGCAATTTATTTGCTTTTATTCTTGCTCTCCTCAATTAGACATCCGTGTTTAACAACATTTTACAGAACAGTTTAACTTGATGAAACATGCACTTGCATGGTGGGCTCTTCAATGGAAGCTATGCGAAAGTATTCCCAGTACATGTATTGCTTCCATTGAGCCCTGCACGCGGTACACCGCGCACAATTCCAAAGAAAAACCACAGACGGATGTGTACTAATACTGATCTAGCTTTCCTGCTGGCAGGCCATGAATGTATCCCAACGTATTACACGTATATGTTCAGCTCTGAGTGGCAAATGATGAGATCATGCAGGCGATACTGAGCCTCGCAACTGTGCAGACTATGTATAACATTATAGTTGTTGCATGGGCCGGCACAAAAGGGCCTTCCGCACTTCAAGGGTTAATCCGCCCCTTTTCCCCAACCACTATATCATGATAGGACTTACGGTAGTAGGTCCTATGTAGGATTAGCTCCGTATGTAACGAGACCAATATTAATAGGCAGAGAACCCATGCAGCATACAGAAAAACTCTAATCCTATCGGGACCTACGTTAGTAGGTCCTATGTAGGATTTTTAGTGTCATGAAATGATTAGCAAAATACCAGTTTGTCGTTGCACCGTAGAATCAGTTGGACTTTAGCGAGCGTATTTGGATACAGCCAACGATTACCTACAATGTAGTAAAACTACAACGCTTAGAAAGCTCGGACAACAGAGATAACGCTCACTCGTTCCCACACTAGAACCTTAAAACATGGGGAAAAAACCAGTACTGGTTTGATCCGGAAAGAATGAAGGATATAGCGCGAATTAAGGCCCAATACTGGCTTGATCCGGAAAGTAAGAAGGAAAGCATGAAGGCTTACTACGATCAAAATCGAGAACTGATTTTAGCCTCCAAACAAGCTCGACATCAGGCAAATCCAAAAGCCAAGAGAGTTATCTCAAGGAAAACAAGCAGCCGCAGGAAAAGAAACCTACGAGGTAGGGGTGTTTGCATGCAATGTATACCGTTTGGGTGCAATATGTCCAATTTTTATTCACGCGCAAGAGACCGGTATATTGAGTGCATTTGTGAATGTAACCATTTTGAAGTTGTGACATCTCAGCTGCCTGCATAGATGTGTTAGTACACATGTATGTTGTCATCACCATGAGGACCCAATAAATGCAGTATTTAAAGGTATGCTAGTGAAAAGCAAACAGCCATGCCACCGTTTGTGTTGGTATCTTGAGGTCACAGGTCAATGCATGTGTATGATGTGATTTGCTGCTGTGTTCAAAGGGTTTAGTGAGTGATGTGCAAAAAAAATGAAAGCACACCTTCCTGCAGCAAGGTTGTCCTCCCCTGACCTGATGCACACACACGCACACACACATGCACACACGCACACACACACACACACACACACACACACACACACACATGCACACACACAATCATTGACACCATCAGGCAATTGGCTGTACATGGATTTAGTTGCTTTCACCGTTTCTTTGCCTTTCTGTACCATTTGTTGATGACAGCATAATATGTGTATGTGTGTCTAAAAATCCCCAATGATGAAAGGTGATCAATTTGCATTGGAGTATATGCTTGCCAGCTTTGATACTCTGTGAGGGGATTTTTATACCACATTCACTGGTTGTGTCTTGTGAATGTTGACTATTCCATTTTTACAGGGATAAAACCACATGCCTGTCAATGGATACCATATAATGGTGGCCCAGCATGTGTCTTTAAACCTTGCCATACAGGATGTAGCATCTATGGCTGCTAAAACATGTTCCCTAGGTTCTCTGCGTAAACTTTGACACAAATATTTTATCTTACCGCTGTACAGTCTATAAAACCACATGCCTGCCTCCTTCCTGTATGAATACCATATTTGGTGGCCCAGTATGTGTCATAGCTTCTATGGCTGCAAAAACAAGCAGACCATGTTGATCTCTAATTTACAGCTGGAACCTATTACATGCACCTCTCTTAAGAGCTATCTATCTGTCTCGCCTTGCAGAACTAACTAACTTCCTGCATGATTCCATGTGTGGTGTTCGAGCATGTGGTCTTAAACTTTGACACATATACTGTGGCTGCAAACCTGAACATGGAGCAATCCTTCCCTGTACTCTCCAGTACATCATCTGGAACCAATTACAGTTCTTTTAAGAGCTATCACTCTGACTAAGAGATTTATGCTTTGTAGGATTATCAAATGACAAATGGGGTTGCAGCTGTGACCTTGACTGCATGTAAATTGATGGATCTGTTGCTATAGGCCCTCACCCCGAAAAGAGGAATGTGAGTTCAACAATCATATGTTATACTTAACTCACAATCCAATCCTTATATCAGTTGTGGTTCACTATACAAAATTGCTCTTAAAAATAGGCCTGCCATGTATGTGTTCAAATGTCATGTAATATATTGCTGTCTACAGCTGCATGGCATGTGAACAAGTTTCTCTGTGTCAACATTTATCTTGCAACTTTGCATCCATAAAACCCCAAGCCTGCCCCTTCCTGCATTCCATACCATACATGGTGGCACGGTGTGGTCTAAAACATTGTCATAGCTTCTATGGTTGCTAAAACATGCACATGGACCACCAATGGATCCTCCATGATGTTTTCCTGTTTTCAGCTGGAACCAGTTACCTATTACATCCAGCTCTTTTTTAAAAGAGCTATATTTTCAATTTGGATAAGCAATTTATGCTTTGCAGGACTAACTAACTTCCTGCATGATTCCTTGTATGGTGTCCCAGCATGTGGTCTTAACATTTTTATGGCTGCAAACCTGAACGTCCCTGTGTTCTCAAGTACATCATTGTGCTTTACAAGATTTATCAAATGGCCAATTGGGGTTGCAGCTGTGACCTTGGGGTACCATGTAAATTAATGGCTCTGTCTATATAGGCCCTCACCCCGAAAAGAGGCATATGAGTTCACAAAATCATATGTTATACTTAAAACCCACAATCCAATCCTTATATCAGTTCTCTACAGGTCCAAAGTGCTTTTCAAAATAGGCCTGCCTCCTTCTCATGCATGTGTTTACATGTAGTTTATATGTAGCTGTGGCAAGAGCCATCCTGGCAAGAGGCCTTTTCCCAGTCCATCTCTAGTGTACATGTATTTTTTTCCTTGTAGCTATAGTGTTAATAGTTAGGTTGTACATGGAGTTTACCTTTTTCAGGTGTATCTTATGTATATGTTTTAATAATAAAAATAATAATATAATAATTATGTACACCTGATATAAAAAATCAATAAAATTATCACTTGTTGGACACCATGGGGTACCACAAGAAGGGATGACCAGCATAGCACCATGTGGTCCATGGGGTACCACAGCAAGGGATGAGCAGCATAGCACCATGTGACCCATGGGGTGCCACAGCAAGGGATGACCAGCATAGGCAAAGAGCTACGGCGCCGCAGGCGCCAAGATGGCGTTTATTAAGGGGAGACGAGTTAGGAGGTTTCAATGAAGAGTGTCGGGGGGGAGGGACGGGTGCAATAATTAATATTTAATGCTGTCACTTTAGCTGGAAAATCACAATTTCCTGCTATACGCTTTGCTTTTACAACCTTTGTGCCATCAGGGGTTGATATGTCTACACCCCGGCTTAGTTTTTAACTGTTTTCAGTATATTGGTGGTTTGCATGGTCCAACTTCTCACTGTCGATTTCAACTTAGATATTATGGAGTCTACTCGAATATCTATGATTACAACAACTAGCTAAACGATTCGATCGCCAGGACAAACGGGTCGCGTGTCTTTAATTACATTCATTGTCGCTATATCTAGCAGGACATACCCCCCCCCCCCCCCCCCCCCCCAGGGGTAAACATCCTCGTTTCCAAGCAACTATACAATAATGCACGCAGCACAAAGTTCAGACGTTACTAGCTGCAGAAACAGGCGGTCAGTTAATTCCTGGGGGGGCGGGGGGGGGGGCAATCTAGGATAAGAACCCTACCAGGGTGAGGAGGGACGTGCCCCTCCCGCATTAATGCACATACAGACGCACAAATTGATCCATTCTCTCTGAACCGTAAACGTGTAGTTCACTTCCAATGGCGGACAACGTACAAGGGGGCGTGGCAGCGAGAAGAGGTGTTAGAAATGAACTATCAATTTTGATTGCCTAATTGTCTGCTATGAAAATATTACAGAAGGGCTGAGAGGGGGATTTACATCTTAACCCCCAAACCCTACCTCCCCGTTTTAGAACCACTACTGCATGAATTCTATTGTTAAAAGTATCGATCATGCAAGCCATTCTGGCACCAGTACGGCCGGAGTCTACATGAGCCAATTATTGCACCGGTGAAAGTAGAAATGTTTCCTAGCCAGAGTTATAGATCGATGTCCGAATTTTCTGCCAATTGCGTGGCGCATACATGTATTTCTGCTCGTGTGTCATGAATATATTTCTCTGAACTCACATTTTTTCATTGCGGACATTGCATGAATGCATGTATCGTGCGGGAATATTGGCAATTACTCATAATAAGCCCTAAAACATTGTGGTCCTTCTTATTTCAAAATTCTATAGGTCTTCTATATACTAATCTACTTCAGCGTGCAAAAACCAAATCCCACACATACAGTTGGATGAAGTGGTCAAGCTATATATATCTCCAGAGTGTCATTGTAATCATAACTGTTACTTGGAGGAGGACGAGGAGGATTTACAGGGTCTTTACAAGCTGGAGTGCCCCATATGTTAACCATCTTGCCCTCTCCTAAGTAGTACAGCTTTACGTCATCATTGGCAACAATCACATCTCCCAGCGTTTTATTTCTGGCATATATCTTGAACGCCTCGCCGCTGCACATAAACCACGACTCTTCAGAGGACATGCCATCAGCAGCGGATGGAACACCGGGACATGCTGAAAGGTGTGGCTTACATGCCAACATGGAGAACCACTTTCCAGAATCTTTAGGATAGTGCAGTGCGATCACATCACCAACGACGACTTTGCCTGGGCCATTTCTTCGGTAGACCACGAAGTTTGTGATTGGATCGGTATTAAACAGATACAAACCGGCGTTAGAACTATATCCACTCCATACACAAGAGTCAGAACTTTGGCAGGCAAACCATTGTAGTTTGTAACCTTTCACTTGAAGTGAGACTTTGGATCCATGTTGGAGTTCTGAATGAAAAACAAATTAATGGAAAGCTATATATATATACAGCATCAGTAGTTTAGTACCGGTAGCAGATGCTGCAGTTTCCAAGTCAGCATTGGGAAACCGCGGTCGTTTGGAACCCAGCTCCTTTACATAGTCAGGATTTTTTGGTTCTCCATCATCCCCTTCACTGACAGCGACCTGTTCCGTTTCCTATGTAGAAGAAGAGCATTCATGCAGTTGTGGCCTATAGAGCCTTTCGAGTATATACCTCGCGGGCAATGTAGAGAGACTGAGGCAGTCCCAATTCCTTTTTGTAATCAGGGTTCTTTGGTGTTCCATCATTTTCAGGGCTGTTACTGATACTAGTGCGATGCCCTAATTATGAGGAAGCAAATTTAAATTGAAAATCACATTGACAAATTATACTGAACCTTACCATGGACCCGCAGAGCAGCCGCATGGCCGACAATAACTGCCGCAATTAGTAAAGCTGCCACAGCGACCTTCATCCTTATTGCGCGTTTTCAAGTGACTTGCATGCTGTTAACCTTGTCCTTTTATAGATGCCCCAATGAGGGCTGCTAATGAATTCACTTTAATTTGTGACCAATGTATATCAACAAACCTTGACATGTTGTTATCCATCCTACGATTTTCTCAAGAGATAGTTTCCTGTAGCGGTTATACGTAATAATCCGCCCCTTTTCTGCTTCGTACCTTCATTACATGTACAACACATGTACTAATACCTGCACGCTCACTTCATATAGTCAGAATGAGAGCTTCAAACTTGCTATTTTACCGTTGTGCATGGAGGATTGACAATGTTGCAGGTGGTACCGTACGCATTTGCCATGCCAAATCACCATATCCATCGACATATTACAAATGCATGATGGTGTGAGCATCACTCCACACACTGTACTTTTATCATATGTCGTGCTTTTCATTCTCGCACAGCAGAAGATGATGTTCTCATTGCCAAAACTAAGATTAGTTACAGTGGTATATGGCGGGACATGACTGCATGCACTCCTCCCTTCCCTTAATGCACGGAATTTATAAGATTGGCAATGTTCTGAATGAGACTGCATGATATTCCAGGTACATCCTTATCAATGTATACCTATTCCTGTCCTCTAAGCCTGAGGTATTACGTGCATGGTCAGGTGCTCAACGAAGGTGCTTAACCAAGAGAACACGAGTGCATGTGTGTGTCATCTAGCAATTGAACACGTGAGGTAAAACTGAAGGAAAAATGTAATGCATAGTGAGTTTTCTTCTCTGCGTTGGGTTATCAGTTGTGTCCATCCTCCACCAAGGTAAAATAGCAAGGTTGAAGCTCTTATAGTGAGCGTGCAGGCATTAGTACATGTTCGGTAGGACGGTAGTCAATCGTACATGTAATGAAGGTAAGAAGTAGGGCGGGAAGAATTAAGAAACAAAATACATGCATGCATGCATAAGAAAAGGGGCGGATTACGTAGCCTACAGGAAACTATCTCTTGTGAAAATCTTAGGATGGAAACAACAGGTTGACACATGCAGGTTTATTGATGCATTGGTGACAAAGTGAACTCACTAGCAGCCCTAATTGGGGCATCTTGTATAAGCTAACAGCTTATACGTGAGGTTCAAATGAATGTGCCTTAAGCATTTTGTGAGCATGCATGAGCCGCTATACAGTACCGGCTCGCAACAGCGGAAAGTCACACAAAAAAGGCGTATTCATGGTGTTCATAGCGCGACCTTACTGCTTTCATCTATTGATATCGATCGATCTGTACCGCCCTTCGCCAAATGAATTTTTATTGATGAAAGCGGTACATGGGGCCGGGACTTTCTTTTCCCACCTCGCAGATGGGAAAATTCATTGCACCTTTACAATAACTGTCAGTTGATATAACCATGCCGCTTATAATATTCATTGACTTTTGACAACGTTTGTTGAAAACGTTGTGGGCTTATTAATTAACCCTTGAAGTGCGGAAGGCCCATAGTCTGCACAGTTACAAGGCTATCGCCTAGCTGGTTTCATTGTTTGCAGCAGCCACTCAGAGCTGAACATGTAATGCGTTGGAAAGATTACTGATTCATGGCCTGCCAGCTGGAGAGATAGATTAATTAGTACACACCGTCTGTGGTTCTTCTTTGGAACAGTGTGCGGTTTACCACTTGCATGGTGGGCTCTTCAATGGAAGCTATACGAAAGTATTCCCAGTACATATATTGCTTCCATTGAGCCCTGCACGCGGTACACCGCGCACAATTCCAAAGAAAAACCACAGACGGATGTGTACTAATACTGATCTAGCTTTCCTGCTGGCAGGCCATGAATGTATCCCAAAGTATTACACGTATATGTTCAGCTCTGAGTGGCAAATGATGAGATCATGCAGGCGATGCTGAGCCTCGCAACTGTGCAGACTATGTATAACATTATAGTTGTTGCATGGGCCGGCACAAAAGGGCCTTCCGCACTTCAAGGGTTAATCCGCCCCTTTTCTCCAACCATGCACTATATCATGATGTAGGATTAGCTCCGTATGTAACTAGACCAATATTAATAGGCAGAGAACCCAGCATACAGAAAAACTCTAATCCTATCGGGACCTACGTTAGTAGGTCCTATGTAGGATTATTAGTGTGTCATGAAATGATTAGCAAAACACCAGTTTGTCGTTGCACCGTAGAATCAGTTGGACTTTAGCGAGCGTATTTGGATACAGCCAACGATTACCTACAATGTAGTAAAATACAACGCTTAGAAAGCTCGGACAACAGAGATAACGCTCACTCGTTCCCACACTAGAACCTTAAAACATGGGAAAAAAACCAGTACTGGTTTGATCCGGAAAGTATGAAGGATATAGCGCGAATTAAGGCCCAATACTGGCTTGATCCGGAAAGTAACAAGGAAAGCATGAAGGCTTACTACGATCAAAATCGAGAACTGATTTTAGCCTCCAAACAAGCTCGAAATCAGGCAAATCCAAAAGCCAAGAGAGTTATCTCAAGGAAAACAAACAGCCGCAGGAAAAGAAACCTACGAGGTAGGGGTGTTTGCATGCAATGTATACCGTTTGGGTGCAATATGTCCAATTTTTATTCACGCGCAAGAGACCGGTATATTGAGTGCATTTGTGAATGTAACCATTTTGTAGTTGTGACATCTCAGCTGCCTGCATAGATGTGTTAGTATACATGTATGTTGTCATCACCATGAGGACCCAATAAATGCAGTATTTAAAGGAATGCTAGTGAAAAGCAAACAGCCATGCCACCGTTTGTGTTGGTATCTTGAGGTCACAGGTCAATGTGTATGATGTGATTTGCTGCTGTGTTCAAAGGGTTTAGTGAGTGATGTGCAAAAAAAATGAAAGCACACCTTCCTGCAGCAAGGTTGTCCTCCCCTGACCTGATGCACCACACGCACACACACATGCATACACACACATGCACACACACACACACACACACACACACACACACACACACACATGCACACACACAATCATTGACACCATCAGGCAATTGGCTGCACATGGATTTAGTTGCTTTCACCGTTTCTTTGCCTTTCTGTACCATTTGTTGATGACAGCATAATATGTGTATGTGTGTCTAAAAATCCCCAATGATGAAAGGTGATCAATTTGCATTGGAGTATATGCTTGCCAGCTTTGATACTCTGTGAGGGGATTTTTATACCACATTCACTGGTTGTGTCTTGTGAATGTTGACTATTACATTTTTACAGGGATAAAACCACATGCCTGTCAATGGATACCATATAATGGTGGCCCAGCATGTGTCTTTAAACCTTGCCATACAGGATGTAGCATCTATGGCTGCTAAAACATGTTCCCTAGGTTCTCTGCGTAAACTTTGACACAAATATTTTATCTTACCGCTGTACAGTCTATAAAACCACATGCCTGCCTCCTTCCTGTATGAATACCATATTTGGTGGCCCAGTAGCTTCTATGGCTGCAAAAACAAGCAGACCATGATGATCTCTAATTTACAGCTGGAACCTATTACATGCACCTCTCTTAAGAGCTATCTATCTGTCTCGCCTTGCAGAACTAACTAACTTCCTGCATGATTCCATGTGTGGTGTTCCAGCATGTGGTCTTAAACTTTGACACATATACTGTGGCTGCAAACCTGAACATGGAGCAATCCTTCCCTGTACTCTCCAGTACATCATCTGGAACCAATTACAGTTCTGTTAAGAGCTATCACTCTGACTAAGAGATTTATGCTTTGCAGGATTATCAAATGACAAATGGGGTTGCAGCTGTACCTTGACTGCATGTAAATTGATGGATCTGTTGCTATAGGCCCTCACCCCGAAAAGAGGAATGTGAGTTCAACAATCATATGTTATACTTAACTCACAATCCAATCCTTATATCAGTTGTGGTTCACTATACAAAATTGCTCTTAAAAATAGGCCTGCCATGTATGTGTTCAAATGTCATGTAATATATTGCTGTCTACAGCTGCATGGCATGTGAACAAGTTTCTTTATGTCAACATTTATCTTGCAACTTTGCATCCATAAAACCACAAGCCTGCCCCTTCCTGCATTCCATACCATACATGGTGGCACGGTGTGGTCTAAAACCTTGTCATAGCTTCTATGGCTGCTAAAACATGCACATGGGCCACCAATGGATCCTCCATGATGTTTTCCTGTTTTCAGCTGGAACCAGTTACCTATTACATCCAGCTCTTTTTTAAAAGAGCTATATTTTCAATTTGGATAAGCAATTTATGCTTTGCAGGACTAACTAACTTCCTGCATGATTCCTTGTATGGTGTCCCAGCATGTGGTCTTAACATTTTTATGGCTGCAAACCTGAACGTCCCTGTGTTCTCAAGTACATCATTGTGCTTTACAAGATTTATCAAATGGCCAATTGGGGTTGCAGCTGTGACCTTGGGGTACCATGTAAATTAATGGCTCTGTCTATATAGGCCCTCACCCCGAAAAGAGGCAAATGAGTTCACAAAATCATATGTTATACTTAAAACCCACAATCCAATCCTTATATCAGTTCTCTACAGGTCCAAAGTGCTTTTCAAAATAGGCCTGCCTCCTTCTCATGCATGTGTTTACATGTAGTTTATATGTAGCTGTGGCAAGAGCCATCCTGGCAAGAGGCCTTTTCCCAGTCCATCTCTAGTGTACATGTATTTTTTTCCTTGTAGCTGTAGTGTCTATTTGCATCCGTGTGTACACCTGTACACATATTGGGTAATATGTGTACAGGGGAGCACAAATTACTTACCCTACCTTATCTTTGTAAGTAATCACATTTGTCATTCAAAAATTAATATCTGAGTACACAACAGATTATTAATTGATGGTCACTATTAATTCAAATTATTTGATTGTTATCTAACAAATAAACCACATTAGAAAAACAAAGAAATCACTTTGCGCATGTGACTGAGGTGTACGTGTACGCAGAGCAAGAGGATGTGTTGACAGTGGAGGCACATACACTGAAGTCTCGAATAGTGAGGTGCAAATGGTGGAGGCGCGAGTAGTGGAGGTGCAAATAGTGGAGGCGCGAGTAGAGGAGGCACGAGCACTGAAGGCTCGAATAGTGGAATAATTTCATACTATATAGTTACTACATCATGCCCTCTATCACTTTCAATACTCATTTGAAAACAGTATACTACTATAGTGAAGCAATGTAATATGTGTACAGGCGTACACAAATTAGAGCATATGACTGTAAAAGTGATTACCAAAAAGGAACAGCATTTGTTTGATGTACATACAAAACAAACTATGTGGATAAAATTTGACTTATTGAGAATGTTCCCATCATGTTTGTTTTAATCTCTAACTTTTGCAGTGTTCTGCAGTGCTATAGATAACAGAATTAAGAGTTGTTATTGCAATTAGCCAAAATTAGCATATTCATGACACACTTAACCACAAGTTAACACCACCATAGGGGGTATAGATTTTCACAAGTTGTGTAAAATGCTCACTGCTGGTATGAGATATAATGCAGCAAAATGAAAGGAGTAATTTGTGTACCACTGTACACATTTTAGGATGCAAATAGACAATAGTGTTAATAGTTAGGTTGTACATGGAGTTTACCTTTTTCAGGTGTATCTTATGTATATGTTTTAATAATAAAAATAATAATATAATAATCATGTACAACTGATATAAAAAATCAATAAAATTATCACTTGTTGGACACCATGGGGTACCACAACAAGGGATGAGCAGCATAGCACCATGTGACCCATGGGGTGCCACAGCAAGGGATGACCAGCATAGGCAAAGAGCTACGGCGCCGCAGGCGCCAAGATGGCGTTTATTAAGGGGAGACGAGTTAGGAGGTTTCAATGAAGAGTGTCGGGGGGGAGGGACGGGTGCAATAATTAATATTTAATGCTGTCACTTTAGCTGGAAAATCACAATCTCCTGCTATACGCTTTGCTTTTACAACCTTTGTGCCATCAGGGGTTGATATTTCTACACCGGCTTAGTTTTTAACTGTTTTCAGTATATTGGTGGTTTGCATGGTCCAACTTCTCACTGTCGATTTCAACTTAGATATTATGGAGTCTACTCGAATATCTATGATTACAACAACTAGCTAAACGATTCGATCGCCAGGACAAACGGGTCGCGTGTCTTTAATTACATTCATTGTCGCTATATCTAGCAGGACATACCCCCCCCCCCCCCCCCCCCCCCCCCCAGGGGTAAACATCCTCGTTTCCAAGCAACTATACAATAATGCACGCAGCACAAAGTTCAGACGTTACTAGCTGCAGAAACAGGCGGTCAGTTAATTCCAGGGGGGGCGGGGGGGGGGGGGCAATCTAGGATAAGAACCCTACCAGGGTGAGGAGGGACGTGCCCCTCCCGCATTAATGCACATACAGACGCACAAATTGATCCATTCTCTCTGAACCGTAAACGTGTAGTTCACTTCCAATGGCGGACAACGTACAAGGGGGCGTGGCAGCGAGAAGAGGTGTTAGAAATGAACTATCAATTTTGATTGCCTAATTGTCTGCTATGAAAATATTACAGAAGGGCTGAGAGGGGGATTTACATCTTAACCCCCAAACCCTACCTCCCCGTTTTAGAACCACTACTGCATGAATTCTATTGTTAAAAGTATCGATCATGCAAGCCATTCTGGCACCAGTACGGCCGGAGTCTACATGAGCCAATTATTGCACCGGTGAAAGTAGAAATGTTTCCTAGCCAGAGTTATAGATCGATGTCCGAATTTTCTGCCAATTGCGTGGCGCATACATGCATTTCTGCTCGTGTGTCATGAATATATTTCTCTGAACTCACATTTTTTCATTGCGGACATTGCATGAATGCATGTATCGTGCGGGAATATTGGCAATTACTCATAATAAGCCCTAAAACATTGTGGTCCTTCTTATTTCAAAATTCTATAGGTCTTCTATATACTAATCTACTTCAGCGTGCAAAAACCAAATCCCACACATACAGTTGGATGAAGTGGTCAAGCTATATATATCTCCAGAGTGTCATTGTAATCATAACTGTTACTTGGAGGAGGACGAGGAGGATTTACAGGGTCTTTACAAGCTGGAGTGCCCCATATGTTAACCATCTTGCCCTCTCCTAAGTAGTACAGCTTTACGTCATCATTGGCAACAATCACATCTCCCAGCGTTTTATTTCTGGCATATATCTTGAACGCCTCGCCGCTGCACATAAACCACGACTCTTCAGAGGACATGCCATCAGCAGCGGATGGAACACCGGGACATGCTGAAAGGTGTGGCTTACATGCCAGCATGGAGAACCACTTTCCAGAATATTTAGGATAGTGCAGTGCGATCACATCACCAACGACGACTTTGCCTGGGCCATTTCTTCGGTAGACCACGAAGTTTGTGATTGGATCGGTATTAAACAGATACAAACCGGCGTTAGAACTATATCCACTCCATACACAAGAGTCAGAACTTTGGCAGGCAAACCATTGTAGTTTGTAACCTTTCACTTGAAGTGAGACTTTGGATCCATGTTGGAGTTCTGAATGAAAAACAAATTAATGGAAAGCTATATATATATACAGCATCAGTAGTTTAATACCGGTAGCAGATGCTGCAGTTTCCAAGTCAGCATTGGGAAACCGCGGTCGTTTGGAACCCAGCTCCTTTTCATAGTCAGGATTTTTTGGTTCTCCATCATCCCCTTCACTGACAGCGACCTGTTCCGTTTCCTATGTAGAAGAAGAGCATTCGTGCAGTTGTGGCCTATAGAGCCTTTCGAGTATATACCTCGCGGGCAATGTAGAGAGACTGAGGCAGTCCCAATTCCTTTTTGTAATCAGGGTTCTTTGGTGTTCCATCATTTTCAGGGCTGTTACTGATACTAGTGCGATGCCCTAATTATGAGGAAGCAAATTTAAATTGAAAATCGCATTGACAAATTATACTGAACCTTACCATGGACCCGCAGAGCAGCCGCATGGCCGACAATAACTGCCGCAATTAGTAAAGCTGCCACAGCGACCTTCATCCTTATTGCGCGTTTTCAAGTGACTTGCATGCTGTTAACCTTGTCCTTTTATAGATGCCCCAATGAGGGCTGCTAATGAATTCACTTTAATTTGTGACCAATGTATATCATCAAACCTTGACATGTTGTTAATTATCCATCCTACGATTTTCTCAAGAGATAGTTTCCTGTAGCGGTTATACGTAATAATCCGCCCCTTTTCTGCTTCGTACCTTAATTCATTACTGACATGTATAACACATGTACTAATACCTGCACGCTCACTTCATATAGTCAGAATGAGAGCTTCAAACTTGCTATTTTACCTTTGTGCATGGAGGATTGACAATGTTGCAGGTGGTACCGTACGCATTTGCCATGCCAAATCACCATATCCATCGACATATTACAAATGCATGATGTTGTGAGCATCACTCCACACACTGTACTTTTATCTTATGTCGTGCTTTTCATTCTCGCACAGCAAAAGATGATGTGCTCATTGCCAAAACTAAGATTAGTTACAGTGATTTATGGCGGGACATGACTGCATGCACTCCTCCCTTCCCTTAATGCACCGAATTTATAAGATTGGCAATGTTCTGAATGAGACTGCATGATATTCCAGGTACATCCTTATCAATGTATACCTATTCCTGTCCTCTAAGCCTGAGGTATTACGTCCATGGTCAGGTGCTCAACGAAGGTGCTTAACCAAGAGAACACGAGTGCATGTGTATATCATCTAGCAATTGAACACGTGAGGTAAAACTGAAGGAAAAATGTAATGCATATAGTGAAAGTTTTCTTCTCTGCGTTGGGTTATCGGTTGTGTCCATCCTCCACCAAGGTAAAATAGCAAGGTTGAAGCTCTTATAGTGAGCGTGCAGGTATTAGTACATGTTCGGTAGGACAGTAGTCAATCGTACATGTAATGAAGGTAAGAAGTAGGGCGGGAAGAATTAAGAAACAAAATACATGCATGCATGCATTAGAAAAGGGGCGGATTACGTAGCCTACAGGAAACTATCTCTTGTGAAAATGATCTTAGGATGGAAACAACAGGTTGACACATGCAGGTTTATTGATGCATTGGTGACAAAGTGAACTCACTAGCAGCCCTAATTGGGGCATCTTGTATAAGCTAACAGCTTATACGTGAGGTTCAAATGAATGTGCCTTAAGCATTTTGTGAGCATGCATGAGCCGCTATACAGTACCGGCTCGCAACAGCGGAAAGTCACACAAAAAAGGCGTATTCATGGTGTTCATAGCGCAACCTTACTGCTTTCATCTATTGATATCGATCGATCTGTACCGCCCTTCGCCAAATGAATTTTTATTGATGAAAGCGGTACATGGGGCCGGGACTTTCTTTTCCCACCTCGCAGATGGGAAAATTCATTGCACCTTTACAATAACTGTCAGTTGATATAACCATGCCGCTTATAATATTCATTGACTGTTGACAACGTTTGTTGAAAACGTTGTGGGCTTATTAATTAACCCTTGAAGTGCGGAAGGCCCATAGTCTGCACAGTTACAAGGCTATCGCCTAGCTGGTTTCATTGTTTGCAGCAGCCACTCAGAGCTGAACATGTAATGCGTTGGAAAGATTACTGATTCATGGCCTGCCAGCTGGAGAGATAGATTAATTAGTACACACCGTCTGTGGTTCTTCTTTGGAACAGTGTGCGGTTTACCACTTGCATGGTGGGCTCTTCAATGGAAGCTATACGAAAGTATTCCCAGTACATATATTGCTTCCATTGAGCCCTGCACGCGGTACACCGCGCACAATTCCAAAGAAAAACCACAGACGGATGTGTACTAATACTGATCTAGCTTTCCTGCTGGCAGGCCATGAATGTATCCCAAAGTATTACACGTATATGTTCAGCTCTGAGTGGCAAATGATGAGATCATGCAGGCGATGCTGAGCCTCGCAACTGTGCAGACTATGTATAACATTATAGTTGTTGCATGGGCCGGCACAAAAGGGCCTTCCGCACTTCAAGGGTTAATCCGCCCCTTTTCTCCAACCACTATATCATGATAGGACTTAAGGTAGTAGGTCCTATGTAGGATTAGCTCCCTATGTAACGAGACCAATATTAATAGGCAGAGAACCCAGCATACAGAAAAACTCTAATCCTATTGGGACCTACGTTAGTAGGTCCTATGTAGGATTTTTAGTGTGTCATGAAATGATTAGCAAAACACCAGTTTGTCGTTGCACTGTAGAATCAGTTGGACTTTAGCGAGCGTATTTGGATACAGCCAACGATTACCTACAATGTAGTAAAATACAACGCTTAGAAAGCTCGGACAACAGAGATAACGCTCACTCGTTCCCACACTAGAACCTTAAAACATGGGAAAAAAACCAGTACTGGTTTGATCCGGAAAGTATGAAGGATATAGCGCGAATTAAGGCCCAATACTGGCTTGATCCGGAAAGTAACAAGGAAAGCATGAAGGCTTACTACGATCATAATCGAGAACTGATTTTAGCCTCCAAACAAGCTCGAAATCAGGCAAATCCAAAAGCCAAGAGAGTTATCTCAAGGAAAACAAACAGCCGCAGGAAAAGAAACCTACGAGGTAGGGGTGTTTGCATGCAATGTATACCGTTTGAGTGCAATATGTCCAATTTTTATTCCCGCGCAAGAGACCGGTATATTGAGTGCATTTGTGAATGTAACCATTTTGAAGTTGTGACATCTCAGCTGCCTGCATAGATGTGTTAGTATACATGTATGTTGTCATCACCATGAGGACCCAATAAATGCAGTATTTAAAGGAATGCTAGTGAAAAGCAAACAGCCATGCCACCGTTTGTGTTGGTATCTTGAGGTCACAGGTCAATGTGTATGATGTGATTTGCTGCTGTGTTCAAAGGGTTTAGTGAGTGATGTGCAAAAAAAATGAAAGCACACCTTCCTGCAGCAAGGTGGTCCTCCCCTGACCTGATGCACACACACACACACCCACATGCACACACACACACATGCACACACACACACATGCACACACACAATCATTGACACCATCAGGCAATTGGCTGTACATGGATTTAGTTGCTTTCACCGTTTCTTTGCCTTTCTGTACCATTTGTTGATGACAGCATAATATGT
This sequence comes from Eunapius fragilis, assembly GCA_963681505.1. Classification (NCBI taxonomy): domain Eukaryota; kingdom Metazoa; phylum Porifera; class Demospongiae; order Spongillida; family Spongillidae; genus Eunapius; species Eunapius fragilis. The sequence goes on along the minus strand of OY811975.1, from coordinate 627,254 downwards.
GTATGTGTGTCTAAAAATCTCCAATGATGAAATGAGATCAATTTGCATTGGAGTATATGCTTGCCAGCTTTGATACTCTGTGAGGGGATTTTTATACCACATTCACTGGTTGTGTCTTGTGAATGTTGACTATTACATTTTTACAGGGATAAAACCACATGCCTGTCAATGGATCCCATATAATGGTGGCCCAGCATGTGTCTTTAAACTTTGCCATACAGGATGTATAGCATCTATGGCTGCTAAAACATGTTCCCTAGGTTCTCTGCGTAAACTTTGACACAAATATTTTATCTTACCGCTGTACAGTCTATAAAACCACATGCCTGCCTCCTTCCTGTATGAATACCATATTTGGTGGCCCAGTATGTGTCATAGATTCTATGGCTGCAAAAACAAGCAGACCATGATGATCTCTAATTTACAGCTGGAATTACATGCACATCTCTTAAGAGCTATCTATCTGTCTCGCCTTGCAGAACTAACTAACTTCCTGCATGATTCCATGTGTGGTGTTCCAGCATGCTTAAACTTTGACACATATACTGTGGCTGCAAACCTGAACATGGAGCAATCCTTCCCTGTATTCTCCAGTACATCATCTGGAACCAATTACAGTTCTTTTAAGAGCTATCACTCTGACTAAGAGATTTATGCTTTGCAGGATTATCAAATGACAAATGGGGTTGCAGCTGTGACCTTGACTGCATGTAAATTGATGGATCTGTTGCTATAGGCCCTCACCCCGAAAAGAGGAATGTGAGTTCAACAATCATATGTTATACTTAACTCACAATCCAATCCTTATATCAGTTGTGGTTCACTATACAAAATTGCTCTTAAAAATAGGCCTGCCATGTATGTGTTCAAATGTCATGTAATATATTGCTGTCTACAGCTGCATGGCATGTGAACAAGTTTCTCTGTGTCAACATTTATCTTGCAACTTTGCATCCATAAAACCCCAAGCCTGCCCCTTCCTGCATTCCATACCATACATGGTGGCACGGTGTGGTCTAAAACATTGTCATAGCTTCTATGGTTGCTAAAACATGCACATGGACCACCAATGGATCCTCCATGATGTTTTCCTGTTTTCAGCTGGAACCAGTTACCTATTACATCCAGCTCTTTTTTAAAAGAGCTATATTTTCAATTTGGATAAGCAGTTTATGCTTTGCAGGACTAACTAACTTCCTGCATGATTCCTTGTATGGCGTCCCAGCATGTGGTCTTAACATTTCTATGGCTGCAAACCTGAACGTCCCTGTGTTCTCAAGTACATCATTGTGCTTTACAAGATTTATCAAATGGCCGATTGGGGTTGCAGCTGTGACCTTGGGGTACCATGTAAATTAATGGCTCTGTCTATATAGGCCCTCACCCCGAAAAGAGGCATATGAGTTCACACAATCATATGCTATACTTAACCCACAATCCAATCCTTATATCAGTTCTCTACAGGTCCAATGTGCTTTTCAAAATAGGCCTGGCTCCTTCCCATGCATGTGTTTACATGTAGTGTAATGTCTAGCTGTCTACAGCTGCAAGGCATGTGAAAAGGTTCCTCTGTGCCAACTTTTTATACAACTTGCAGCTGTAATAAAACCACAGCAAGCCTGCCTTCTTCCTGTGTGCATAACACATATAGTATAGCCCAGCATGTGGTCTTACATGTAGTATGGGGTGCTATGAGAAAAAATGCACATCTAGAGCAATCCTTCCCTGATGTTGTCTGGTGGGGACCATTTCCAAAGGCGGATTTTCGGCTTTTAGCACCTGATCTTCATTTTCAATAGTGGCACCCTCAAATGGGATAATGTCATCTTCAGTGGTGTCTGGCACAGCCTCTTGTTCTTGATATGCTACATCTTGCATCAGTTGCATGGTCCCCACATCAGTACCACTAAAACCATCGCCCTCTGAGATGGTCGCGCGTGCTGTTGTTTCCGGTAGATGGCCAGGATTTGGGTCACTAAGGCAGAGTTTCAGTCTGTTGCAATGAACAATCCGCTTTTGGGTACCAACAATCAGTTGCACATGGTAATTCACCGGGCCCACTTTGTCAATTATTGTGTATGGACCCCTCCACAAAGAGGCGAATTTCTTGGTTTGTCCCTTTTTGATTGCCGGAACAAAAAGCCATACACGATCCCCAACTTGAAAAGCCTCTCCACTGATGGTCTGATCCTTCACTTGTTTTTGTCTTTGGTGAGCCTCATGTGTGCGTTGGCGAACCACAGAAAATGCTGATTTGAGAGACAACTGTGTCCTTTTGACATAATCAGGTAGCTCCTGACCTTGAGTCTGGGCTCATCCAAGTAGTATGTCTATTGGCAAGTTAGGAGAACGACCAGATATGATGAAATATGAGGTGTACCTAGTTGTATCATGGACAGCAGTTCTATATGCAAATAAGACTTTCTGCAGGTGATCATCCCAGTCCTTCTGATGTTCCTCAATTTCCTTTGACAGCATTGCTTCTAGAGTGCGATTGAAACGTTCTACCTGGCCATTACCTTCCGGATGATAGGCGGACGTTTGTGTACGATTAATGCCTAGGTTAGTGCACAGTGATCGAATTACTTCACTCACAAAATTTGCACCTTGGTCACTGAGAAGTGACTCGGGAACACCATACCGAAATCTTCATCTGTTAAGATCTTTGCCAATGTGACACTGTCAGCAAGTGGGAATGCTTCCACCCATTCACTGAATAAGTCTGTCACAACTAAGATATACTTGTGACCACGAGGTGTAGTAGGCAGTGCACTGTTAAAAAAAAAGGCCCGAGGGGTATTAGGTTTGAGGGGTGTTACAGCCCAGGGGGTGTTTTGGTAACACACAAGAGTGTTCAGCTTACATCTATGGGTGTTTGCAGAGCATGCTAGGGTGTTAATACCGCACCCCACCAATAATGGGGTGTTACGACTATATAAAGGTGTGCTGCCAAAACACTGATTTACCGCATTACACCCCATGCAGTGAATGGGGTCCCCAGCCTGTTTTGTAATTACTTTTTGACGGATTGAGGGCGTGGTTTGCGAGATGACATGACCGCCGATTAGGTATGTATACGCAAATCACTGTCTTACCAATACAAAACGTCTAGAATAGGCTTGCCTTGGCCCGTGCGTTCGTCGGTGTGGATTTGTAGGCTATATCGTGCAGCTAGTGCGTTTGTATACACGTTAACGTCGCTTTATCTGACGGGGGCGGCGGAAGCGGGGGGGGGGGGGGGGGGGGGGGCAGAGCCCCCCCATAATTGTGATACACCTTACTATGACTAAGCGTTAGCGGTGTGGTTCAAGTCGCTGCCATACTGCCAGTATGCCACTCTTCGATTTAACTATCCGTCCGATTGCTTCGTTGACTCGTTGTAGCCTACTACAGCAATTTAATACATCGTGAATTAAGACGGTTAACCGATTGCGAGAATTAAATAACCGCCTCAACTGGTTCTATTTCAGCTTAATCGGAAGTCTCGAGAGAGGTTTTGACCCCGACTATGAATTTAATTAAAATCCCGCGACCCTACCGTAGCTTCGCTTCAGACGATCGGATCGTCTAACTTGTTGCGGCAATCGATCTAGAAGACAAAACTGAGTAGTTTTGTTTTTGTTTCACGTCGTAGAACCGCGTGGTTGTCGAGAACGAAAAATACTGCTGTCCTCGTTCCCCTTCCAAAAAATAATGGGCGGGTCGTCTTCTGCTTCTTCTTGGGAACTCATAACTCTGGACAGGAACACCTTTAAGCAATGAAAATTGCACCAATAGCTTTAAAATTTGCTGGAGGACTCGCTTTGATACACAAAAGCCTAAAAGCCTATATACGGTCTTATCAAGTCTAATTAAGCAAAAGTACCTAGAAAATTTTCACAATACGTCTGGATTGAATTAAATCAGTTAAATGAAAGGGGGAAACCTGCAATGCAACAGTGATTTGGGTGTTAAAAAAATTAAGGAAACAAGTAAATAAAAACATTCTCTCTGAGAAAGTTGGTGGGACATAGGTTTTTCAGGCAAATAGTATACTGCATGGTGTAAAAAGCAAGGAAACAAGTTTTATCAGAAGGGAAAATGTAATAGTCCTATATTTAGCACAGAAACAGCATATGCCTTAGTCGAAGTGTGCTAAACATAGGACTATTACATTTTCCCTTCTGATAAAACTTGTTTCCTTGTTTATTTGCACCATGCAGTATACTATTTGCCTGCAAAACTTATGTCCCACCAACTTTCTCAGAGAAAATGTTTTTATTTACTTAAATTACCCCTTTAAGATACTATCAAATTTTACAGGACAAACAAAATAAAAGTAACGCTCGCATTGAAGTGTATGACTAATAATAGAAATTCAGTATCCTATAACTTTATGACCATTTTCGGATGCGTAAGGATCATTTGCTAGAAACTCTATGGAGTTCACGGAAAATTCAAAATTTTGAAAACTTGAAAAACTATCCAGAAGGGCGATTTTGCTGGACACTAACAACAAGGGGATCCGCGACATTCTTAAGGGTACGCCGCGGACCACCTTTTTTGCCATGTGGCAAAGCCCGAGGTTGTGCTGGTTTAACTTTTATGCATAAATAATCCATAAATAGGCGAACAACCTCAACCGACCGGTTATTATTCTATTTACAATCACCTTAACCGACTGGATTTTTAATTTTAAGAACCTCTTACAACCGGTTTTTCCAAAATTAACAGATTTCAAGCCTATAAATTATTCAAATAATCGGTTGTAAAAAATGCTCACGACTGATCTACAAATAGGAGAACCCATGGTGCCCAGGTACAGAAAGGTTCAGCGTCATTATGACGATGGATCTTCCCAATTTGCGTTCAGTGATCTTCGATCCTATTGCCGATCTTTTTTTAGTTTTGTAATAAAACGATTTTCAACGCGATATTAAACCAATTGCTACCTTGCATGGAGTCGCTGTTAATTAATGAAGTCTACCAATGGAGATAGCTGCTTGCAGGAACTTTCAGATATAAAGAATAGCGAGGACGTTTGTGTAGATAAGCCAGAGAACCTATTGAAAATGCTAGTAGATGTGATTCGTGTGGAACTATCCGAAGTTAAGAAAGTTACCAGCATTAGAACCATTTGTGATGCCATGGCGCAGCATGTGAACAAGAATCTCCTTTCTGAGGTGCATTTGCTACTTCGATTGTACATCAATTCCAATAACATCATGCACCTCAGAAAGGAGTTTTTCCGCACTTAGACTCTAGACATTTTTACTTATCTTGGGTCGAGTAATTAGTGAGAATAGATTGAACCAATGTTTCTTGTTATATGTTCACAAAGAGCTGACCCTTAATGTGGTTGAGATAGCGGCGGAGTTCATTGCAACAAACGACGTACTGACGATTAAGATACTTTGGCAAATTTGAGCAGCATACAAGTGTATATGTGTGTATGCGCAAATCTGTAATGAAATCATTATCGTGTCAAATTAAACTTCAGCCCCCCCATTTAACTTCAGCTTCCGCCGCCCCTGCAGTGTCAAAGTGCAATTATGGTAGTCTCGTACCCAGACCCTGGTTCCCACAGCTGCGGGTGGATTACATCACCGCCATCACATGTAAACATTGTAATTTATGGTAGTGGGCAGTAGCGGTGATGTAATCCACCCGCAGCTGTGGGAACCAGGGTCTGGGTACGAGACCACCATAATTGCACTTTGACGTTGGGGATTGTTAACAGAACTTTGACGTCCCTCGATCAAAATGGCTCCTGTAATCATGCACGTGCTGATCATTTCTAAAACATCGTCTTGAGTTTGAGGTATTTCGTACGTCGTTTCGCTTTATTCTTGTCAATGATATGTGTATGTATTCATAGTGCGCACGTGATTTATTAGAAGTGCATCGTTATAATTATTGTGTGCGTGGCGAAGACAGCGTACTAGTAATCGACATTGATCGTGCGACGCCTGAAATATTCTACATGGTCCTATCGAGCCGAGGAATCTCACGAAATGACTGATCAGGTTGTCGCAAAAAAGAAGAGGATTCGCGCCGGTCACAAGGCATCGACTTCACGCATCATCGCCCAAGTCTCAGAGGAAGAGAATGTAGCGCAATGCAATGTGCACACGCTAAGGAGGATGGTGAAGATGCTGAAGGAAAAGCTTGACATCATCCTGAAGCTAGACGCTGAAATCTTGGACGCCGCTAAGGAGGAAGACGAGATCAAGGAGGAGATTGAAACAGCAGACATCTATCAAGAGAAGGTTGAATTAGCGGTCATCACATTGAAAATGGCTATCAGTGACCTGGAGCGAAGCGAACCGCTTGCCACTACTAACGGGAACACGGGAGAACCTCTTGGAGAACAATCTTCGGCCCAATCTTCATCTCGTGGTACTCAAGCTTCCGCAACAAACGACGCAGCTGTCACAGTGGCGCAAGAACCTCAGAGAGATGGCGAGAATCGCGTAACAACTGAGGGCAACCGATCTGCAACGGATGGAGAGCCAGAGCGCAGCATGATCTCCAAGGTGAAGCTTCCTAAGATGGTATTGAAAAAAATTTGATGGTCAACTAACCAATTGGGCTACGTTCTGGGACATGTTCGTGTCTTCGGTTCACACTAACTCTGAACTATCTGACATTGATAGGTTTAACTATCTACACTCGCTACTTGAAGGTCCTGCTGCTGATGCGGTTTCTGGTCTCTCGCTCACTACTGCAAACTACACCGAAGCAATTGCCATTCTAAATAAGAGATTCGGGAACAGGCAGCAAGTGGTTAGCAAGCATATGGATCTCCTCCTAGAATTGGAAGGCGTAACCTCACTGCGAGAATTCAAGAGATTGCGTCATCTATACGACCAGGTTGAAGGCCATGTCAGGAGCCTCAAGTCTCTAGGCATAACTCCTGAGTCCTACGGCAGCTTGTTGTCACCTATTCTTATGAAGAAACTACCACAGGAGCTGTGCATCATTGTAAGTAAGCGAGTTGGTACAGAGAACTGGAACCTTGACAAGATCATGGAAATCATGGAAGAAGAGATTGCAGCCCGGGAACGAGCAAATGCAACTGCAAGTACAATGCCACCTGCTAGGAAGCCCAGTCATGGTCGTCCTACAGCAATGTCCTTGGCTACAACTAACTCCTTTACACCTACCTGCTCATACTGTGGTGAACATCATACATCCGTGTCTTGCAGGACAGTGACTGATCCAACTGCACGGATGCAGATATTGGTGAAGGAAGGCAGGTGTTTTGTCTGCCTAAAGAAACGACATGTAGGAAGAGACTGCAAATCCTCTGGCAGATCTTACAACGGTCAGGCAAGACACCACACCAGCATATGCGGTGCTTCCAGGAAACCCAGATCATCGACAAGTCCTACTTTAGCAAGTTCATCTTCTCAGTCTCAGCACACTCAAGTATCCACTTCAACAACACAGCCTGGAAACGTCACAATGTTCTCAGCATATATCGACGTCAGAACACCAGTACTATTGCAGACTGCAACTGTAGCAGCATACTGCGTGGATAGACCAGCTGACACCGTTAAGATCCGACTAATTCTTGACAGTGGCAGCCAGAAGTCATACGTATACACAAGACTAAAGGACGCACTCAGGTTGACAGTACAGCAATCTGTGGCTGTCTCCATTAGAACATTTGGATCTGAAACGGAGAAAACCCGAAAATGCGATGTTGTGAAGCTAGGACTCAAGGCAAGAACAGGAGCGGATCTTGAGATCTCTCTGTATGTCGTACCACTTATCTGTGAACCTTTCTCTGGACAACCATTGGACCTTACAGTGCAACGATTTCCGTACCTCTCAGGCTTAGACCTCGCAGACTCTGGTAATGTCACAGACAACTTAGAAATAAATATTCTTGTGGGGGCAGACTATTATTGGAAGGTTGTGACTGGAAGGATTGTGCACGGAAGAGTTGGGCCTACCGCTATTGAAACGAGGTTTGGTTGGACTTTGTCCGGACCTGTACCTGGCAGACATCCTGGGTCTACCACTACGAACATGATTTGTTCACACGTGCTGAAGGTGGATTGTGCTCAACCAGAGAACCTTGCTGATCTGAACAAGAAGCTTCAGACATTCTGGGACTTAGACACATTGGGAGTGAGGGAAGGGGAAGACTCAGTCTACGACAAGTTCATCAAGACTATAGAGCTGAAAGAAGGTCGATACTCCGTCCGACTTCCATGGAAGGAACCGCACCCACCACTCCCAGATAACCTTGATGTCAGCAAGAGTAGACTCTTCAATCTTCTGAGGAGACTCAAATCGACTCCTGATATACTGAACCAGTATGACTCGATCATACGAGAGCAAGTCAAGAATGGCATAGTGGAGGTAGTCGAGTCGCCGACTGACGGACCTGCAGGAAGGACCCACTGCATACCACATCACGCAGTAATACGTGAGGACAAGCAGACCACAAAGATGCGGATTGTGTACGACGCCTCTGCTAAGAGCCAAGGACCCTCCCTGAATGACTGCTTGTATGCTGGTCCCACATTTGGACAGAATTAAATGGACATTCTCCTTCGGTTCTGACTTTTACGTGTGGAGGTAACTGCAGATATAGAGAAGGTGTTCCTTATGGTGTCAATTGCAGAGGAAGATCGGGACTGCTTGAGGTTCCTTTGGGTAGACAATGTCAGCAGTCCACTTCCGAGAATCATCACACTTAGATTTGCCCGAGTGGTCTTTGGGGTAGCGTCCAGCCCATTCTTGCTCAATGCCACATTGAGACATCATATGGAGTGCTACCGGAGCAGTGACCCAACCTTTGTGGACAAATTCATTCGCTCCATATATGTGGATGACCTAATGTCTGGGGCAGCTACTGAGGAAGAAGCACTAGCTCTGTCAGTGAAGGCGGTGTCACGGCTAGCAGAAGTAGGTTTCAACCTGAGGAAGTTTGTAACCAATTCTCAGACGCTTCAGAAGCACCTGCTTTCTCCTAATTTTCAGTCTACATCTACCTCAGCAATGACGCTCAGTGATAGCAGCACAGTTGCACCAGATGATGAGTCCTACACCAAGAATACACTTGGCGACAAGATCAGTGTTCCAGAATGCGTGAAGGTGTTAGGAATCAAATGGAGACCAATGGATGACCAACTTGTAGGTGACCTCAGTACTCTACTCAGCATCATCTCTGAAACAAAACCAACCAAGAGGAACATCAATGGTTTCTCAGCCAGGATTTATGACCCATTGGGTTTTCTGTCTCCGGCGATGATCCACTTCAAGATGATGTTCCAGGACATATGTGCCGCAAGGTTGGACTGGGATGAAACCCTGACTGGGGAGCTGCTAATGAAGTGGGAGTGTCTTTTGTCTAATCTGTGCAAGTCCCTGACATTTCGTGTTCCCAGATGCTACTTCCACGGCATTTCTAACCCTACTGCCTGCTCCCTAATTGGTTCTGTGATGCATCCAGGAGGGCATATGCTGCTGTGGTTTTCTTGAAGATACGAACAGCTGACGCCTGTACAGCACAGTTTGTTGTTTCGAGGACAAGAGTTGCACCCGTCAGTGAGCAATCCATCCCTCGTTTGGAGCTGTTGGCCGCACTTCTGCTCTCCCGACTTCTGCCAAGTGTCACACAGGCTCTGATGCCGGAGCAAGCCTTGGGCAGACCTCAATGTTACACAGACTCCAAAATTGTGCTCTATTGGGTAAGAGGAGTCGAGAAGGAGTGGAAGCAGTTCGTGCAGAATCGTGTAAATGAGATCCGAAAGTTAGTACCTGCTGACTGTTGGTACCACTGTCCTGGAGATCAGAATCCAGCGGATCTACCGTCTAGAGGAGTGGACTTCACACAATCCTCCAGTAGTGTGTCGTGGATGACTGCTCCAACATGGCTGTGTGACCTCACATTTCAACCCCAGAACCTGGATCTCACTATTCCAGATGAGTGTTTGCCTGAAATGAAGGTCAAGGATCGTTCTGCGCACTCAATTTTACTTGTTCAAGGGTCCAGCCAGGATGAAGCAATTATCGATTGCAACCATTACAGCACACTGAAACGACTTCTCCATGTGACAGCCTACGTCATGAAGTTTGCCTTTTTCTTGAAGGCTAAGGTCAAGGGAGGCAATACTCCTACAACCATTGTAACTGCAGCAAATGTTGAACAAGCTTTGATGTACTGGATAAGGATCTTGCAACGATTGCTTACACAAGACGGAGGTTTTCTGGTTTGGCAGCGGCAACTCGGCCTGTACTGCGACAAAGATGGTCTGTGGAGATGTCGGGGGAGGCTTGATAATGCAGATCTGTCGAATTATACAAGGCATCCAGCAATACTGTATAGGAAACATCACTTCACTGTGTTGGTGATACGAGATTGTCATACCAGGGTGTTGCATAACGGCGTCAAGGAAACCCTCGCACAGTTGCGTTCAAGGTACTGGATTATACTAGGAAGGCAGTTTGTGAGAAAGGTCTTGAACGAGTGTAGAATTTGCAGACGATATGGCTCAAAGGCCTTTAGGGCCCACCTTCTCTTTCACTACCTGACTTCCGTGTGAAGGCATCACCACCATTTACTACCACAGGTGTTGACTATGCGGGTCCACTGTACCTAAGGGGAGGCGACAAGGTCTGGATCTGCCTCTTCACCTGCTGTGTTGTGCGAGCAGTGCATCTGGAACTAGTTCCCGATTTGACAGCCAAAGCATTTATCCTTTGTCTGAGACAGTTCTCAGGCAGGCGCGGTACTCCTAAGAGGATAGTGTCAGACAACAGCAAGACGTTCAGGGCTGCTAACAAATTCCTGCTGTCTCTGCAACGTAACCCTGAAGTACAGCAGCACCTCAGTGATTTGCACACTGAGTGGGTCTTCATTCTTGAAAAGGCACCATGGTGGGGGGGATTTTATGAGAGGATCATCCAATCAGTGAAGGGCTGTCTAAATCGTGTGATAGGGAAGGCCAAATTGACCCACGATGAGCTGGTAACAGTGTTGGTAGAAGTGGAGGCCACGTTGAACTCTCGTCCTATATCTTATCTATCCTCAGAAGACCTTGATGAGCCATTGACACCTTCCCACTTACTAATCGGTCATCGTGTGCTCAGTCTACCAGTTCCAATGACGGATGAAGAGGATCCAGACTTCGTAGATGTCAGCACTAGAGTAGCTCTGACCAGGCGAATGCATCACTTGAATCAAGTTCTAGATCACTTCTGGAAAAGATGGAAGGACGAATACCTGACTGGGCTGAGGGAGAGTCATGCGTATGGCCAGAAGGGGAAGCAAGGTGATATCGAGATTTCTGTGGGGGATGTCGTGCTTATCTACGACCCTAATCAGTCTAGGAACATGTGGCGGATGGGCAAGGTGGAGACCTTGATACAGGGAGCTGATGGGGCAGGGGGCGTCCCTTCGTGTGCCGTCTGGCTCCAAATCCACATTATTGAGGCGTCCCTTCGTGTGCCGTCTGGCTCCAAATCCACATTATTGAGGCGACCTGTTCAACACCTCTACCGTTTAGAAACCAGTTCACCCGTTCCACCGGTACAGCAGTCGACTGCTGTCAGTGACCAAGATACAGAATCCTCCAGTGCTGAAGTTGCATCACGCCCAAAGAGAGCGGCTGCGCAGCTTGCGAGACATCGATTACTGGAACTCATTGGGGATTGATTGCCTGCATTCCTCGTTGACTAGCTAAGCTAGTCAAGGGGGGAGTGTCAATGATATGTGTATGTATTCATAGTGCGCACGTGATTTATTAGAAGTGCATCGTTATAATTATTGTGTGCGTGGCGAAGACAGCGTACTAGTAATCGACATTGATCGTGCGACGCCTGAAATATTCTACAATTCTTTCTCAGTGAAGGCATTTCGTGATAAACAAATTCACTGACAAATACGATTGTAGCACCAAACGGTTTGCACTAGTTGCATTGTTTTGATACCTAATTGTACATCTTACAAAGACCGTATAGTTGAATCTAGCAATACAATTACCAAAATATACCATCGACTATTTGATCACAGTAAGCACTCATAATGACTCATTCAGCCAAATCTGAAGCTATTGGTGAAAATTTCCATTCTTTATTTAAAATGTGTTATTATGCGTAGTCAGGATAATTCCGGGACAGGGTACGAGGACTGGCAGTGCCCTTTTTGTTCTCTACAACCGCGCGGTTTGCGACATGAAAGAAATACTCACTTTCGTCTTCCAGTTCGATTACAACAACTAGCTAAACGATCCGATCATCAGGAGTCTCGTTATAAACGGGTCGCGTTTTTTATGAGTCAAATCCTATATCATTATGGTCCAAGTTTCGCTAGAACGTCCGATTATTAATACCTCAATGAACTTGAAGGGCCTGCTAGGGCCGGGATCGGATCCGGATCGTGGTCGCCGAAAGTGGCATATCGGCTCCAGGCGATGTGCAGGATGTGGGCGTCAATTAGTCTCGTCCCCAGACCCGGATCCCCAACAGCTGAGGGTGGATTACATCACCGCTACGTGGACAGCTGTTGGGAATCTGGGTCTGGGGACGTAACTAGCGTCAATACCTTTTTGGTGGGTGAGGCCTAGGGTTTGCGTCCGGATAGTAATTAAATGACGGATACTCGGATACCACTTTGTTATTCATCAATCCGGTTACCGGTATCCGGCCTGGTCCTATCCGGATTTATATATTTTTTGCGTAATGGAATCCTCGGCTCGAATTGGCTGACATTTTGATCATTTTTGTTCAACCCTTAATTTCTTATTGGCGGGTTGCAGCGTTGAGTGTATGCACATCAGCCTCTCTGATTGCATTTAAAGGCACTTAGACATTATATTAAAGTATAATTTTAAAATTTATAACAACTCTTTTATCAGGGCGATACACGAAATGGCAAAACATAAAAAATGTTGCCTCTCGACACTAAAATTCTCCTCTAGTACAAGTGATTCCATGGCTATGTTGAGGAGAAAGAGGGTTGTGAGGTTAGTAGAGATTATTCATGCTCAAGAGAAGATCAGTCTGTGTGGAGGCTGAGGAATATGTGAACCATAGAATTGAGGAAGTACCACAAGTTCACGTGCACTGTACCTCCCGAAAGCTTACTGACCCCTTACACCTCAAGCCTACTACTCCATAATACCACAAGCTTGGTGACTCCATACAAGCTTACATCACAAGCATGGTGACCCTATACAACAAGCTTACTGCTCCCTTACACCACAAGCATGGTGTACTGCTCCCTTACACCACAAGCATGGTGACCCCATACACTGCTCCCTTTCACCACAAGCATGGTGACCCCATACATGATAGGCTTACTGCTCCCTTACACTACAAGCATGGTGACCCCATACACTGCTCCCTTACACCCCAAGCATGGTGACCCCACACACGACAAGCCTACTGCTCAGTTACACCAGAAGCATGGTGACTCCATACACTGCTCCCTTACACCACAAGCATGGTGACCCCATACACGACAGGCCTATTGCTCCATACACCACAAGCCTATGCCACCACAAGCCTACTGCTCCCTTAGATGACAGGTCTACTGCATGCTCCCTTACACCACAAGCATGCTGACCCCTTACACTGGTCTCTTACACCACAAGCTTGGTGACTCCATACACAACACCCTTACACCACAAGCATGGTGACCCCATATACACTGCTCCCTTACACCACAAGCATGGTGACCCCATAAATTGCTCCCTTACACCACAAGCATGGTGTGACCCCACCATACACAACAAGCCTACTGCTCCCTTATACCACAAGCAGGTGACCCCATACAAGACAGGCCTACTGCTCCCTTCTATACCACAAGTCTACTGCTCCCTTACACGACAAGCATGGTCAGTTAGTAACTGACCATGCTTGTTGTGTAAGGGAGCAGTAGACTTGTGGTATGGAGTCACCAAGCTTGTGGTGTGCATGGTGATTGCATACACAACAAGCCTACTGCTTCCTTTAGCTTGGTGACTCCATACACCACAAGCTTACACCACCAGCATGGTGACCCCAATGCTCCTTACACCACCAGCATGGTGACCCCACTGCTCCTTACGCCACAAGCATGGTGACCCATACAAGACAGGCCTACTGCTCCTATACACAAGTCTACTGTATGAACCCTTACACCACAAGCATGGTGACCCATACACAACAAGCCTACTGCTCCGTTTACTTGTTGACTCCATACACTGCTCCATTACACCACAAGCATGGTGACCCCATACATGACAAGCCTACAGCTCTGTTACGCCACAAGCATACAATAAGGGTATACAGAAAAGTGTGGAAGAGTAAGCCTCACTTGCAAGAACAGGCCATAAAGGTGTTCGAGACGTGTATTTGTTACTAAATCAAGTTGGAGCCTGAATGGCTGCCGCGTGAAGAAAACGAGTTGGCTGATTTTGTTAGTCGTATTGTTGATTATGATGATTGGCAGGTCACCCCAGAGTTGTTCCATGGTTTGGATGGCGTTTGGGGCCCTCATTCCATACACAGCTCTCACGATTTAATTCTCGTTTTGCATGCCCAGGGTTGGAGGCTGTTGATGCATTTACTATGGATTGGGGCGGTGGGGAGAACAACTGGTGGTGTCTGCCACCAGGTCTTTTGGTGAGGGTAATAAGGCATGCAGAGGTGTGTCGTGCTACAGGAACACTCACAGTGCCGTATTGGGAGTCAGCCCCCTTTTGACCGTTATTGTGTCCAGACGGATCAGGGTATGCCTCATTTGTGGTGGAGGTTAGTGTGTTGCCTGCAGCCACATTTAAGGGAAGATCATGTGGTAATTGTTTGGTGAATGTGGGCCTAGTGACAATCTGCTTGCCCTGCGAGTGGGCTTTTAACAGAGTGTCAGGGAAGCCAGTCAGTGCCACTGCTGAGACCCTGATAGCTAGGTGTCGATGAGTCTGCAGGAGCATGCAAAAGCCTGCACGGGCCGGTGTGAGGTCTTATAATATCCCCTTTTTGAGTTGAGTTGTAAGAAGAGTGTACCCGAAATCGTGTATAGCCGTGGTCATGCAGCCGTGATTGTAGCGGTCACAGTGTTGGTGCGCTAGGAGAGAGGACGGATCCATTACACAGAGCAATTGTTAAAGTTTTTGCTGCTTGAACCAGTGTGGGTCTCAATGATTGCCGGAGGCAGATTATGCTGGGTTGACCAGAATGGGTTGTAATGGTTGCCAGGGGCAACGTTGTGTTGCTTTGACCAGTGTGGTCTCCGTGGTTGCCGGGGGCATTGGACCAGTATGTGTCATAATGATTGCTGGTGGCAGTGTTGTGTTGTGTGAACAGATTGGTATTTACTGCTGCCAGGGGCAGCAAGAGGTCTAGGAGGCCTATGTTTGACTTGGGGGTCAAACAGAACCCAGGGGGCCAGGTCAACAATGGTTGGACCGTGTAGCCCAAGATGGTTGCATTACCGCTGCTGGGGGCAGCAAGAGGTCTAGGAGGCCTATGCTTGACCCTGGGGGTCAAATGGAACCCAGGGGGCCAGGTCAACAATAGTTGGACCGTGTGGCCCAAGAGGGTTGCATAACCGCTGCTGGGGGCAGCAAGAGGTCTAGGAGGCCTATGTTTGACTTGGGGGTCAAATGGAACCCAGGGGGCCAGGTCAACAATGGTTGGACCGTGTGGTCCAAGAGGGTTGTATTACCGCTGCCAGGGGCAGCAAGACAGGCTACTAGTAAATTAGACAATCTAGAACCAATATTTGAAAGTACAGCATGTCCCTAAAGCTATTACATCTCTAAACAGACACATTTATATCTTTGTGAGGAAGTCTGCTTTCAAACTTGGAGGCAGGGTGATCTCCTGAAAATTAAAATCCACTGAGGAGGTGGGAAGGGTGACAGGGTACATGTGGAGAAGGTGAACCATCAGCCTGATGTAGCCTCTGTGGCTGCCAACCATCATCTCTACATCTTTCAATACTGTGTCTGGCACAGGAGCTTCAAGGTCATTGACATAATGCGTTAGAATTTTATGGACCTACAGGAGAGGAGAGTAGAGAGGGAAGGGAAGGGAAAGGTAAAGAGAGGGGTGAGGGAGAGGAGAGAGGGAAGGAAGAGGAAGGATTAAGTGATGGAATGAGAGGATATTGTATGAGTCACAAGTAATGTACATATGACTCAAATAATTCACCCACTCTCTCCTGCCATTTTATCTCCCATCCCCCATGACCCAAGGATGCACCCATGTCATCCTCCTCCCCAGTTCATACCTGTTTTGGGTTAAGTGAGGGGCAGATGGAGGTAATCTCCATGACATCATTGGTCTTGTTCATCTGAAGTAGCTTACATGTCTGGTACACAGGACTGATATCAGCTAACACACCACTCTCTGCCAGTCCTCTCTTCACACACCATTCCTCCAACTGGCTGAGGTTATAGCTGTGAGGGGTGGGGCAGCAGAAATAGAACACATCACCATGGAGACAGGCTAAACATTGACAGACCTGATGTGGGGGCTATATTTCCAATGACACATCTCCCTCTTAAGCATAATGGTGTTGAGCATGTGCCCATTGATATAGAAGAGCTGGGGAGGAGGGAATATGTAAGACTGGGGAGGAGGAAACTGTAAGACTGGGGAGGAGGAATGTGTAAGATTGGAGAGGAGGAATGTGTAAGACTGGTGAGGAAGAAACATCTACATGTGCATCACATGCTCACACATCCAAATGCACACACACACACATGTACACAAGGATACCTACTTTAACACCTGCACTACAAGGCTGTGGTCTACATGTGCATGCACCAATGTGCCAACAATCTCCTCCAGTGTGTTCACCAGATCCATGACAGTCATCATGGGGACATTGGCCTTCCCCCTGGTATTCCCCTTCATGCTGCCAACAGTACCCATCTGAAGGCCTTCATACTCCAGCATACAGGGAACTGTATTGGTGAAACAGACCATGTCACATGTATTAACCCTCCCCCCCCCCCCCCCCCCCCGATCCTTAATTATAAATGTGTATCATTGATGACCAATTATTGATGGTTCAGTACCTTATAACATTAAGGTGATAGGGTACCCTCCTGGAATTTGAAAAAAAATCATACTAGCTTGTAGCCTGAGAGCATCTTAGAGGACCGTATCATTTTTACAGTTATTAGATGAGCAGTAAAAATGGTACAAATATTCTAAGAATAAAACTTTATAATTGGTTTGTTGAAAACTGTAGTGCTTAAAATTCACCAAATTAGGAGGATAAATATGAAATAATATCTTCTTTCGTTTGGTGCATTCGTTTCGAAACGGAGCAGTAGGTTTGTGCCAAAGCTTATACTAACCATCGTTTCAGGGTGAACTAATTAGGCTACTCATGGATTACTCATGCTGGGCATTCCTGAACAGCTACTTTATCGTGAATACACGTTCTTCATTACTTAATTGTTCTTTTGGTGCATCGATAACGTTACTACCCTTTTCCACAAATTTACAGCAATTTTTTACAAAGTTACGCATCCCCGGACGCCATATTTGTACCTTGAAATTGAAATGTTATTAATTGATAGATTTTCGGTTTTCGGCTATTTAGAAAAAAGTAACTTATTTTGAAAAGAAGGACAAGATATTTTCCTACACGTACGCTCTTCTTGGTGCTTAGCTCCTATCGTAATAATACGCTCAACACTTGATCATAAGGTCTGTTGTCCTGAATGTGCAGGAAAAAGAGTTTTTACCGTTCGTATTTCAAGGTGCTCGTAAAACAAGCGGTGCTAGTGTTTCTGCGCGTTATTGAAATGCTATCAAGGTGGCATATCTTAAACAATAAGGTGGATTCTCTCCGAATTATATACGGTACTTGAACAGAACTACCAATTGTTGATGACGTATTTTAATAATTCAGAACCCAAAATACATGGCGGACTCAAACTGCGCATGCGTGCGCGAATTACAAGATGGCGGATGCCAAAGTTTAAGGCATTGCGCTCGGTTAAATACGTTACTTATCCAAATGATATCAAGGTGGCATATCTTAAACAATAAGGTGGATCTTACCAACTTTTTTTCCAAAAAAACCACGTTATGGGTGCAACTACCTTAAGGTTTTCCTTATTCCCTTAATTTCCCTGTTCTAACATTAATTCAGGCACCCACTTACCAATTAATGCCTTGATCTGTTTGTGGGCCAGCCATATAATCAGATTGTAGATATCAACAGCCAGGTCATTAAGCTGATGGTGATATTCTGTCAGGTCAAAGTTTGTCAAACAGTTCCATGCTGGAGGTGGACTGATGATGGGAGGTTATTAAGGTGGGTGTGGTTTATGATAGGGTTAAGCTAGTAAACCATTGGGGTTTTAATGGTCAACACAACGAGGCCGTTGTTGCAGGTATTGACCACACCCCTCACCTTGATGTCCCCAGGGCACTGCCTAAGATGGAGGGACAGAGCTGTTGTGTTGGCCAACCAGAAGGCCAACATTTGTGGGTCCTTCTGATGTAGCTGGGAACAGAACATGCACCACTGCCATATAAGGAACCTTGGACCAACCCCTCCATCCCCAATGTTCTTTCTTACTAACTTCATCTCCACCAATACCCATTTATACTCACTTTGTTGACTTTCTTAATTCCCTTGATTACTGGATGAGCCCAGTTGTCATTTCCTTCTTATGGCAGTGATCAGGATAATGGCACATCAGTGAAGATCATGTGAGCCACTCTGCGACCTTCAACCTGATGTCCATCACCAGAGTGTTGAGCAGAAGGTGGAGGCCTTTGTCCAGCCATGAGAGGATGCCTAGGTAGAGGGACTTGGGGGTGTTAGGCATGACAGGCCCACACACAAAACCCAAATATGATACTAGACACTTACCATACCTCTTCTGCCACCTCCACCCACCCTCTGTCTTAAGGCTACATAACCAAGATGTAGCACACACACACCATCCCTTAAACTAATGAGTAAAAACGAACTCAAACTCCAGCAGTACAACCTGCGCATGCGCAAGATTTGGATGCGCTCTTTTTACGTCATCGGGCCAACATGTGAACCATCTGTTGTGTAACAGGGCTATTTGGCGCTTTTTAATTACAGTCTATCAAGAGTGGATGTCTTACCCAAGAGACAGCAATCGTCTTGAACCTCTGGATGCGTACTTCAAAGGGGGTACGTTACGTTGCACATCTGAGCTATTCTGAATATAGTGTCCGGCATAAGTCAAGTATCTCTCCATTAGATATTCATAGCCTCTGTGGCCATTTCTATAGGTATGAAATCATTAGCAACGAAGGCCGACGTTCATGTACCTGACTCCCTGCCACATCCCACACCGTACTACCATTTTTTCCAGCTAGCGCGGCCGCGCCCCATAATTTTTGCTAACACGTGGTATCCTTTCCCCACTTACTGCTAAGACGCGCGACCAACCTCAGTTAAACTTTCTACTCATGTCATTGGTTTTAATAGAAAAATACATAACATACTGCTCACTGTAGTTTCTTGTTCGATGTAATATACGACCTCACAGGATAACTTGTGGATACGTTTTGAAGCGATTGGTACTATTATATATTCCTTGTCGTAAAGTAAAGCAGGTGCAAAATCTGTATACCTGTAGTGTCCTATGTAGGATTGGCCATTGGTATGGTGATCGATCTCTAAAAATGATGGCAAAGCATCGTATTTACTCACCTGCTCGCATACATTAAAATTCAATGTCTATTGTTATTATAATAGTAATTAATTTTAATATACATTAATAACAAAACACTATGCAATAATGAAGAAATACCATTTGATTTGGTTGCTAATAGTGTGGTTGCTAATAGTGAGTTAATGTCTAATCTACCTTCGTCTTTATATAATTGTTCTATACATAGGACATTTTCACAAGTATAATGTGTGTAGGTCGTGCATAGTTAATTTCCTTTCATCAGTAGTGGATTTGTGTTGTCCTATATTTTGGACGTCTGTCCTATATATAGGAGGACAACACGCGGGTAGATTAAACATTAATATAAAAGTCAAAGTGTATTTTAAGGTGGTAATGGTGGTTTATTAACGCCAGTTTTCACATCATGTTTAAGTAACAGACTGTATTCATTATTATGTAATGTGTAATGTGTTACACATGCATGTGTATTGGTTGTTCCTTTTTGAGCTGTCACCATACTGTTGAGCTCATATAGTCAGGTGGTCAGTTCTTTGAGGGGTTTACATTGGCATAGTTGGCAGGATATCATTGCAGAATGCAAATGCAAACAAGCACAGCCCTGTTGTGCAACCAAGTTTTCGGTGACTGGTATACATGGATTCGAAAATTCGAAGGTCTTGCAGAGTGTTCACGGTGCAATTATGCAGACAAACTCTTATGGCTGTAAGCTTGTGGAGCAGGCAGCTCTTCCACTTGGAACGTTAGCTGTGAAAGCCCTAATGTGCAGGTTCGAGCCAGAAGGGACGAGGTTGGTGTGTACCAGAAGTTGTGGGCCTACCAGAAAAAGAAAGGGAAAGACTGAGCCCCTGTGACATAATAGAGCTCACAACACGAGCCCACCCCCAATCAGATCATCTGGCAAGCTGGCACACATTTTTTCTACAAAATGCTGAGTTCTATACCCTGCAGCAGGAAAATCGTTGTCAGGAGTAAACCCATGCAGGCTTGGCACTACCGCTGCAAGGAAATGTGATACAGTAAAGAAATGTACAGTACCTTACGCAAAAGAAGACCATCAAAATTTCGCCCTTTCATGAAGTGGACATTATTGGAGTAGTGTGGGAGTGATAGACTCGTTTGGTGTGCGTAAGACATCTGCATGAAGGCCCATTGGAGGTCACGTTGGGGAAGATTAAACACTCAGGTAGATTTTTGGCGGCCCTAGGCAAAAAAGGTCTTGGCGGCCCTTCCGACCTCGCTCGAGGGTGGTCTGGGGAAAGAAAAATGATCTTAATCCCTTTCAACATTGCATGCTCATCCATGTTTGCTGCGGCTTGCAACATAGCGTGTATATAACGCAATCATCACTGAACACATGAACAATAATGAATATTTACATTTTAAAGTTTCTTATACTTATATATGCATGAAAAGCAATTTTTCTAGCTTTAATGGCTGAAAACGAATCAATTTATGCAGAAATGCTTTTTTTAGCCCAATGCCGTTGCTTTCTTGGATGTGCACAAACCCTACAAAGTGTTATGCATTGCAAACTGTTGTGTTACCAAATTCAACTGAACTAAGGACAACAGCCATTTGCTCATTGCGGCTAACATCAGGTCCTCGGGAGTGCAATCTAGAATGACTGAATAGTACTCTGATTTAGTAACACTTGCAAGGGTTTCTTTTAAAACATAGTTGTATTTTGCATTCGTTTACCTACAGTAGTGGTCAAAATAAACTTGACGTTTTTTGTAATGCCGTTACAGTTGCACGGTCGTTTTAAAAGACCGCACGCTAGTCGAACTGTACTGTACGCGGACGCCTGTAGTTTACACCTAATTAACAAGTTCTTTGATCGCCGTTCGCGAACACCGTTTGCTGGAACGTTGTCACCGTTCGCGAGAACGTTTCTACACGCGCATTGAGAAGCTTAACGCTTCGCTGATGTTTGCCCTCGCCCACTCTAATTGCTTCCCTTTATTAGCTTCTCGGGTCATTTGACAATAGGCGCTACCGTCGGTGAAAAGATGTTTCTGGTCATTCTAGCGGTGGTTTGTGGTTGAGACGCGGTGGTTGTTATCCGACCATTATCGCAACATGAATGTTTTCTTCGCGAGCTAGAAGAAAACATTCATGTTGCGATAATGGCAGATAACAACCACTGCGTCTCTAACACAAACCACCGCCAGAAACATCTTTTCGCCGAACAGCGGCTTATCTGCAGCTTCATATATCACAATAAACCCATTTCTGATTGCTTTGGACCGCTGTACCAATATTTTTTATGTGAGGAATGTCGAAGCGTTCGTAGTTACGTTGACACATAAACAAAATGTTTTTTTTAAACGGCACGGTGACGCAACATAGATTTCGTTGACACATAAAGTGTCAATAAGAACTTCTATGTTCTATAAAACGGCGCGGAACGGTACGCTCCTTGAACTATAGTTCTCACACCGTGCGACTGCAACGGCGTTATAAAAAACGTCAAGTTTATTTTGACCACTACTGTACGTAATGATCATTGCTGATATGTTGAACGTGCTCTTGTAGAACAAGGTCGTATTTTGCAACAAGTTGTACTAGGCCTAAACATTTTTCATTGACAGGAGCATTCAAACTTTCTTCTGTTCCTCAAAATGCCATGTTGTTTTGAGCCAGAAACTGAACTCAGTATTGCTAATAACCACTCGAGTACTCCACACCAGTGCATTTCTTCGGCAAGGATGCACCTTTGGAATTCACTATCAATGGTTTGTTTTGATTCAGCCAATTTTCTGTATCTATCCATACTTTATGTGTTCGATGTGGTTTGAATTAAGAGGTTTCATGTTTAGCAAGAATAGGCATTATGTTTTTCCAATCACAGTACAGACTGGCTTTCATTTGACAAAGTGTCACTGGCAGATTACTCCATTGCTGCGCCTAAATTCATCATCTGTACATTTTCGATCACCCACGCGCTCCTCCAAGTCCTCGTCAGCAGTAGACCTCTTGAAATGTTTCAAGGTCGATCCTTGCTGTGATTTCATGAAGTTTATCTTTTGCTTCCGCTTTTCAGCACCAGAATCGTACTTAGAGCCAGACATTTTTGCAAATAGAATGTATAAGTACGTCAGGGATCAAGGTTGACCTTGCTGAGGAGAATGCAGAGTTCTTGCAGGGCAGGCTTGAGAAATGGTGCTGGACCATGGTGAAAAGGTTGCATGTGACAGAGAACCTTTGACACATGGGATTCAGGCAATATATGGCGAGGAATGAATTGATGATGAAGTCAATGCATGCAGTCATACAGGTTGATTTTGCTGGTTAGTGTTATAGAGTTCGCGGGCAACCAAATGTTCAAGTATTCTCAAGAATTACACAAAAACCATCCACACGCGATGAATCAATACAAATCATAGAACACGCATGCGCATAGCCACACCCTAATAGATATACAGCATAACCACTACATCACACTCCTCCCCTGTAATTCAGTCCTGGAAGCGAATAGGCTTCTTCACTACTCGACCATAACGAGTCCTCATTGGTTCCGTGACTGGTTGGTTAATGGATGGAAGATTCTGAGACGGAGAAGGCCTATGGTCTGAAGTTTGCTGACTTTCAAGACTAGGAGTACCTCCCCTGGGTGACTCAGTATTTCCTCTCTTCATAGGTGTAGTGGGTCCACCTGGTTCTGCTCTGTCCGGGAGTCCACCTGCTTCTGCTCTGTCCATACCTTCTCGGGTTTCCCCCCGTGATCGTCCAAGATCCTCTGCTGTCACTACCTCCCTACTTGCCATTGGGCGTGGAGGAGTATTTACTACAATGTCTTTGTTCTCTTCTGCATCTTCTTCCTCTAGGTCAGGGTTCCAACTGTTGTGAGTTCCTTCCAGCCCTCTCCAATTTGCCTTCACTATCTGGTCTGAATGTCGTTTCCATACCAGTCCATCAGGCAACTTCAACAGGTATGACTTTACACCAACCTTTGACATCACAGTAGCATGTTGCCACCTCTCCTTTGCCAGACGGTAGTCTCTTGCCATCACTTGCTCCCCCTCTTCAAAACTGCGCTCTATGGCCGCCGGTCGAGTCTCCACTTGGGCTGCTTGATGTTTGGTCACCACTCCCCTCAGGTCTGGCCTCAAGAGGTGAATTCTACTTCTTAAGGTCCTCCCCATCATCAGCTGTGCTGGGGATGTTTCCGTCGTGGCATGTACTGTATTCCTGTAGCTTATTAAGAAGTCAGCCATTCGGTGTTCCAATGACCTTTTACCTTTTCGTGCAGATTTCAGGGCCTGTTTAAAAGTTTGAATGAAACGTTCTGCAAGGCCATTAGTTGCCGGGTGGTAAGGGCTTGATTTGGTGTGCTTAATATTGTTAGCCTTTATGAACCTTGTGAATTCCTCCGATACAAACTGTGGACCATTGTCACTTACAACTTGCTGCGGAATTCCCCATCGTGCAAATAAATTCCGCAGTTGGTCTATTGTCTGGGTAGTTGTTGTTCCCTCCATCATCATTACTTCGGGCCACTTCGAATATGCGTCCACAGCCACCAAAAACATTCTGTTCTCGAAGGGTCCCGCAAAGTCAATATAAACTCGCCGCCAAGGCCCTTCAGGGAACTCCCATGGATGTAATGGTGTAAGCTTTGGATTCCGTTTCATCAATAAGCAACCTTCACATGATCTGGTGATTTCTTCAATGTCCTTGTCAATGCCTGGCCACCATATGTGACACCGAGCCAAACCTTTCATCTTGATGACCCCTATGTGTCCACCATGCAGTTCCTCCAACACTTTCTCTTGCAATTTGTTTGGAACTACTACCCGCACCCCCCACATCAAACAGTCCTGCTCTATTGTCAGCTCATCCTTTCTGTCCATGTATGGTTTCAGGTCTCTTCCAGTTTCAAGGGGCCATCCTTGCAACACAAACTGATACACTTTAGCCAAAGTAGGGTCTCTTTCAGTGTTCATTCTTATGTCTTCTGCCGTCACAGGTAATGGTTCAATTTGCTGAATTGCTAACAGCTTCACTTCTTCTTCTTCTTTGTTGGACCCCAGGTCCTGACTGTTCGTAGGTAGGCGAGACAATGCGTCTGCATTACAGTGAAGTGTTGTGTTCCGGTATACTATGTTGAAGCTGTATCCTGACAAGAATACCCCATATCTTTGGAGACGAGCTGCCGTAGTAGTGGAAACACTTTCTCAGGATTAAAAATTGCTGTCAGTGGTTGGTGGTCTGTTATCAGTGTGAACCGTTTACCATACAGGTATTGATGAAAATGCTTTATCCCCCATATTAAAGCTGTAGCTTCCTTGTCAATTTGGGCATACTTCTGTTCTGATGCTGTCAGGGTACGTGAGGCAAAGGCTATTGGCCGTTCAACTCCTTTTGAAATAGTATGCGACAGTACCGCCCCCAGACCATAGGGGCTTGCATCACATGCCAATTAGAGGGGTAATTCCGGGTTGAAGTGTGTCAATACTTGTTCTGATGTGATCAATGCTTTCACTTCCTCAAATGCCTCTTGGCATTTTGTAGACCACTTCCATGTGGTGTGTTTCTGTAGCAGCGCATATAAGGGCGTCAGCCTGGTTGACAAGTTTGGGAGAATTGGTGGGAAACTAAGCAGTTTGTGGAAGTGGATATCCACTTCCATAAACTGCTTAGTTTCCCACCAATTTTGGAGAAGAAAGCAATGAGAGAGCTTGCTGTCAACACGTGTTCCTATCAGCACCGTGGCTTGGAGTCCTTTAAGAGCCCCTGCAGGTTTACCAGTGTAGATAAATCTTTTCCTGTCTAGGAAGTTATAGTGTACTTGAAACTCAGACACCAGTGCAGGTTCCAAATATTCCAAAAGTTCATGAGTGACATTGTCAATGGTATGAGAGATCACAACGAATTCTGGAAGCAGAATATGCCCCAGCATATGGCGAGAACTACCTCCCTTGTCTTTAAATATGTGTTCCTCCAACCTATCAGCATCAAATGTCTTCCGCACCATATTGGACATATCAATCATTCCTGGATTAGTATCTAAATCCTGGGACAACCATACCAAATAATGTTGCAATACTACAGGCCCGTGAATGTAGCACAGTCCGCTTAGTTGGTGACGCTGACAGAGCACGATGCGGATTATCTAAAGAAATGTGGTGCAGTACTATTTTTTATGACCACTGCACAGACGCACATCCCGCATACATTCCACGTTCAGAAAAATAGCTTTGCCGAGTGTGAGGTTGATAAGCCAGAGGCTTATGCATGCCTTGAAGAATAACTTTGAGTGGCTACCTGATATTGCTGTGCATATAAACACTAATATGTATATTTGAGTAAGCAGCATGTTATTTAAATTGGTGTTATCACACTTCTGATGTCATAAGAATATTACGGTGCGGGGCTATTTTTCCGTTTATCCTATAGCGTGGAAGGTATATCCTGTAGGTGGCGGAAGGAATAAAATATACAGCTGTTTGCGGCTCAATGTTTTGTGGACACTACTAGTTCCGTTTTCCAAATAATTAAAATGATGTCATGCCCTTAAAAATGACCTTGACAACCAAAGACCTTTGGAACGTGAGCTCACTCAGTGATGGGCTAATCGCCATTTTAACACCCCAATGAAAGGAACACTTTTTTTTTGGAGTTGTGTTGCAAACCATGAGACCTAGTCAACTTGCAACGGCAAGCTACGAGCCTTGAAAGCAGGTTAGTCTTAGCGCACCTCTTCAATACAGAAACAATTATCCATGCCTGTGACAATCAGAAAGCAGACCATATTGAGAAATGAGTGGTCACGGGCAAAGGCGGGGCACATGTATTACCGCATGATTTGGTATGGGAGAATGTATAGGATTTCAATCAAAATCATCTACACAATCCTCACACATGCACACCAATGAAAATTAATGTTCAACCGCTTTCATATAGCACAAGGTGTGAGACGATTTATCAAATAAACAATCTGAATTTTTAGCTCCTTCCTGTCGGTTCCTGCGATTTTTAAATGTTTTGTACAAACGTCATTGGATTCTGTAAATAATTTTCATATTCAGGTGCATGTATTTGCTGTAAGATACAAGGGAATCAGTTTGCTCAAACGGATCCCATATCTAGCATCTGTCGACGATTTTGGGGAAAGAATCGTAGGTTCCTAGGATTTTTTAATGCAATCACGTAATATCTCCATTCATCTGATCGTCATCACGTGAGAACATGTAATTTCTCGTGGCAAATTTATGCACATTGAGTGGTGCGGAAGCACTTTGCATGCAAAGCTATATAGCTATAACGGATGAACGAGCAGTACAAATCAATAGAAACTCCACCCTTAGACTATCTATTATACCTCGTAACGTCGTAGTCTTGTGCCCAGACCGTACAATAATCACTGTTGCGAGTTGATTACACAACCGCTATGCTCCGTACATAGAGGCTGGTCCATAAGGGTAAATTTCTTGGCAGCTTTTTCCCGCGCGGTCCCAGTATTTTAATGTCATGCTTAAATATATGCTCGTGTCATTAAGTGTTTACAGTTACCTCTTCTGAGGAAGTAGAGCTCTCCGACTCCAATTAAGAATATACTGTATCTGACAACGAACCTATACCCCCTGCCGTATCGGCTGTATCGCCTTTGCAAGAGTCATGATTTCCATGAATATCTTCAAAGTTATCAAGTTCAATGGAAATTGTAGTAGCGGCCAGTTATTCCAAACTTCAGAATAATACTTTCTATTGTGTACATAAAAAGTGGTACGGCACAAATGAACCTCACAATGAGGACAATACTTTCTGGACCTAGGCTTCTCCATGTAAATGTCTAACTCTTACAGTCGCGTTGATTTCAAAAACGTTAAATAATTGTTCTAAAATTACATGCATCCAGCTGTGAATCTATACATATAGAAAAAAGCGCATGCGTGCGCAATTATGATTGCAGCTGGAAATTCATCTAGATGGGGCTTATTATGGCTGGAAGTTTTTATGGCATTACGCCAAGAAGAACCCAACCAGAAATCAGGAGATCCAGACTGGGTTCTGGCAGTAACCACATGCCGCTGTCTCCAACTGAACGTGCAGTATGTAATTCGTTGCAGAAAGAAATATCTGATTTGGTTATTGCACAGCAGAAGGAACTAACAGATTTGAAACTAATTGTTCAGCAGCAGACTGAAAAAATCACTAGTCTGAACAAAAATGTTGATAAGCTCAAGTCAAATATTCAAGCGGCAAGCTCACAAATGGTTGGACGAAGCAATGCTGTTCCAAAGGATTTGCTGGTATGCGGCCAAATAGTTCCATCCTGATTTACCTCGTGTGTGTTTTCAGGACTAAGCGAAATTGATATACTAAAAAATGGAAGAAGACGATAACATCGATTTTTCCGAAAGGTATATGCTGACAAATGAATCTATCTTGTTTTCTCAGAGCTGATAGTACAAGGAATAGAAGGGTATTGATATTATAGGAACTTTGTTGGGCAAAATGACCTGTCAACTAAATATATTCACAGTACGTTTACCTCAGTATTGTATACTTCATTCACTGATTATGCATATGTGCACGTCATATACTATAGACGCCATTCATAGACACTTTGAGTCTTTGAAGCATTCAAGCAAAGAGCAAAGTGCGCAAGGCTCGGTGCTGGAAAAGGTTATGTCCATCTGTGAGAAACGAAAGAACACACAAGCCCACCGAGTACGTTCAGTCATCGCATATAATTCACATTGCATGCACACGGTTGCAGCTATATGAACGGCGCCAAACAGCTGTAAAGCCAAGCGAGCAGGCTCTTTGGAAAAAAGTCGAATTTATGACGGATGAAAGCGATGGAGAAGATGATACCACGCTCATCAGACAAACTTCTGTGGCGGTCAGAAAGTAAGCCGGTTGCCCCGACGCATGCATATGTTATAATATACAAACGAATCCAATTTTAGTGCTTGGTGCTTTCATGAAGAAGCTAGACAAAAGGCACAAGAAGAGGCGTGGTACATCGTGGGTAGAGGGGAAAACAAGGATTATTGGGTTTAAGAGGCAAAGGCAGATGGCGGTCTGAATCAGCCAAGGATGGTTATGTCAAGGACTCGGTAGAAAAGCGGTTGTCAGACTCTAAGAATTTAGGGATATAACTACTTGCTCTGTCTTTGTATACCTATGTTGTGTGTTGTGCTGCTGACTTGGCGTGCAAATAGATGCTGGCACCAAAGTGATGGTCATTAGGGGAGGGGTCGAGTACCAATAACCATGCATGGCATGTGAAGGGAGGAAGGTGAAACAAAGACTCATTATGTTTACTTTACCTGCGAATATTCAATAACAATATTGCTACGTAATGGCGGAATTAATATTTAATGAAAAATGTATTTTTAGGTATCATGTGATTTGCGCGTCACAAGTTTTGAACGGAGTGACTTCAGTGTGTGTATATAACCAAATCCGCATATCTTTTACTACTATTGCCTTCATGGCTGAAGACGACTTTTATCAGAGTGCATTCTTATGACACAAGCCAGTTCGATGTAGTCTCGTACCCAGACCCATATTCTCACAGCTGCAGATGGATTACATCACCACTACGTGAAAAGTGGGTCTGGGAAAATGCTTGAGTCTAGTCATTCGGGACGTTATTTTGTTATTTTCGTTATTATGATGTCAAATAGCTTTGTAAAGCGGTACCTACCAATTATTGCAGTATGAATCGCTGCGAAGTGTGCGTTGCTCCCATTTTGGAATGCAAAGAGAGAAGGCGTCTTGATAGCTCTCAGTCAGAACATTGCCGAGCTGTATTAGTTGACTTAGCTTGCGATGTTGGGACAACAAAGAACAATGCGGCAAAAGATTACGGGTCTGGATTCGTATGCAAGAAGTGCTTCAATCTCGAGTAATTGGAGTAATTTTAAAGAGCGAGAATTTGCTCAATGAAATGGTAGACATTATCGATGTACTGCACAAGTACATTCCAAAGACCACCAGTACTCAGACCTTCCATCACTGTGCAAGGAGGGATGAAAGTGGAAAAGCTATCACAGTTAACATTGACCATTTCAACCACATTCTAGTTGGTGGTGACCAGCTAACAGTTTCTAGGTTTTATGGCAGCCAGGGGATACTGTAAAACTCAGACAATGGAGGTGATCGTGGTAAGGGACTTATTCCTGTCATTGAAGATTGGCATACCAAGATGTGTTATATGAAGGTATGTGTACTGTAATGTTAGGTGTGCACTACATAAGCAGGCATGAGAAAGGGAGGTCCTAGACGCAATCATGAAGTAATGTGGTGTGCCAAGATGTATTATGTGTGCACTAGGCAAGAGAAAGGTGGTGTAGCAGTTTATACAATATACGTATGAATGTAGGTGACATGGGGAAGGCTGTACAAGTCTCGCTCAGCAATGGAGGGAGGGACACTATTTCAGCTACGGAACATCATCAACAGGAGGAATGTTGTGTCAGATGTCACCACAAATCTCACAGCTTGTGAGAAGTTCATGGAATTAGTTAGCTTAGCTCACGTTATATCAGCTGCAATTCATGCAGAAGGAGTAAGAGACATAAAAGAGTTGTCAACAAAGATCTTATCCTGTGATGACCAATTAGTAGCTGTAACTTGTATTGTAAAGACAACTGAGTAGCCAGAAGGTCTGTGTTGCTTTCTCCACACACGAGGCTGAGCAGCATGCAATCTGCATACCTGGTCTTTCATTCAGGCAATCAAAGGTGATACAACTATAATGATGTTACCAACACGTTGGCAGAGGCCATCAAAAAATGAATGGCAGTACAGAGTGATAATGAGTTGTCTGCAGATATTCCCGGCGGCAAGAAGTGCACTTGGAGCCTTTCTTTTGAGCCTTGGAGCCCAATGATCAAGAGTGAATAGTCGGGCGTATTCAACGCAGAATCTCTGATTAGGTTTTAAGCGAAACAAGACAGAGTATGAAGAAATGAATCTCAGAAATGTATGTGTGTGTGTGTGTGTGTGTGTGTGTTCATGAGAGATGTACCCATGTATTCACTCTTTCCTTGGATTGTTTTACTTATGTAAGCTGTTTCGTTGTGAAATGATTCTTCCACTCACAACTCACCCTTCCACATACAATTGTATGATTATTTGCCGATTCCGAATAAATGCACTTTGAATTGAATCTTTCAAACAAGGGCACAACAAGGCCTCCATCTTGTGCATGATTGCCACTATAAGGCACTTTGCTTGCAAAGTGTCCAGAGAGGGTCAGTGACTCTCTATCATAGGAAAGAGGGATGACTCCTGTGTCCCCATCAAAGCGATTCTTGGTGACCTGATGAGAGAGACACACATCCAGTGCATTGACTGACCTGAAGCACAGAATGTGTGCAGAGACAAATCCACACACCAGACATACAAGGCTGTTTTGACAAGGGACACTTGCATGCACAATGGTGGCCAGTGAAGCACGCCTCGCTATGCCTGCGCCTGCCTCTTCACACCTCTCCACTAACAATTAAACTCTGTCTTTTGTGTACTGTTCTGTTGTTCATGCTCTACATATATTCTGGTGTGTTTTCCTGTGTAGAGATATTCTTCTGTGTTCGTTCTACTAAAGAGATTTCGTGATTCAAGTCCTATTTCCCAATCCATCGCGTATGAAAACACGACAGGATTAAGTGGCATAGTCAGCAGGATCTAGTATAGGATGGCAGAGACGGCGAAACTCATCAACTTACTTCAACAGCAGATGGAGGCGCAGCAGAAAAAAAAACGGAGGCCCTCATCGCTTTTCTCGGAGCAAACTCAGTGCCCGCTGAGAAAAGTGCGCAAGTCTTCTTGACAAATCGGGAAAATTACAAAATGCTGAGCAACCTCGCTTCCCAACAGTTGCCTACAGAAGGCATAAACGAACTCAGCCTGGATGAGTACATGAGAAGTCAATTCTACCCCCCGCGTTACATCATATGGGAGCATTTCAAATTCCGAAAATGAAACCGAAATGAATCGCAAACCAGGCAAGACGATTCAGGAATTGGCTGCACGCATCCATCATGATGCTGTTACGTGCAACTTCACAGCAATTCACGACCGCTGGATGAAGCTCTACGCACCCGTTTAATGTGCTCAGTGAGAAATGAAGCGGTCTTATAAGCATTGTTTAAGATTAAAGACGGAGATCTCACTTTTGCTAAGGCGATAGCGGTCGCTATGGAGATAGAGGAAGCAGCCACGGTGGCCAAAGAGACAGTGTATGGTTCAAAAACAAACGATACTCACCTGGTCCAGCCATCTAATCTTGAGTGATCTAAGTCAAAAAAGTACCGCTGGCCGAGATTTAATGTGCCTGCGATGTGGCAAAACTGACCACAAAGCCGCGGACTGCCCGAGTCGTGACGCGGTGTGTTACTACAGCCAAAAGACGGGACATCTCCAGTCCGTCTGTCTGCAGAAGAAGAAGAGTCAGCAGCAACCAGTGAATATAATCACCCAACACCGGATCCAAACAGTTAAGGGTGTCAAGGCAGTTTCCTCAACTTCAGCAAGCGATTAACATGAATGGCAAGAGATTTGTGTTTGAAGTAGACACTGGAGCAGGTGACAATTTCTGTACCATGTATGTCTGGAACCAGTTAGAGAACCCTACCCTTTTACCACCCACAGGTCGATATGAGGTAGCTAATGGAGAACCCTTCCCCACAATAGGGGTTTGCACAGCAGCAGTTGCACTACAGGGTGAGAACTGTCCCAGCATACCTCTGAAGTTCACAGGTACAAAGGTTCCCCAACTCAACCTCCTTGGGCGTGATGCCATTTTTAGGCTTGGTATCAATGTGTCAGCTTTGATGGGTCTCCCTGTAGACACCACTTCTTCAGTTCACCCTATTTCTCATGTGCTTAAACCCTACATTAATCTTCAGAATGCCTGCAAGCAGATGTGCCAGGAATTCCCTGACCTGTTCAAGCCGGAGTTGGGTTGCTTTAAGGATATATAACTGGGTCATATTCAAACTGGACTCAAAACCTGTTTTCTGCAAACCTCCCGAGGTTCCGTTAGCCATCCAGGATGAACTCTGCAAGGCCTATGGCGCAGGGATTACTAGAGGTGTGTGGCAGCCTACCCAATTCAATGACTATGACACTCCAGCAGTGCCTATTCGGAAGGCAACCCTTCCAGGTCAGAAAACATCTAAACTTCGAGTTTATGGGGATTATTCTGTTACAGTGAACCCTTAACTAGAGGCGCATCGCTGCCCTATGCCTAGTCCAGAAGATCTTATGCAGAGGTTGGGCTGTGGTCATGGTTTCACCAAGATTGATCTTGCACATGCCTACAATCAGATTCAGCTCTCTCAGACAGACTGGCACTGAGCACTCACAGAGGGGTAATTCTGCAGATGCGCCTTCCTTTTGTCATCAGTTCTGCCCCTGGCTACATCCAAAAGATAATGGACAAGCTGACTAGTGATCTTCAAGGTGTGGCCTTGTACATGGATGACATCCTGGTCAGTGGGGATACTGCTTCAGATCTCCAGAATCTTCGCTCCCTCCTAGAACGCTTAGAGGAAAAAGTTCTTCATTGCTGCCTGGAGAAATGTTCCTTTGCTCAGTCATCCATAGAGGACTTTGGACATACCCTCTCACAGCAGGGAATATCAAAGGGGAAAAAAGATGGATGCGGTTCAATTGATACCACCTCCTGAAAATGTTTCCACCCTTCGCTTCTTCTTAGGTTCTGTCCAATTCTATGGCAAGTTCCTGCCCAATTTGGCTACCATCACAGAACCACTTCACTGCCTAACCAAGAAGGGGACCCCATGGACCTGGAAAGCAGAGCAAGCAGAAGCTTTCCAGAAGGTGAAGGATCTACTCTTAGCTGATACAGTGTTGGCCCACTTCGATCTCTCGCTACCAGTAGGAATTTAGTGTGATGCATCTAAAGTTGGCACAAGTGCTGTGCTTTTCCATAGGTACATGTATTACTGATGGTAGTGAGCGCCCAATTTCTAATGCCTCAAAGACATTAACACCAACTCAGCGAGGTTACAGTCAAATCCAGAAAGAAGCTCTAGCCATCATTTTTGCCCTCAGCAAGTTTCACCAGTTCCTGTACGGTCGTCCATTCATTCTGGTGACTGATCATAAGCCTTTGCTTGCCTTGTTAGGGCCAACAAAGGCGGCTCCAGCTCTGGAAGCTAACAGACTGGCACAGTGGGCTCTGAAGCTCAGCCAGTACCAGTATACAATCGAGTACCGGACAACCTCGGACCATGGGAATGCAGATGCCCTCAGTCGCTTACCAGTGGGACCAGATGCACAGTTTGATGGCACGCACTGCAGTGTACTGGTCACACATTGATGCAGGCATCATGGAACTCTGTCATAAATGTACAAACTGTGCAGAGCACCAGAGCAAGCCACCAAAGCCAGCCAACCATCCTTGGATGCTTCCAGAGAAGCCTTGAAGTCGAGTGCATGTTGACCACGCAATCAATTTCCTGGGATCCAACTGGCTGGTTCCTTTCTCCAAATATCCCTGCATACATCCACCTCCACCAAGTCCACTACTGAACTGCTTGTGCTCACTTCGGCTACCCTCACTCCATTGTGTCCCGCAATGCAACATCTTTCACTTCGGAGGAATTTCAGTCCTGGTGTCGGGAGAGGGGCATGACCCACCTCACTGGTGCACCCTACCATCCTGCCACCAGTGGAGCAGAAGAGTGCCTGGTCCAGATATTTAAGCAGGCACTCTCCAAAATCATCACTTTCACCTCGAGCACCATTGCAGCAAATTCTTATGCAATATCGGCAAACACTTCTAGCAGAGGGCTACTCCCCAAGCGAACTCCTGAATGGCTGGCAAATCAGGGCTAAAATCGACCCACTGTTACCCTGTCCTGCACATATGGACCAGGTCGGCAACTAAATCACAGGTTGAAGAGGACCCTGAACTGTCACTCCCATCAACTGCATTGGTATACCTTGTTATGCCCTTTACTGTGGATGTAGACAAGAGATGGGTACCAGCAGTGGTAACCTAGGTTTTGGCCCTTGCAGTGTCAATGTCAGAGTTATTCCCACAGGTAGCACTTGGCGACGTCACGTTGAACAGCTAAGACCACGATATGGGGTAGAGGAGGATGCAGATCCAGGGGAGGTGCTTGATTGTTCACCACAAGAGGGTCAAGAACCATCTATCCCTGTTAATGAAAAGACACCCTACACCCCTGAGCCGTCTTTAGTTAAGCCACATGCAATGCGCCCAAATCCCAGATGGCCAACTGGTAGTCAGTATGGCCCTGGTCACCTTCGTCGATCTACTCGACAGAAACCTCACCACCAGTAACTTTTTCTTCTTCTATTGCTACATGGGTACTTCAAGGCTGGCGGGAGGTGTTGTGACAATGGACATGCATGCACAATGGTGGCCAGTGGAGCACACCTCGCTATGCCTGCGCCTGCCTCTTCACACCTCCCCACTAACAATTAAACCCTGTCTTTTGTGCATTGTTCTGTTGTTCATGCTCTACATATATTCTGGTGTGTTTTCCTGTGTACAGATATTCTTCTGTGTTCGTTCTACTAAAGAGATTTCGTGATTCAAGTTAGCTGTGCCAGTACTAAGTCCTACAAGTGATAAAAACATTCTCTATGCGAGAAGGTTGGTGGTATATAGGAATCAAAGGCGGTGGTGGTGTAAAAAGCAAGGGAACAAGGATTGTGATTGAAAAGGAAAAAAGAGATAGACCTATATTAGCAGCATGTCGTCATGTTTAACTGTGTGTGCTAATATAGGTCTATTTCATTTTTCCTTTTCAATCACAATCCTTGTTCCCTTGCTTTTTACACCACCACCGCCTTTGATTCCTATATACCACCAACCTTCTCGCATAGAGAATGTTTTTATCACTTGTTTCCTACATTTTTTGGTAGATTTAGTATTGTATTTAGTTCTTGAAAAGTAACCATGTAGCAAGAATGTCAAATGACAGTTTTATTTTAGAATCTCGTGGCCATGCAATTTTTGAGGTGTGGGTGTACCATTAAAACACACAGTATTACTATTTAAACAATAAGTACAAGTATTTCATTTATAACCCAGGAGCATGTCATCTTGTATAGGATATACTGCTGTATATTCTGGACCAGGATATACTTCTGTATATCCAGGATATATAGCAGGTAGAGCAGGTGGAGCTAATCCTGCAGCTGGAAATGGAACCACTCCTGGACCTGGACCTGAAACAGGTGATTTAAACAACCATTAGTTAAAACAAATCCTCCACTGGCAAGTGAAGCCATATAATACATCAGACAAAGATTACATGTACCCACTGATCTCACGCTATTATCAGATAAACCACAATACGTTGTCATCAGCAACTTTGATACTATTAGATATAAATTATGCACCACAATACACATTAACATTATTACGAAATTGTTGTCAGCGAACAGCGTGCACATATTTCAAACAACAGCACGGAGAGAGATGCAATATCTTCCGCTGTAACTGTTGCATAAAATATTTTAGCGATACACTATACATGCTATAATTTATGTCCAGATCCAACATTCATGGTGTAACGCACCTTCGGGGTGGTCGCTTTGATGGTCCTTTCAGTAGCGCGCTTGACACCTTGTCGTGTCTTGTATTGCACTCGTTTGGCATATCTGTAGGTGTACGAGTGGCTAGTTGTTGCCGGGTTTTTTTTCTGTAAGGGCGGTGGTGTGGGGGAGACACATTCTAATTGGAGCCTCTTGCTTCACATTATCTGCTGTAGACTGTATACCGTAGTATCTGATCGCGTATGTAGTTCCACCGACAGAATTCGAAAGTTATGCTATATAAGAAGCTATAGTATAGAAATCAATTCGGTCAAAACAATTATATGCGATAGTGTCGGGTACTTACGTGTATGGTAGTTTTGGCTTTCATTTCAAGCTGCGTAACGAATGATAAGAGTTGAGAGTAACGCACAGGCGTCATGCAGAAAATGATACCTTGAATATTCGTCAGGAGCCTTCCTATAACGTTATCGCTGCTCCATTCCGTTTCTCAACCATTTGGCATTATGGTTGGACATTTATACATGGAGCCGTAGGGACCCGAAAAGGCTCTTGGATTCAGTGCGTATACCTCTTCCACAGCGTGCGGGAATATTAAGAATTTGAATCACGCCCACGACACGTGGCTATTATTGCATTTAAAAATAGCTAGCTGATGTAATTGGGTATTTTTAACCGAATACCAAATGAGGTACTATTCGCTTTAGTTAATTGCCCGAACAGTTAGGCGTCTAACAGACCCCCGAAGATAACCTGCGGACGCATCCTGAAGCGATTGGTACACTTGGCGTGCTTTACAAACGTTCCTGTCGTGAGTTATACTCTCCGGAAGGAAGAAGAAGAAGAAGAAGCCGACGGAGGAGAAATTTTAGGTGGGACTGGGTACGGACGATGGGGACGAGTATTTTTGTTCTCTAAAAGTACACCGTCTTGTGACACAAATACAACGCAGAACTGTTGTCCTTTTTTATATCGCTCGAATGCCACTAAGAGCAAAGTGACCCGATTCTTAAATGTCCCGCTAGACGTGAGTGACGTTTTTTTAATGACATTCATGATACTGTTGGATTCCTATATGGAACCTACTCGCGTAGGTTCCGATTTCCCGATTCATCGCGTACTACGAAAACACGACAAAGGCAGACACATGCACACACGCACACGCACGCGTACACACACACACACACACACACACACATCATTCTATCCACCTACCTGGAGGAATTCGTTAATCTTGTCCCGAGCTTGCAGAATCATAATGTTGTCTGCCTCCTGACTGACATTGGCATTCCCAAATATGGAGGCTGTGGTGAGTACATTAGACTCTTCCTCCTGCACAATAAGATCAGTGGGTAATACATGCCAGAGTAGTATGATCATAGAGTTCAGAGTGCTAAAATGAACCCCAACCATCCCATCTTACCCAGACCCCATTCCATTCCATCTTATCAATTCCTCTCTCACTGACACTCTATAATCCCTTCCTCCCACCACCACCACCAGCTAAGAGAGAGAAAACAGGTTGGCACAACAAACTACACAAGAAACCAATTCGGGTCCATGGAAATACATAGTAGATACAGGAACATCTCGCATCTCCTCTGTTGTGCTGCCTTCTAATTCTATGGCAGGAAAGGGGAAAGGGTTAAAGGCAGAAAAGGGTTAAGGCTAGAAAGAGTTAGAGGCAGGAAAGGCTTAAGGCAGGAAAGGGTTGGGTTAGAGGCAGGAAAGGGCTAAGGGCAGGAACAGGAAGAACACACAAACCCATCCACCATTCAACTA
Organism: Eunapius fragilis; assembly: GCA_963681505.1. NCBI lineage: Eukaryota > Metazoa > Porifera > Demospongiae > Spongillida > Spongillidae > Eunapius > Eunapius fragilis. The sequence continues at coordinate 589,326 of OY811975.1, read as the reverse complement.
GCTTAATCAATTGGAGGCCATACACAATGCTGACACAAGAACTCCAGGTGCTACAGTCTGACCTCGTTAAGAGCGCACTCACGCATTCCCTCGTTAGATGTATCGAGAGTTACGTTAGTAACTCTCATATAGGATTTGACCCCGATTATGAATGTCATTAAAAAAACGCGACCCGCTTCTAACAAGACTCCCGACGAGCGGATGACTTACCTTGTTATCGTCGTCGTACAAGAAGGCAACAACAAGCAGTTTCGTGTTTGTTTGATGTCACAAAACCGCGTGGTTGTAGAGAACAAAACAATTTTTGAAACTCGTACCCAGTCCCACGTATTTCTCGTTCTTCTTCTTCTTCTTCTTGTTCTTGACCACGCATAACTCGGGATAGGAACACTTTTAAGAAATGAAAATCACACCAATGGCTTCAGAATTCACTGGCATTTTCGCTTCTGTGGTCAAAACGTCTCGAGGCTACATGACATTTATCGGTGGTTGTGTTAGCAAATCACGTATAGCTTACTGCACTGACACGACTCGGATAGGTCCTACGTCGCTCTTTATACGAAGTACTAGCAGTATACATCACATGTGTACGGTCTGGGCACTACACGTAGTGGTAATTAACTTTGGCGGTTATGTATTTTTAATAACGTGCACGTGCGTACTATAATCATTCTTGTTAATATTCGATCGTTGTAGGTTTGACGCTCTTTGTAACTTTAATAGTGAAGTTTTTTTTTCTCAAAATGCCTTCATGCACGTCAGGATAAGAAGAAAGCCAAACGACGAGCATAGTACCTCAAAACTAGAGACGACGTATTAGATTCAGCCCGAGCGGAACTACAAAGCAGAGCCTGAAAAGAAGCGGGCCTCTCAAACGTGAAAACTATCGAGCAGAGCCTGAAAAGAAACGGATCTCTCGACGCGCAAGGTATCGAGATGCGATTAGTGGGGGGGGGGGGGGGGGGGGGAGGGTGCTGTCTGCTTCTGGCCCGATACAAAATGCGTTTGTGGGTTCATCGCGCTGGGGCGACAATTAATACCCTCTCTTCTATTTCGGCCGCCCCTTAAAAGCCCCCTCAGATCCTGAAAAGGAACGGACCTCTCGACGTGCAAGGTATCGAGCAGATCCTGAAAAAAGACAGCGATATTGCCATAGTCCTGAACGTGCATCTCGCTCGGCGAAAAGAGTTAAGGTCACTCAATGGTATGTCGTACCTTTACAACCTCCCTCTCATATCAAGATGGATTACTTAATATGCTATACGGCTCATAATCGGGTATGAATAAAAATCAATGAAACAAGTAAATAAAAACATTCTCTATGAGAAAGTTGGTGGCATATAGGATTTGAAGGCAATGGTGGTGTAAAAAGGAAGGAAACAAGGGTCTAGTAATAAGGAAAAATGGAATAGTCCTATATTTAGCACATTTCTATATGTAGGATATAGTATGTTGTTCGTGTGCTAAATATAGGACTATTCCATTTTTCCTTATTACTAGACCCTTGTTTCCTTCCTTTTTACACCACCATTGCCTTCAAATCCTATATGCCACCAACTTTCTCATAGAGAATGTTTTTATTTACTTGTTGAAAATTATATTCACGGTTAATGTGGGTACCACACATTATCTATGTCTACAATGTGCAATCTATGCCCTAAGTATGGCAAGAGCGCAGGGAACAAATGTGGCGCTCTTAACGAAGTGCGACTGTACATGTATTTGCTACTACACTGACAATGTCCCACCCACTCCCTCACTATCATGCATCCCTATACATTGCAATGAGTGCACATGTGTGTTTAGAGCACACCTTCAATGTGACATCCCCTCTCACAACCAAAATGCTACCTGGCTAAAAGTGACAATCCTCATATGCTTAATAGCCTTTGCACTTTCGATGACCAACTTCAGATCCATGCCTTAGGGTGTGGACGAAACTACAATGAAATGGAGGTGGATTGCGTTAGTCCTTCACACTCTGATACTCCCACATCCCCCCCCCCTCCCTTAATCTCCCATATCCACCAATGCTCTAAATAAGCCCAGTCACCTAACAATTTTCAGTCAGTATTAATGATAGGTACATGTAGGTTGCTTTTACTAGAGGAAAATGTGTACAAAGCTGTGAGGTTTCAACGTTAAGAGATAACTTTTTAACTTGGATTCCAGCAAGTAAATATAGACTAACAGATTGGAAAGTGTATTTTGAAAGTGTTGACTGAAGCCATGCAGACAGTCATGAGTCCAATTTCACAACAGGACAGCTTGCGTATCTGTAGGCCACATCCCTTCTTTATGCCTAAATACAGGAGTTCAACTGACACATATTGTGCATGCATGCATGTGTACAAACGCATGATGCTATGTAGTTAACCCCTTGAACTACGGGGGTGCACATCCACCCTCCCACCACATCCATCCTCCCACCACATCCATCCTCCCTCCACATCCACCCTCCATCCACATCCACCCTCCCTCCATATTCACCCTCCCTCATCCCTCCACATCCACCCTCCCTCCATATTCACCCTCCCTCATCCCTCCACATCCACCCTCCATCCACACTCACTCCACACCCATCCTCCCTCCACATCCACACCCCTGCACATCCACCCTCCCTCCACATCCACCCTCCCTCCACATTCATCCTCCCTCCACATCCACCCTCCCTCCACATCCACCCTCCCTCCACATCCACCCTCCCTCCACATTCACCCTCCCTCCACATCCACCCTCCATCCACATCCACCCTCACTCCACATCCACCCTCACTCCACATCCACCCTCCCTCCACATCCACACTCCCGCACATCATCCTCCCTCCACATCCACCCTCCCTCCACATCCACCCTCCCTCCACATCCACACTCCCGCACATCATCCTCCCTCCACATCCACCCTCCCTCCACACCCACCCTCCCTCCACATTCATCCTCCCTCCACATCCACCCTCCCTCCACATCCACCCTCCCTCCATCCACCCTCCCTCCACGTCCTCCCTCCACATCCACCCTCCCTCCACATCCACCCTCCCTCCACATCCACCCTCCCTCCACATCCATCCTCCCTCCACATCCGCAATCCCTCACACTCAACCCTCTTTGTACTAATAGTCACATGATACTAAACACCTCGCCTTATTTCAACAAACACTAATATCATCGCTTTTTCTTTCATCGGATAAGTATATGAAATTGGAAGTGTTTTCACTCTCTTCTAGAGGAAAGATACTTGCACATGTACTATACATGTTATCAAAGACAAGGCCGGGCATAGAATAGAAATTGCGTTAACATCTTGAGCTTGCAGGTACATACATGTAGTCTCGTACCCAGATCCTAACAGTATTGGGTCCACTACGTTTGGTATATACCAAACTTGTACTGCTGTGACGTATTAGGGTCTGGTTACGAGACTAGCAGGAACACACCTCTCGGCTCTAACCTCAATTCCAAACGCGCTAATTCGCTTACTGGACGACGTCTCGGGGGAATACGGGGTAATCCTTTACTTTACGGGGACAATTGAAATTCATGATTACTATGATGCGTTAAGCCTACCCGCAAATCGAAATCATTACATCTAAAAATCATTTCCCTCCATATTGGCATGCTCGCTGTCGGCGCACACCACCACCACTACCACCGCCGCCACATACTTCCTTGCCCCTAACTTTACCACTAATGTTGCGGTCACTGTGGCACTACCCGCGCCCGCTCTTTCATGCAAGCGCTGTCCACGTGCTACTTTGTCACATGCCCGATTAATCCTACCTCGGCCTCGACTCGGAAATCCAATCCACAACTACAAGTTTCGGTACCAAGTTTCTTTCACTTCGAACGTTGTAAACCACACCGATGAAGGAGCGCTACCATACTTCATACTCTCGTAATCTTGAATCACGTGGTGTAGCATTAATAACTAATTTTCATTCCAATAGTGATTACGTATTGCAGCGAACCGATCAAAATTCAGCCCGCCACTTTGGCGGTCCCGCAATTGTGACCTATGCTTGCAGATTCTATTGCGGTTGGATCAGACAGCGCGGGATAAATTTTCATTGACTAAAATGGCGCGCAATTGTGACATGCTTGCGCAGAGTTGTATTATGACCTAATCGGAGAGATATATGATAGACATGCAAATATTATTGCCTACCACCATCAGAAATGAAATGCATGCGTGCATGCATGCACGCGCAAAACACTTTCGTATGTCATAAGCAATCTATCCAACATTAAATTGCGCAAAATTGGGTCCAACTCTTGATACCCCCTCACGATGGCTCTGTCAACTACGGAACAGGATTCCGCTTGTGCAGAATAACCTGAGTTTCAGCCACTGCGAGAATTCTGACCACGACGCTAAACAGAACGAAGCAAACACATAATTTTCTGCGTCATACACTAGTGCTGCCACGATATGCATGGTCTCCAGCCGATATCGCGATCGCGATATTCAGTGTAAGGTCATTAATTGTAATAATCATCAATTTAAAAACTATTCGATGTGAGATTATGGCCGGCTGCATCAAAACATAAGACAGGGATTGGAAACGGGTCACGTGAGCCATACATTTTACGGTAGAAAGGCCAATATTATAATGGAAAGCACCTTTTGAGTTTGGCGGGAAAATGTCGTATAGCTGGTTTTGGTGAAATCCGTATCATGTAGAGTCTAAAACAGCTCACACTGCTCACTAAAGGGTATGACCCATACTCATGTGTGGTATATTTCTGACCCTGCCTGTGAGATTTGAACGAGCTAATACTGTTGGTTATTGTAACACATAGTAGGTATCACTCATGTTTATGACCCACACTATGCATTTACATGTGCTGCATATTTTGACTCTGCCAGTGCATGTAGTTTATAATTAAATATATACTTATCCCAACAGGTCCATTTGGTTAACACCATTCTCTCCTCTTTCCCAGGACCAGATGACCTTGATGGTGTGGACAAAGTCACTAGCTCTATGTGGCAGACATGGTGTGACTTTGGAGCCTTCATTGGTATGAAGGTTTCCCACCTGGAGGACCTGAAGGGTATGCCTTCAGGTCAGATGAGCAGCATCATGAGGTGCATGATGGATTGGTGGGGACACTGACAAGTTTGACTACTTCATGGAGCCAAGGTGGCACACACTGGTGAAGGCCATTGCCCATCCTGCAGGAGTGAACAATACACCTGTTGCTGAAGAGATAGCTATGGCTCACCAAGTCACTGAAGGTATCAAATCTTATTCTAATGTTGGTGATAGATCCTAGTTAGAGGCTTGATATGTGTCGTACTTCATACATCTTATGGCAGTTTCAACTCTAGTCAGTTTGCATCTTTTAAAGAGGACACACTGTTGTTTGAATTCATCATCTACCACAATGACATGCTAAGATAGTGTAACTGAAGAATTACCCTGTTCATAAAGACATATGTACTGTGCGTGTCATTTGCATAGGACAGCATGATCGAGAGTTACGTTAGTAACTCTCATATAGGATTTGACCCCGATTATGAATGTCATTAAAAAAACGCGACCCGCTTCTAACAAGACTCCCGACGAGCGGATGGCTTACCTTGTTATCGTCGTCGTACAAGAAGGTAACAACAAGTAGTTTCGTGTTTGTTTGATGTCACAGAACCGCGTGGTTGTAGAGAACAAAACAATTTTCGAAACTCGTACCCAGTCCCACGTATTTCTCGTTCTTCTTCTTCTTCTTCTTCTTGTTCTTGTTCTTGACCACGCATAACTCGGGATAGGAACACTTTTAAGAGATGAAAATCACACCAATGGCATCAGAATTCGTTGGCATTCTCGCTTCTGTGGTCAAAACGTCTCGAGGCTACATGACATATATCGGTGGTTGTGTTAGCAAATCACGTATAGTTAAGCTTACTGCACTGACACGACTCGGATAGGTCCTACTTCGCTCTTTATACGAAGTACTAGCAGTATACATAATGTAATCAAATGTGTACGGTCTGGGCACTACACGTAGTGGTAATTAACTGTGGCGATTATGTATTTTTAACAACGTGCACGTGCGTACTATAATCGTTCTTGTTATTCGATCGTTGTAAGTTTGACGCTCTTTGTAACTTGTTTTTTTTTTCAAAATGCCTTCACGTCAGGAAAAGAAGAAAGCCAAACGACGTCACGAGCATGTGGAGGGCAACATGTACGTGGAATGGTATTGAGTTGTTGTGCTTTTGGCTGTACAAATCGTGGTGGTCAGCGTTTGGGCCTAGGTTTCCATCGGTCTCCATTCAAAAATGAAGGCAGACTACGAAGGTGGATTCGAGCGGTCCGTAGAGAGGATTGGCAGCCTTCGAAGTACTCGCGAATCTGTGGCGACCATTTTGTGTCAGGTTAGTTACAAGTGTGGAAGTCACAATTGAGTGAGGGAGTCATTTGTTTTTATTGTAGGCAAGCCTGTTGACGAACCCAGTAACGTGGACTATGTCTCTACACTATTCCCCTTCAAGGATGCCAAGAGGAAGGATGCGATGGCAGTGAAAGCGCGGAAGATAAGAGCGGAGCATAGAAGAAAGATGATCGAAGCTGAAGAAAACGAAAAGGAGAGGCGTTCTTCAGCTTTAGAGGGTCATCGTGCGTGCACTCTTGGGAAAAGAAGCTTAACTTACCCTGCCATGCAAGTGCAGTGGGCGGACACAACCAAGCCAGATGACCGCGCAATGATCCACGCTTTGTGGGCCTGGTCTGCAGTGCGTTGACTAGGGTTAACCTAGCTTGGCTTTTAACAAACAGCACTTTTGGTCCCCTTGGCCGAACCCCATTGCAAACACAGTCCTCACGAAGCCCGATTCAAAGTAGTTGTAGGCTTCAAGTTGCTTCCAAGATAACAGCTGCTTTTGAGTATAAGTTCCCGGGCGATTGATGAAATAGCCAAAGATATGGCCATACTCTATACGCGGCCACAACGTCATATCATCGCTGAAACGATGATCGTTATCCTTCATTATCCTTCATGAAAGGGTCATCACTTAGTGTCAGCCCACCGATTCCAGTTTTTGCTTGTAACGCTCCCTTTCGCTTGCAATCTGCCCATCCATCACAATTTACCATACGTCTCTATAATGTTTTGCCCTCCAAAGAATTTTCACATGACTCTCACGTGATGCGCGGTTTCACACCGAAATCATCTATATCAAGATGGATTACTTAACATGCTATACGGCTCATAATCGGGTATGAACTAAAAATCAATGAAACAAGTAAATAAAAAACATTCTCTATGAGAAAGTTGGTGGCATATAGGATTTGAAGGCAATGGTGGTGTAAAAAGGAAGGAAACAAGGGTCTAATAATAAGGGAAAATGGAATAGTCCTATATTTAGCACATTTCTATAATGTATGATATAGTGTGTTGTTCGTGTGCTAAATATAGGACTATTCCATTTTCCCTTATTATTAGACCCTTGTTTCCTTCCTTTTTACACCACCATTGCCTTCAAATCCTATATGCCACCAACTTTCTCATAGAGAATGTTTTTTATTTACTTGTTAGATAAGTAGCTCTCAGATGGACCATTCCTTCACTGCTATCATTCCTGTGCATTTGATTTTCCATAGACATCAGCCCATGGTTGGAGAATAGCAGACCAGAGGTGGAGAATGGTAGGCCAGAGGTGGAGAATGGTAGACCAGAGGTGAAGAATGGCAGACCAGAGGTGGAGAATGGCAGACCAGAGGTGGAGAATGGTAGACCAGAGGTGGAGAATGGTAGACCAGAGGTGGAGAATGGCAGACCAGAGGTGGAGAATGGTAGACCAGAGGTGGAGAATGGCAGACCAGAGGTGGAGAATGGTAGACCAGAGGTGGAGAATGGCAGACCAGAGGTGGAGAATGGCAGACCAGAGGTGGAGAATGGTAGACCAGAGGTGGAGAATGGCAGACCAGAGGTGGAGAATGGTAGACCAGAGGTGGAGAATGGCAGACCAGAGGTGGAGAATGGTAGACCAGAGGTGGAGAATGGCAGACTACAGGTGGAGAATGGTAGACCATAACTTAAGGATCTTCATTTACGACAGTTCTACAACTGGCAGGTGTTGGTTTGGAGTTGGGTTTAGAAGACATAAAACTGCGAATAATTGAACATGACCATCCTCAAGATCTGAATGGTGCAAAGGTTGAAATGTTGCACACATGGCTGGCTCAAGACAGTGATGCTACATATGGGAAGCTAGCCAAAGCTCTTGCAACAGTGGGTGAAGAGCTCTGTGCCCAGCAGTTAGCTGATAAGAAAGGTGAGTAACATATAAGGCAGCTCCCTACTAAAGGAAATCGGTATGTCTTGGAATTTGGAGCACATGATTTTCTACGTGTTTTTCTAATGTTGTAATGCACATACTATGCACATTTCATTCAAGTGCATGTGCACTTGTGATCACAACAACAGGTTTCAGCTTAGATGACATCATTACCAGTATCCAAGCAACACTAAGTACATCAGCTGTCAATGGTACGATAACAACCGACCCTAATACAGAACATGTAACTATTATAATGTGTGCTTATGGTTACCATGCCAACTGGACCAGTGCCCATGGTATTCCATTGTGACTGAACTGCTTTAAAGGGGAGGGGGAGGGGGAGGGAGGATGCTACATCTAGGTTATATAGCCATAAGATGGAGGTGGTGGAAAGAGGTATGGTGGGCATATTTGTGTTTGTGTATGGGCCTGTCATGCCTAACCACCAAGTCCCCCTACCTAGGTATCCTCTCATGGCTGGACAAAGACCTCCACCTTCTGCTCAACACTCTGGTGATGGACATAAAGCCAGATCAGGTTGAAGGCCACACCCCCTGCATAGTGGCTCACATGATCTTCATGTGCCTACGTTATCCCGATCACTGCCATAAGAAGGAAATGACCACTAGGCTCATCCAGAAAGTAATCAAGGGAATTAAGAAAGTCACCAAAGTGTGTATAAATGGGTATTGGTGGAGATGGGGTTAGTAAGAAGGGACATTGGGGATGGAGGGTGGATCCAAGGTTCCTTATATGGCAGTGGTCCATGTTCTGTTCCCAGCTACATCAGAAGGACCCACAGATGTTGGTCTTCTGGTTGACCAACACATCAGTTCTGTCCCTCCGCAGTGCACAGGGGACAACAAGGGGAGGGGTGTGGTCAATACTTGTAGGTTACAACAATGCCATCATTGTATAGATTACTAATCAGGAACTACGATAGTAGATTAATTAAAGCATGAAACGGACATATAGTATCATTACGTAACGCCTAGTAATAGAAGTGTTCCCATGGCGACATTTACGTATATTTAGAATTGTGCAAACAAAAGTGGAGAGCTAAACAACGAGATGACCAGTTAGAATTCTCCCGCGTTCCTTGCAGTGATCCTAAACAAAAGCGGGCGTCTGCTTGTGACGGTAATTGAAGCGGGTGAAGCGGGGTGGGTGCACTTGCCAGTAGTAAAAAATGATGATGAAAAAAATAAAGGAAACAAGTAAAGAAAAACATTCTCTAACGAGAAAGTTGGTGGGATATAGGAATTGGAGGCAAAGGTGGTGTAAAAAGGAAGGGAACAAGATTTTTGGAAAAGAAAAATGAGACAAAAATCCTATATTTAGCACATGTAAATGTAACAGAACCAAACGAAGTGCTAAACATAGCATTTTTCTTTTCCCAAAACCTTCTTCCCTTCCTTTTTACACCACCTTTGCCTATATATCCCACCAACTTTCTCGTTAGAGAATGTTTTTCTTTACATGTACCACATTGGTTTACCCTATCATAAAACCACACCCACCTTAACCACCTCCCATCATCACTCTACCTCCAGCACCAAACAGCCAAGAACCATTCGACAAACTTTGACCTGACAGAGTATCACCATCAGCTTAATGACCTGGCTGTTGATACATGCATCTACAATCTGATTATAAGCCTGGCCCGCAAATGGATCAAGGCATTAATTAGTAAGTGGGTGTTTGAATTAATGCTAGAACAGGAAATTAAGGGAATAAGGGAAACCTTAATGTTATAAGGTACTATGCAGAGTGCAATACCCATGTGGTGTATTGTAATGAGCCATCAAAGATTGGTCGTCAATGATAATTAAGGGTCGGGGGTTAATACATGTGATCATGGACATGTGATTACATGTGATCATGGACATGGTTAATACATGCGATCATGGACATGGTCTGTCTCCCCAATGCAGTTCCCTGTATGCTGGAGTATGAAGGCCTTCAGATGGGTACCGGTGGTAGCATGAAGGGGAACACCAAGGGGAAGGCCATTGTCACCAAAATGACTGTCATGGATCTGGTGAACACATTGGAGGAGATTGTTGGCACATTGGAACATGCACATGTAGACCACAGCCTTGTAGTGCAGGTATCCTTGTGTGTGTGTGTGTGTGTGTGTGTGTGTGTGTGTGTGTGTGTGTGTGTGTGTGTGTGTGTGTGCATGTACCTGTAGATGTTTCCTACTCCCCAGTTATACACATACCTCCTCCCCAGTCTTACACATTTCTCCTCCCCAGTCTTACATATCCCTCCTCCCCAGCTCTTCTACTACATCAATGGGCACATGCTCAACACCATTATGCTTAGGAGGGAGATGTGTCATTGGAAATATAGCCATCATATCAGGTCTGTCACATGGTTAGCATGTCTCCATGCATGGTGATGTGTTCTACTTCTGCTGTCCCACCCCTTACAGCTATAACCTCAGCCAGTTGGAGGAATGGTGTGTGAAGAGAGGACTGGCAGAGAGTGGTGTGTTAGCTGAGATCAGTCCTTTGTACCAGACATGTAAGCTACTTCAGATGAACAAGACCAATGATGTCATGGAGATGAAATCCATGCGGGCATTCAATTTTTTAGGCAGGGTGATATCCTGAAAAATAACATCCACTGAGGAGGTGGGAAGGGTGACAGGGTACATGTGGAGAAGGTGAACCATCAGTCTGATGTAACCACTATGGCTGCCAACCATCATCTCTACATCTTTCAATACTTTGTCTGGCACAGGAGCTTCAAGGTCATTGTCATACTGGGTTAGAATTTTATGGACCTACAGGAGAGGAGTGTAGAGAGGAATAGGGAGGGAAGGGGAAAGGGAGGGGTGGGGGAGAGATGGGAGGAAGATGAGGGGAGAGAGGGACAAAGAAAAGGAAAGGGAAGTGGAGGGATGGTGAAAGAGAGGGGTGGGAGAGAGAGGAGAGGAGGGGAGAAAGAGGAGAGAGGGAATGAAGAGGAAGGATTAAGTGATGGAAGTTATAACATTGACAGGAGTCACATGTAATGTATATGACTCAAATAATTCACCCACTCATCCTGCCATTTTATCTCCCAGCCCCCATGACCCAAAGATGCACCCTAGTCATTCTCCTCCCCAGTTCATACCTGTTTTGGGTTAAGGGAGGGCCCGCCCCCAAATTTAGCGATCGATCGGACGATCATATGCTGCCGTGTATAAGTACATGTACTCCATTAATATGTGTAATGTACCTGGCGTCTTCCCGGGAGTACATTTGTCTACCGTGGTGTACTGTAATACAGTTATTCACGTTCTTCCAGTTTAACATCCCTTTTACATTTGACAATGCATGCTAGTCGTTTAGAGCTTGGCCCGAATTTCCAACTCTAATTCTTTTTCTCTGGTCCCAAGCAGACCCAAGCCAGAACGTCGAAGTGAAGCTATTCAATCACGGTACGCGTAGTTAGTACAGAAGATTACATAGAAACCACCCATATCGCGATCTATTAGTTTCACTTTGAAACCCTGGCTTGGAATCAAAGAATAAGAATTATACCTTGGTTAACCCAGCAAAATGTTCTTGGACACGATTCCTGCCCAATATCTTAACCAACTTGCCCAAGATCTTTCCCAACTTGCCCAAAACATGCCCAAGGTGCCAAGATTATGCCGGCCAAGTTCTGGCCAAGATCTTGGCCAAGATCTTACCCAAGATATGGCATGATCTCGGCCTCCGGGCAAGATTTTGTCCTCCTGCCAAGATCTAGCTCTTCTTGGCAAGAATCTTGTCCAAGAACGTTTTGCTAGGTTTCGGGCCAAGCTCTAAAGGGCCTGTACAACGAACGTGCACTGTCAAATGTTAAACTGGCCATAGATTAATTCTAAATAATCTATGAACTGGCTGAACGTGGATAAATTTTTTTCTAAGCACCGCAGTAGGCAAATGTACCCCCAAGAGGAGGTCCTGGTACATTAGACACTTAGTCTAACGCTACTGATGTTGCCGTTGAATTTTCCACTACTAACGACGAACGCACCAGATACTTTGGTACTGTAGTTTTTACTGGTGCATTGAAACGAAATTCATGTGGTCATGAAATAATTATCGTTTGTTCGGTTTAGCCCCCCCCCCCCCCCCAAATATGATAGGCTTCCGCCGCCCCTGGCGCGTAGGTAATTTTATTAACAGCGGTGGTAGGGTGTATGAAAGAACAAATGATCTCAAAGAGATGACTTGAAAAAAGCATTAAATGTTGGGTTGCAAAAGCACGATTTATAATGATCTCTTTGAACAATATATTTTTTACATCATTCGAAGTATACCGTAATGTCTAATTATCTGAATTTTGTCCAGCCGCAAACATCAGTGATGTAAGGGGGCTTGTCCAAACTATATTTGGAAAAATTAGCGTCATTGTGACGTTAGGGGGGGGTGGGGGGTGGGGGGAGGCTGTGGCGTTAAGAAAAATTTTATTGTCCGCAAGTATTGTTTTATAATACGGAACATCTAGCATCTAGGTAGCTGCAGCGTTGACTCCAGTTGCAGCAGTTACCAGTGGCGGATCCAGGAATAAGGCAATGGGGGGGGGGGGGCGGTTATATTGGAGGGGCGGCATATTTTGGAGCGCGCTCTTGCCCCCCCCCCCCCCCCTCCGGGGCGGCGGAAGGTACATATGATTTGGGGGGGGGGGGGGCTTCCAATAGCGAGGATAATTAAATTCATGAATTTCAATGCAGGCATTTGTTCACCATATTCCTTTCGTCAGCCGGGGGGGGGGGGGGGGGGGGGGGGGGGTAAGAAATTACATCGAGCGGTCTTCTATGGCGACAGATCTAAACTTTTCTGGATGTCATTATATAAATTGATAACGGTATATACGCGAGCGATCTCGGAATAACAATTATACTGTTGTTTGGTTAGGAGGGGCTGAGCCCCCCTATGTCATTATTAGGGGGGGGCTCGAGACCCCCCCCCCCCCCCCCCCCCCCCCCCCCCCCTTCCGCCGCCACTGCGGCCCTCACGGTCCCCCTACCTTCCACGTCACACTGGGTCTGGAACTCTGTGGCTCGTCATAAAATAACCTTTCACGCATCCATGCACGCTCGTCATCATTCAGGATCTGATAATTCATAATAAAGATTTAACAAATAACAATAACTATTTTAACCGTAGTAGACACGATTCCCGACAGCTGCGAGTGGATTACATCACCGCGATGTGGAAACACAGTGACACGCGTAGTGTTCATGTGTATGTCGTAGTGTGACGGGGGGCGGCAATTTAATAATAGGGGCGGCATTTTATATCGATGGGGGGGGCGGCCGCCCCCCCCAACTCTATGGTAGATCCGCCACTGGCAGTTACGTCTATTCAGACTACACTGCACATTGAGTAATGTTTCATGCTACTAATCTAACAAAAACGCTATGACGCTAAGAGGGGGGGGGGGGGGGTAATATGTTAACGTCACAATGACGCTAATTTTTCCAAACATAGTTTGGACAAGCCCCCTAACTCCTGATTCCTTATCCCAAAGCTTCAAAATTGAATTGAAATCCATGTTCAAACGTAATGGTGTTACTCCTACCTTCGTTGTGTTTCAGTTCCAATAAGCTATTGGGGAGTTATAGCTTTGAGAACATTATATAAACATTTCGCGATACTACCCGTTTTTGGGGGAGTTTCTTGGGATGGACATTGTTTTGTTGTATGCTTCAATCCAATTATCCTTCTATGCCACAAACCACAATTCTTATTTCAATTGAGAGTTAGTAATAAGTGTAAATGTATATCCGTTTTGGTGCCGAACTACTCTCTTTTTAACTGAGACCGTTAATAAGTGTCAGAATATGGGTTCTGTACAGCCAGGTTGAAAGGAATTTGCATTCCATTCATAAATGAGTTTCATCCAGCAATGAAATGATCATAACCGCATTCCAGGGATATAGTTCAGCATGAACTGAAGTCATTGTGTGTGCATATACTTTATCTAGAGCTAGTGCTAGCTAGAGTGATAGAGGAGGGAGGGAGGGAAGGGGAGAGGCAAAGTAGTGTGTGTGGGTGTGGGTGGGGGAGCGAGTGAGCGTGCGTCGTGCGTGTGCATGCCTGGACGTGTCATTGCCATAATTGACATATATATAGTTTGGCAATCGGTTACTTTTCATTTATAGGGTGACACTTCTTATGAGCAACTGTTGATGTATGTGTGTGCGTATGTGCGTGCATACATAAGTATGTACGTGAGCATGCACACAAAGTAATTAATCAACAGTTGCTCATAAGAAGTGTCGCCCTATAAACTAACGACTAATAGGTGTGGGGTGGGATTATGTGGATAGGTGTGGGGTGTCATTATGTGGATAGGTGGTACATCAGAATTAACATTGCAATTGTAGAACATAGGTGGTGATCCAAGCTCAAAGGAGCTGTGGCATCATGATGGTATAGGATCATTGCTATGATGTGTTTGTAGGTACATAATGAGGTGTGTATGTGTGTGTGTGTTGGCACTACACTGAAACCACAACAAAGTACCTCTGTAGACACACACACACACACACACACACACACACACACACACACACACACACACATGGCCCCTAGACACACGGCCATGGTACCACAAAGACCTAGACATGCCACCCTCTCACCTCATTGCATTCCTCAGAGGGTGAGGAAATTCAAGTTGCAAATCTAATTATGAACTCCCTCAACAGACCCATGATATAATGCATTATCAGATGCAGCAGTAATGATGAGCTGCACCAGTGATGTGGCCTGTTTGGGTGGAATGAGATGTCTGCTTACCTTAAAATAACAATATTACAATTCATCCCACTTCACCACCCTCATCACTCCTCACCTTCCCACCATCCTTATCACTCCTCACCTTTCCACCACCCTCATCACCCTCACCTTCCCACCACCCTCATCACTCCTCACCTTCCCATCACCCTCATCACCTTCATCACTCTCACCTTCCACCACCATCGTCACTCCTCACCTTCCCACCACCCTTATCACTCCTCACCTTTCCACCACCCTCATCACTCCTCACCTTCCCACCACCCTCATCACTCCACATCTTCCCACCATCCTCATCACACCTCACCTTCCCACCACCCTCATACCTCACCTGCCCACCACCCTCATCACCCTCACCTTCCCATCACCCTCATCCCTCCTCACCTTCCCACCACCCTCATCACTCCTCACCTTCCCACCATGCACATCACTCCTCACCTTCCCACCACCGTCATCACACCTCACTTTATCTTCCTACCACCCTCATCACACCTCACCTTCCCACCATACCTTCTAATGTACCCTGTACCCATACTATGAAGTGAGGTGCCATTATCAAAATATTGTATGGCAGGAGAATGACTCTTGAGTCGCTTTATCTCCCAAGAGCACTAGCACCCACAAGCACCACACCTGAGAGCACCAGCTCCCAAGAGCACCACATCTGGGAGCACCATCACCCGTGAGCACCACACCTGGGAGCACCACACCTGAGAGCACCAGCACCCAAGAGCACCACACCTAATACATTCGCTGGTTTAGTCCCTTTCCCATCTTATCATAGTCATCATGAGCATACACTAACTCAGATGACAGCAAAGATTTTTAAGCTTCACTATCTGAGAACACAGTATGCAAGGTGCTAGGAAGAAGTGTTGATGTACATCTACATAATGACACAGGTTTTGTCACAAGACGAATACAGGAGAAAGTTGGCGAGCAGCAGTGCCCTCTACACATCTGCTTCTTTAAAAAAAAGAAAGCTTATGATGCTGTGAACATTTGGCCATTGCTTCTAAAGTGCGGCTTACCACTAGTGTGACACTCATACACAAACTACATGAAGGCATATGAAACCTGTTAGCCCCAATGGCCTTCCCACAGCTGGGGGGTAGCTGCAGTACCACCAGTTAAAATAATCAAGTTATTAACTTTCATAGCTGAAAATATCATATGCATATAATGTCATCAAGAATCTATGCTTCAAATGTCCAGTCGAGCACCCGACTTCAAAAACAAAAAGATCATCCCGTCTTGCTGTATTGCAATTCATTGTACAATGTACCTTCACTCCTGCAAAGAATTTGTGCCTGTGCAACCACATTCTCACTATGACACTCACAATCAGAGGGCAAAAAAAACTGTATGAACCCCATTGTATTGAAGAGGATTGGTTATCTTATATGCATATATCACTGGACTGCCTGGGTTGGGCTGTTTGCTACATCACCCAGGTGAGGTTTTGTAGCACATTAGCAGGTAGTGCTCATGGTGAGGTGTATGTTGCATTGACCTTTGACCTCGTATTTTCGTAAATGGTGTTAAATTTGTACCTCGGTATGATTTGAACCACTAACCCTGCACTGTGATTACATTGGTGTAACCACTACGCCAATCTGACCATCCCCTACCCCCTCCCATTTAGGGAAAGAGCCATGCTTTATGGGATATCATGTGCCATAAAAAGAGGTGCAAATTTGGAAGTAATCAAAAAAGACATTAAAATTTTCAAATAAGAGGGACAGTATAAGTATGATAACTAAACAACTAATAATGTTGCTGGCGATGTGCAAGTTTAGGGCACAAATGATTTGTGATGAGGTAACTGATGAGATAACTGATGTGGTGTACTTATCAGGCCATCCTTACACAGTGGCTTCACATGGATAGTGACGTTTATTTCCTTGTAGTGCTTCCTTCTAATTAGAAAAGAAGTTATTACCATTCACACGTGGTCCAATGTGCGCATGCACACATATTGTGATGTGATGTGTGTGATGCACTATATCACACCCACATCACAGTACATTAAACATCACATACCCACACATTACACATACACCACACGTATCACACAACCACACTCCTCTTCGCCATGACTCTCTCCCAGTACTGCCTAAATATATACAGCACAGCTTATTTCTAACACGCATAGACACCGTGTATAAAATAGAATAGTTAACAAACAAAAATAAAAGGTGAAATAGATCCATGAGCCCTTGTCACAAAGTCATGCGAAGATGATCACACACCATAACGATAAATGTAACCACATCCACCTCACTAGTGGTAACCACACCCACCTCCTAGAGTTAACCACACCCACCTCACTAGTGGTAACCTCACCCACCTCACTAGAGTTAACCACACCCACCTCCTAGAGTTAACCACACCCACCTCACTAGTGGTAACCTCACCCACCTCACTAGAGTTAACCACACCCACCTCACTAGGGTCTCAAGCAAGGCCAAATACCCTTCTACCTGTGCCAATGAACTGGTCCATCTTATCCTGAATGGCTGCTGGTGTTCTGTAGGTGAGTGTGTCAGTACATGCACTATGGAGAGTATGGAGAAGGGAGAGGGAATGGAGTGGGAGAGAAGGGATGATGAAGTAAGATAAACAGCTCTAGATTAAATCATTAACACAACATCTCTTGGCTATCTCGCCCCTCTGATGAGGTGAGAATTATATTGTATGTAGTATGTGCACGTATGCTGTTAGTATGCACTGCCAATTCAAATGAAAAATGTGCAAAGTTACATCATCATGTGCACCTTACTAGATCAACTCCATAATCTTTGATCAGTGAAGGTCTTGCACTCTTTGATGATGACATATGTAAAAAAGTTTTTATCTTCAGCATTGCTTCTTTAAGGACGGCCGAATTCTGAAAATATAAACCACACTCGGTTTATTGTTGTTGAAAAATTATAGGTTAGATTCAAGATGAGGATGGTCAGCTAATACTTTAGTGGTTGAAATATAGGTTTGGCAGCACAAAATCCCCCCCCCACCCCATGTGCAACTGGAACCCTCTGCAGAGCTGAGGTTCTCCTGCAATCAGTGCCTGTTGATACAGTGGTCAGTGGAAAAGAAATGTTTTAAAAGGGTGAGTGAAACGTGGATATTGGCTTAGTTTAACATGTCCCACGACATAATTCAGGATAGCATCTATATTAGGATGGTAACAGGAGTTTGACCAGGACCAGCAATATCATTATTAC
The DNA here is from genome assembly GCA_963681505.1 of Eunapius fragilis. NCBI lineage: Eukaryota > Metazoa > Porifera > Demospongiae > Spongillida > Spongillidae > Eunapius > Eunapius fragilis. The sequence goes on along the minus strand of OY811975.1, from coordinate 571,040 downwards.
AACCTTGTTAAATTCGATTTTAGAAAATTACTATCTTACATTATAATTTCATTGTCATTGAGTATGGTCACCATGATGTTGTTTGTTCAGCCACTGCACCAGTGTCTTTTAAAATGAACATTGCATAGATTATTGATAAGCTGTATAACCATGCAAACAGTTTCAGGACGGCCGGGCGTGGATATCACCTTTTCTTTGGTTTCTTTCAATCAGCAGGTAATCAATACAACACGTGACTTATCCTTGACTGCAAAACCAGTACGTGTAAAAAAAAAAACAACGGTAACAGTACTAAGATATTATAATATCAATTGTCTATTTGTAATGACGTACCGAAAACAAAATGCAAATGTGCCAGATGGAAGATATTTACATTCAAACTGCCGATGGAAATAAAAGCTGCGGATGGTTACATCACCGTACCTCTAGATTTCTAGGGTTAGGGTTAGGGTTAGGGTTAGGGTTAGGGGTGTTACAGTGCTTTTGTTGCATGAAAAGAAGTAAACATATATCGGAAAATAAACTTGTATAAACTTGCTGGCTCGCTGTATGGACCGTTTTGCTATACTGCTGTTCGCGGGTCTTCCCTGGATATTTCTTTACACTAAGCGGGTTTCATGCAGCCTTTGCTGCTTGGCTAGCCTTTCCATGATAGGAGTGATTTGGTTCTGAAAAGACCTTTTTCGCTTTCAATAACAAACACCTTATGTTAATACCACTCATTGAAAATGGCTCCGTTGCCTTAGCGATAGCGTTCCTACGATGGGGAACGGCCATTCTTCTTATACACAAGATTCGGAAAGAGAAAGAGAAATTTAGCTATAAAACTATTGGTGATTTTTTTGCTATATATCAAAGACTATTGAAACCAAAAATATATATTGGCACTTATGTAACAAATTTGCATTGTCAGATTTTAATTCCTGTGCATATGAATCAAAATAAATTCAAGTGCACCAAATTCACATAAAGAAAATTTTTTAGGATCAAGATTTCCGCAATTCATACATGTACGGAGAATTACAATAATGACATGAATAACTTACTTTCTGAACAGGGGCGGCGGTAGAGGGAGGGGGCGGGGGGGGGGGCGGGCATAGGGGGGGCTTTAGACACCAACGCCACTGATGTTGCTGTTGAATTCTCCACTACTAACGACGAACGCACCAGATACTACAGGAAAAAGTTTTAAAATCCTAGCTAGCCTTGGGTTTTAGGGTGGTTTTTAACAAAAAGCCATCCTGGAATTGAGCGTCTAGCATGGAAATATCGCAAAAACCATCCTGGGATTTGGCCTCCAGGGTGGGAATGGCCTAAAAACCATGCTGGGTTTGTCGAACAAAACCATGTTGAAGCAATGAATAAGTATGAGCTCAACATGTTTTTTGTTCGACAAACCCAGCATGGTTTTTAAGCAATACCCACCCTGGACGCCAAATCTCAGGATGGTTTTTACGATATTCGCTCAATTCCAAGATGCTTTTTGTTAAAACCACCGTAAAAACCCAAGGCTGGGATTTATAAAACTGTTTCCTGTGTACTTCGGTAGTACTGTAGATGCTTTGTAACGAAATTCATGTGATCATGAAATAATTATCCATTGTTCAATTTAGCCCCCCCAAATATGACAAGCTTCCGCCGCCCCTGACCCTACCTCCAAGTTTGAAAACAGACTTCCTCACAAAGATATAAATTTATCTGTTCAGAGATGTAATAGCTTTAGGCACATGCTGTGTTTTCAAGTAGTTTTAGATTTTCTACTGTTGTAGTGCCTGTAGATGATGTAAAGTTATCCTGACCCTAATGAGCTGCAAGTTTTCATCCAATGGTGGCTAGGGATAGACACAGCTAGAGGCTCCTCGTGCTCTCTGTGCCCTGGCTTAGCTCTTGACTGCCTTGGCAACCATGCTACTACCTGTAAACGGGGTGGTGACGTCGCCACAACCGTGATTGTTGAGTTCTGCCACCATGCCCATCTTGGAGTCAGGCAGTGGCATTACACCAGACTTAAGCCGTACCCAGCCAGCAGATGTACTTGTCCTCTAGCTCTATTGGGATAGAGGGGAACATGTTGCCCTTGACATCTTGTCAGAAGGGGCAGCATCAGATGAGGCAGAGGCCAGGAAGCATAGAGCAAATGACCCCATGCAAGTGTTCAGAGCTGGGTTCAGTGTGTATCCCGCTCGCGGTGAGACTTATGTGAATTGGGGAAGAAAAACAAATCTACTTTCTCCAGCCTGGTTTCTCACTTGGCCATCGTCACTTCCTCCCACAAATGGATAAGGTTCTCATTGAGATCTACAGCAGGCTTAACCTCACCCTTGTTAGGGCTGTGGTTAGAGCCTACCCTTACTGGCAAGATGTGCACCTTCCCTTGGCCTCCTGGACGTATATGTCTGCATGCATGTATTGTTCCCTCAGTTATCTGGAATTGACCGGGGTTGTGAATATCATTTTAAAAACGCGACCCGCGTATAACTCGCATACCAAGAAACCAGGCCCGGCGCACACGGTGCGGCTTTGGCCGCACCAACTTTGGATCCCAAATATGGGTGTGTCTGATATGTGGGCGGTCCCATTTTGCCGTGAAATACTTTACAGTAATTAACCGTCGTTGTATGAATTTCTACTGTGCAACTACATTCTTTGCTCTCTGTTTCAATGAATGATCTACCTCAGATAAAACAAAGGTTTGCACGGTGATGCCTGCTACTAATGCAGCTTCAAGCGTACCTTTAGCGCTCTTCGTAGGATTAATAGTTATCTACGAAGCACCTCATGGTGTTACACTTGCACAATTAAAGCTCTTACTGACACTATCAAGCTTGAGAGCATTGCAGACAAATTCATAAGCAGTTCACAGCATAGGGCAAAAGTTTTTGGTAACTTAAATTTTCTGTTTCGAAAGGCTTCATTTTGATATAAGTTAACTGATGTTGTATTATAATTAGATGTGCTTATTAATATGCAAAACAAAATCATGTAACCAGATAATGCACACCAGCGTATTGCACCGGGTTACCCACAAAACAATGTCATTGCCATATATATACGAGCAACATAAAGGCCGACATACACGGGTCGACTTCCTGCAGATTTATCGCCTGCAATCAAATGAATACGGGTGAAAATTCAGTAAACTAAAGTTTTACGGAGTTTTTACGCATATTCATTTGAGTTGCAGGCGATTAATCGGCAGGAAGTCGACCCGTTTATGTCGGCCTATTCATGTAATTTTGCGTACTCGGATTCTAGAAAAGCGTTAGCTTCTGGGGCGGAGCCCCAGACCCCGTTAGGGGAGCTTACAGCGCTCCCCCAGACCCCCCCCAGCGAAAAAATCTTATCCATCTTGGCCATGATCTTGGCAATCTTGACCAAGATCTAATGCATCCTGACCAAGATTCAAGATTCTTGGCCATGATGTCTAAGATCTTGCCCAAGAAAATATTAAATAATTTCAAAATTGGACTAAAAATAATCCACAGCGATAGCAAATTGAGAGATTGTGTCAAGGCAGACAACATATTCTTCACCAAAATCAAATGGCATACTCAGAAAGAATAATATTGTCCAAGATCATGCATGGTCAAGATTCTTGTATGCAATCTTGACCAAGACTCCATACAAGAATATTGAGAATGATCTTGCCTCCTGGCCCCATCATCTTCCTCCCATCATGGCTCCTTTGGGGCCTCCTTGCTCCTATATCTTGGCCACGATCTTGCCTCCTTGCCTCTAGATCATGGCCAAGATCTTACCTCCTTGCCCTTAGATCTTGGCCAGGATCTTGCTCCTTGATCTTGGCCATGATCTTGCCTTCTTGCCCCTAGATCTTGGCCATGATCTTGCCTCCTTACCCCTAGATCTTGGCCACGATCTTGCCTCCTTGCCCCTATATCTTGGCTGCCTCCTTGCCCCTAGATCTTGGCCATGATCTTGCCTCCTTGCCCATAGATCTTGGCCATGATCTTGCCTCCTTGCCCCTAGATCTTGGCCATGATCTTGCCTCCTTGCCCATAGATCTTGGCCATGATCTTGCCTCCTTACCCCTAGATCTTGGCCATGATCTTGCCTCCTTGCCCCTATATCTTGGCTGCCTCCTTGCCCCTAGATCTTGGCCATGATCTTGCCTCCTTGCCCATAGATCTTGGCCATGATCTTGCCTCCTTGCCCCTAGATCTTGGCCACGATCTTGCTACCTTACTTCTAGATCTTGGCCATGATCTTGCCTCCTTGCCCATAGATCTTGGCCATGATCTTGCCTCCTTGCCCCTAGATCTTGGCCACGATCTTGCCTCCTTACATCTAGATCTTGGCCATGATCTTGTCTCCTTGCCCCTAGATCTTGGCCATGATCTTGCCTCCTCTAGCCTCCTTGACCCATTATGGAAAAAGATTCGTGATTCTTGATTTCAAAATCCCATGCAATGTCTTTAGTAACAAAGTAATTTCTCACCAGACTGCTTGCATGCCTTGCATGCATGGTGGTTAAACCCGTTTTTGATTTGTCGCCCATGCATGCAGAACATTTATCGCACTGTACATATTGATATATTAGATGGCATCCAGTGTTGTATACAGATATCATACACAAGATACAAAATGCATTATAAAGACAGTTGCACAATCTATATAATACGTGCATACAGATATCATGCTTTAATGATGTTCACAGTCCATTTCTGTGCTATCAACATCTGCATGACAGACCATACAAGTTCATGTACCAGTGTTTATGTTAGGATCACCAATGTATATGTAATTGTACGGGCACGCATACCATTGACAGGGTCTACACACACCTTGTGAACTTCATTAACCGATTACCGGCCAGATTAATTATCCGCAATTGCGCACCCTTACGGCCGTAAAATTTTTTCGTAACTTTTAACGGGCGAGGATCGACATGCATAGGCCTATAGGAGCCGAAGAAAGCAAAATGTGTATCGGCAAGTAACATTCAGCCATTCCCCGGCATATTTTGGTATCCGTGTTTGGTCACGATCGCTGGTTTTGTAACGGTCGCGTGAGTTTACAAAATACGCAATATGATACTACTTTAGCAGAGACACAAAGATCCATTTCTTCAGTCGGAATATTAAGTAAGTGGACTTTTGTAGTGTTTCTTGTAATAAAAGGTATGGCTTTCTCACGCTAGTGAACGAAAAACGTTAGCAGCAGCTACATAATTTCGAGGTATGTTCTAATTGATGCGCGCATGCTGTTTCCTGTTTGAGAATCCGCACCCATGTCATTGATGAATTGTGGATGGTGTGTATAGTTAGGGGGAGTGTTGTTGGTTGTGTTCAAGTGCTGCTGACTTGGTTGGTACATGTATGCGGTGCTGAGTCTAGTATTGGTGAGTGGAAGCGTATGTGTGGTGTGCGATGCTGGAGGCTGGTAGGTAGTGTATGAGTATTGAGGCTTTTTGGAGGAGGGGATGTGTGGGTATGTGAGCATTGAGGCTTATAGGGTGTTGTGTTGGAGGATTGTAGGGTGTGTGGGTGTCAAAGGCTTGTAGTGTTAGTGTGGGCTTGTAGGGTGTGTGGGTGTCGAAGGGTTGAAGTGTGTGGGTGTCGGAAGCTTGTAGGGTGTGTGTCGAAGGCTGTTTGTGTGTGTCAAAGGCTTGCGTGTCTGGGAGGCTGAAGGCTTGTAGGTGTGTGTGGGTGTGAGCATTGCAGTGTGCGTAGGTGTTGAGCGCTGCAGTGTGTGTATGTAGGTTGTGGGTGTTGAAGGCTTGTAGGGTGTGGGTGTTGAAGGCTTGTAGGGTACAGGTGTTGAAGGCTTGTAGTTTGTATGGGTGTTTGAGGCTTAGGTGGTTGGAGGCTTGTAGGGTGTGTCAAAAGGTTGTAGGGTGTGTGGGTGTCAAATACTTGTAGAGTGTCGAAGGGTTGCAGTGTGTGTAGGTGTCGAGCATTGCAGTGTGTTGGAGCTTGTAGGGTGTGCGACGAAGGCTTGTAGTGTGTGTGGGTCTGTGAGGTTTGTAGGGTGTCAAAAGCTGGTTGTGTGTGGGTTGTTTGAGGCTTGAAGGGTGTGTGGGTGGTTTGAGGCTTGTAGATGTATATGTATGTATGCATACACAGAGCAATAATAACCCACCCCTTAAACACTGGGAAGCAGTATTGCATCCATGTATTACACTATTATGTATGTATTCTCGTATATGCATTATATTGTGGTCTTTTCATGCAGTAATTTATTCAAATACAGGTATACGATGACTTCAGTTACCATATTTATCTTTATTTGTAGGGATGTAATGATGAGCTGAGACGTATACGGGTTGCAGTGGAAAGTATTTTAGCACACCTTATCGCAAACAGCCAGCCAGCCAAATACCAAATAAAGGTATAAGTACCTCTAACGGGTGAGAGATATAATACTAGGCACATTTTTTGTAGGAAACACTGGCCTGTGATGTACAGAAATGTAATCAACATCACCCAGCTAGCCCTGCTCCCACGGAGATATTGCCAGATGCGCAACCAGCAGGTCCATCAGGTTCAAGTCACTCACCAGAGTACTTTTTGTAAGTTAATATCAGTACAAAATGAATGTATACATTGACATAGGAAAGTGGTGTAAATTTATTGAATCTGAGAGGGACTGATATAAAATTAAAAAAGCGCTCAGCCTACTAGATACTCTATACACTGAGGATGAGGTGAAAGCATTGTTTGTCCCAGTGGGAAAATCAACAATAAGTTTGAAGCCACCATTGTCCCAATGCAACTTATATTTTTTGCATGGATGCATTTGTTTTCATGCCCCACATCGCCAGATATTTTACCCATTTCTGTTGCCTGCATATCACTCCACAGATTGTTTAAGAAATAAATTTGGAGAAAAAGACAATGCTACCAGCAAACGAAAATCCTGCAATCAGAAGTGCAGAGACAAAGTAACAACAAAAGTAAAGGGACAGTAAATGAGTGATGTATGTTTCTTTTTGTTAAATATAATAACCTTGCTCATTTCTTGTGTCAAAGAGGGCAGGATCAAATTGTAGGTTTAATCTTAGCGCGAGATCGTGCATAATAGAGGCAAGATCATGGCCAAGACCGAGGGCCAAGGAGGCAAGATCATGGCCAGGATCTAGGGGCAAGGAGGCAAGATCATGGCCAAGATCTAGGGGCAAGGAGGCAAAATCTAGGGGCAAGGAGGCAAGATCATGGCCAAGATCTAGGGGCAAGGAGGCAAGATCTAGGGGCAAGGAGGCAAGATCATGGCCAAGATCTAGGGGCAAGGAGGCAAGATCATGGCCAAGATCTAGGGGAAAGCAGGCAAGATCATGGCCAAGATCTAGGGGCAAGGAGGCAAGATCATGGCCAAGATCTAGGGGCAAGGAGGCAAGATCTAGGGGCAAGGAGGCAAGATCTAGGGGCAAGGAGGCAAGATCGTGGCCAAGATCTAGGGGCAAGGAGAAAAGATCGTGGCCAAGATCTAGGGGCAAGGAGGCAAGATCGTGGCCAAGATTTAGGGGCAAGGAGGCAAGATCATGGCCAAGATCTAGGGGCAAGGAGGCAAGATCTAGGGGCAAGAAAGCAAGATCTTGAGGAAAGATCTTGGGTCAAGATGCCAAGAATTTGGCCGCCAAAATCTTGCCATCTTGACCTTGGGCATGATCTTGGCCAAGATCGTGCCCAGGATTTTTTCGCTGGGCCCAGCTGGAAGTACTTCGATACACGTCTACACTATTGGCCGCACCAACTTTTCACTGAGTGCGCCAGGCCTGTTTTATGACACAGAACCAACGTAGAACTGTAGGTCGTTGTGTTCTCATTCCATCGCGATAAAGAGATAAGCGGTCCGTTTCTCCGTTGTCCCTCCAGACGCTAGTGAAGTTTTATTAATCGACTTCATCAACCCTTAATTAATCCTATATTGAACCTGCTGCCGCAAGTTCAGATATAACTCGCGGAAGTCATGCATGCTCACAGAATTTAATGTAATAAAATAGCTGTACGTACTACCAAAAATCTGGGGGGGGGGGGGGGGGGGGGGGGGGCTGAATGATACATCCGCCCCCCCTCCCCCCATGGCAAAAGTGTGTGTGTGTGTGTGTGTGGGGGGGGGGGGGGGGGGCAAAAGCCCCCTTGCCCCCCCGTCTCCGCCGCCTATGATTATGGCATGCGCACAAGCCAATAGCGGGTGGGAATTTCCCTGGCCAGGATGCATGGCTCTGCATGGCGATGTAATTTACTAAATCTAGTAAAGGGTTTGGTGCCAAGACTAGTTTTGTACTGGCGGGTATTCACAATCAATATTTCATACATGTATGGTCCATATACGGTGCAAATTGATTGTGAATTCATCTCAACTCAGCCCCACCCTTGACCGATATATGTCATCGATCATGAACGAGAGAAGTAGACGAGGTGGCTTTCCTCCCAACATATTCTGCAATCAAGTAAAAAGCGAGTCCTACCACTGCCACATATGCTTTGAAGTTTGCCGCTCGCCCGTCACGTGCCGATCTGGAGCTCACCTGTTTTGTCTCCACTGCCTCGCCGAAAGCATTAGACGAAACCCCACCTGTCCGGTCTGTAGAGAACCTCTAACTGATCCCCTACCTTGCCCCTTCGCTTCAGCACAGGTGTCCGCTCTAGATGTTGTGTGCGTACATGATAAATGCAAGTGGAAAGGAACATGCGGTCGATTGGACGGCCACCTTGATAACGAGTGTGCTTGCGAGCCCATCACGTGTCCTGCAGAGGGCTGCGGGGCACTCGTTCCACGGAGAGAGATGGATAGACACCAACTGTTTGTGTGCCTCCAGAGCTGTCCTAACTCCAAGCCCAAAGCGGGAGGAAGCGATGGAGGTGAGCGGGATACGTGCGACGTCCGATTGAGCCGCAACGACCTCATCGACCACCTCAAATACCACTGCAGACTTCGCCCAACCCACTGTCCTCATGCATCGTGTGAAGTCTCCACAGCGTTTAATAGAATGCCCGCCCACATCGAGATATGTCCGTACGCCCCCGTGTCATGCCCTCTACTGTGTGGTGCTCCTGCACTTACTCGTCAAAGCCTGGATGCGCATAAAATGGACTGTCCTAAGCAACCAGTCCCATGTATCCACGCCTCCTTGGGATGTTCCCACGTGGCCCCACGTGACCAGATGGCTCAACATGTACAGGACATTGGAGTACACTTTTTGGCTCTCTCCAAAGCCTTTATACAGCAGCAACAGCAGATGGAGGGAATGCAACAGCAGATACAAGAGAATGTACAGCAGATGGAGGGAATGCAACAGCAGATACAAAATCTGCGAGAGAATGCACAGCAGATGGAGGGAATGCAACAGCAGATACAAAATCTGCGAGAGAATGTGCAGCAGATGGAGGGAATGCAACAGCAGATACAAGAGAATGTACTGCAGATGGAGGGAATGCAACAGCAGATACAAGATCTGCGAGAGAATGTACAGGAGATGGAGGGAATGCAAGATCTACGAGAGTATCTTCAGCCCTTAGCGGATAAAGCTAAGGCAGAAGCTGTCGCTAAGGCTAGGGCTGTAGCTCAAGCTAAAGCTAGATCTGAAGCTGAAGCTATAGCTAAGGCTGAAGCTCAGGCTAAGGCTAGGGCTAGGGGATATTATGGTAATGATGATTACGGTGATGATGGTCCTAGGGGTAGGGGTAGGAGGAGTAGGAGTTATTTTGGTTGTGATGATTAAGGTGTTATGGCTGAACTGGATAAGCAACCTCACCTCACCATAATGATTCATCACGCATACATGGATTTTCTGTTACATGCATGCTCTATCCATGTGTACCTTGGCATCGGCACATGGAGAAGTACCTTTAAAGTAATAACTTGTTGAGACATTTTTGAACATGTAAGTGAATTATATATATATATTACAGTTCATGGTACATTTCTAGCTTACATGAGGTGTAAATTGTACCATTTTTCATGTGTGAAGTCAAAGTTTGAAGGTTTTGATTCAATTATTGTGAGGACTTGTCTTTAACTATACTCATTCCTTGACAGAGGAGGTAAGATGTTTGGGTTCCGTCCATACCATTTCATTTCTTGCCATGAAGTTCCATGCTGATTGGGAAGATATTGTGAAATGGCAGTTTCAGCACACCAATCAAATAGCTCCTGGCAAGAAGATTTGGAAGTATAAAAGTGTAGATGGGAATGACTTACACAGAGCTGTGTGTGTATGTGTATGTGTGCATGTGTGTGTGTGCTTGGAACAGTGTACAAGAAAGCCAATCTCTATAGTGAGCAATGAGGATTTAAAAGACTATTGGACTCTGATGAGTTGATAGTATGGCGAGCTCCAGTGGGAGAATGGTGGGCTCCAGTAGGAGTATCTTAGAAGACCTAACTTTAACAAAATTATTACTTTTTACTTATTTCAGTATTCTATATTCACTTGTTTGTTGTTTGTTGATTACCTTGCCCAAATGCATTGTCCCAGTTACCCATAGGGTTTGAGTGGCTTGTAATGTCTTTGCATAGTGACCATTCTATCTGAGCCAACATTTATGGTTTTCAGACCCTAAGTCTCAACCCCGGGCTCCAATCCCTAGTATGTCACAGCGTGGATGGATTATAGCACCACACGTTAGAACATGTGATGCAATCCATCTGCACTGTGACATACTATAGGGTCTGGGGCCAATACTATTCAGGCCCATGTAACAAAATGATGCTTGATGAGTATAAACAATACTTACCACATACATGTGCATGTGTATGTATAAATTAAAAGGGGCTTATTGTGTGGGTGGGGCAATCATCTATGGAGGCTTATTGTGTGGGTGGGGCAATCATCTATGAGGGCTTATTGTGTGGGTGGGGCAATCATCTATGAGGGCTTATTGTGTGGGTGGGGCAATCATCTATGGGGGCTTATTGTGTGGGTGGGGCAATCATCTATAGGGGCTTATTGTGTGGGTGGGGCAATCATCTATGGGGGCTTTTTGTGTGGGTGGGGTAATCATCTATGAGAGCTTGATCACCTATCATGGGAGTGCGTCTAGAATGCTTATTGATAAGTAAATGTATGTGCGTTGGCAGCATTGTTGTGATTAGTATCTAATCAACAAAGCCAAATAGAGGCTGTAATTCTGCTGCAAACGCTGTGCATTGATTGAAATGCTTTGATTTCTTTTCCTTATGACGCTAACTAGCAAGTGATCACACCCCCTGCATCACTCCTGAACATTGTGGTGCTGCTGCATTCAAACCACACCTAATACTATGTCGCGTTCAGAAAACTGCGGCTCGTTCTAATTGTTGCAAATGTGCTATTTGAAGTGTCCTTTTAATTAACAGGGTTAATTATGTACATAAAATGCTTTAAAATTTAACTGAGGGAATAATACATGCAGAAATATTCAAGTTATGTCCAGGAGGCCAAGGGAGGGAGCACATCTTGCCAGTAAGGCTCTAGCCACAGCCCGAACCAGGGTGAAGTTCAGCCTGCTGTAGGGCTCTGTGAGCACCTTACCTTTGTGGGAAGTGGTGATGATGGCCATGTGAGAAGCTAGGCGAGAGAAAGTACCCTACCCCAGTTTCCATAAGTCTCTACTGCAAGTGGGATGCACACTTAAAACCCAGCTCTGAACACTTGAGGTCATTTGCTCTATGCTTCCTGGCCTCCACCTCATCTGCTGCTGCCCCTTCTGACAAGCTCGCTAATGTTAGGACGGAGGGGGTTAAAGGTTAGTCACCATAATGTCAAGGGCAGCATGTTTCCCTCTATCCCAATTGAGGACAAGTACATTCGCTGGCCAGGTACGGCTTAAGTCTGGTGTAAGGGCCACCGCCAGACTCTACTCTCTCCAAGATGGGAATCACGTTACGTAGATGGTTGTGGCAGGTAATGACATCACCACCCCGTTTACAGGTAGTAGCATGGTTGCCAAGGTGGTCAAGAGCTAAGCCGGGGCACAGAGAGCACAAGGTGCCTCTAGCTGTGTCTATCCCTAGCCACCATTGGATGGAAATTTGCAGCTCATTAGGGTCAGGATAACTTTACGTCATCCCCACAGTTTACTGGCACTACAACATTAGAAAATCTAAAACTACTAATTTAGGCAAATCTAGAACCAATATAGTTGAAAACACAGCATGTCCCTAAAGCTCTAAACAGACACACTTATATCTTTGTGAGAAAGTCTGCATTCAAACTTGGAGGCAGGGTGATCTCCTGAAAATTAACATCCACTGAGGAGGTGGGAAGGGTGACAGGGTACATGTGGAGAAGGTGAACCATCAGCCTGATGTAGCCTCTGTGGCTGCCCACCATCATCTCTGCATCTTTCAATACTGTGTCTGGCACAGGAGCTTCAAGGTCATTGACATAGTGGGTTAGAATTTTATGGACCTACAGGAGAGGAGTGTAGAGAGGGAAGGGGAAGGGGAGGGAAGGAGAAAGAGAGGGGTGGGAGAGAAATGGGAGGGGGAGCAGGGAGGCAAGAGGGAAGGAGAGATGGAGAGGAAAGTGGAGGGAAGGTGAAAGGGAGGGGTGGGAGAGAGAGGAGAGGTCAGGAGGGGAGAAAGAGGAGTTAGGGAAGGGGAAAGAGGGAGAGGGGGAGATGGGAGGTAGAGGAGGGGAGGGAGAGGAGAGAGGGAATGAAGAGGAAGGATTAAGTGATGGAATGAGAAGAAATCATATTATTGACAGGAGTCACAAGTAATGTACAAATGACTCAAATAATTCCACCACTCTCTCCTGCCATTTTATCTCCCACCCCACCCCCCCACCCCCCACCCCCCCGCCCACCCCACCCCCCCCCCAATGACCCAATGATGCAGCTATGTCATCCTCCTCCCCAGTTCATACCTGTTTTGGGTTAAGTGAGGGGCAGATGGATTTAATCTCCATGACATCATTGGTCTTGTTCATTTGAAGTAGTTTACATGTCTGGTACACAGGACTGATCTCAGCTAACACACCACTCTCTGCCAGTCCTCTCTTCACACACCATTCCTCCAACTGGCTGAGGTTATAGCTGTAAGGGGTGGGACAGCAGAAGTAGAACACATCACCATGCATGGAGACATGCTAACCATGTGACAGACCTGATATGATGGCTATATTTCCAATGACACATCTCCCTCCTAAGCATAATGGTGTTGAGCATGTGCCCATTGATGTAGTAGAAGAGCTGGGGAGGAGGGAATATGTAAGACTGGGGAGGAGGAATGTGTAAGACTGGGAGGACAAATGTGTAAGACTGGGGAGGAGGAAACATCTACCAGTACATGCACATCACACACAAGGATACCTGCTTTAACACCTGCACTACAAGGCTGTGGTCTACATGTGCATGTTCCAATGTGCCAACAATCTCCTCCAGTGTGTTCACCAGATCCATGACAGTCATCTTGGTGACATTGGCCTTCCCCTTGATGTTCTCCTTCATGCTGCCAACAGTGTCCATCTGAAGGCCTTGATACTCCAGCATACAGGGAACTGCATTGAGGAGACAGACCATGTCCATGATCACATGTATTAACCATGTCCGTGATCACATGTATTAACCATGTCCGTGATCACATGTATTAACCATGTCCATGATCACATGTATTAACCATGTCCGTGATCACACGTATTAACCATGTCCATGATCACATGTATTAACCATGTCCATGATCACATGTATTAACCATGTCCATGATCACATGTATTAACCATGTCCATGATCACATGTATTAACCATGTCCGTGGTCACATGTATTAACCATGTCCTTTTTCCATGATCACATGTATTAACCATGTCCATGATCACATGTATTAACCATGTCCATGATCACATGTATTAACCATGTCCATGATCACATGTATTAACCATGTCCTTTTTCCATGATCACATGTATTAACCATGTCCATGATCACATGTATTAACCATGTCCATGATCACATGTATTAACCATGTCCATGATCACATGTATTAACCATGTCCGTGGTCACATGTATTAACCATGTCCTTTTTCCATGATCACATGTATTAACCATGTCCGTGATCACATGTATTAACCATGTCCGTGATCTCATGTATTAACCATGTCTATGATCACATGTATTAACCATGTCCATGATCACATGTATTAACCATGTCCGTGATCACATGTATTAACCATGTCCATGATCACATGTATTAACCATGTCTATGATCACATGTATTAACCATGTCCGTGATCACATGTATTAACCATGTCCATGATCACATGTATTAACCATGTCCATGATCACATATATTAACCATGTCCATGATCGCATGTATTAACCATGTCCATGATCACATGTATTAACCATGTCCATGATCACATGTATTAACCATGTCCATGACCACATGTATTAACCATGTCCATGATCACATGTATTAACCATGTCCATGATCACATGTATTAACCATGTCCATGACCACATGTATTAACCATGTCCATGATCACATGTATTAACCATGTCCATGATCACAGGTATTTATCATGTCCATGATCACATGTATTAACCATGTCCATGATCACATGTATTAACCATGTCCATGATCACATGTATTAACCATGTCCATGATCACATGTATTAACCATGTCCATGATCACATGTATTAACCATGTCCATGATCACAGGTATTAACCATGTCCATGATCACATGTATTAACCATGTCCATGATCACATGTATTAACCATGTCCATGATCACATGTATTAACCATGTCCATGATCACATGTATTAACCATGTCCATGATCACATGTATTAACTATGTCCATGATCACATGTATTAACCCTCGGCCCTTAATTATTAATGTGTATCATTGACGACCAATCTTTAATAGCTCATTACAATACACCACATGGGTATTGCAGTATAGTGCCTTATAACATTAAGGTTTCCCTTATTCCCTTAATTTCCCTGTTTAAACATTAATTCAGACACCCACTTACCAATTAATGACTTGATCCATTTGCAGGCCAGCCTTATAATCAGATTGTAGATATCAACAGCCAGGACATTAAGCTGATGGTGATACTCTGTCAGGTCAAAGTTTGTCAAATGGTTCTTGGATGTTTGGTGCTGGAGGTGGAGTGATAATGGGAGGTGGTTAAGGTGGGTGTGGTTTTATGATAGGGTTAAGATAGTAAACCATTGTGATCAATACAATGATGGTGTTATTGTAACCTACAGGCATTGACCACATCCCTCACCTTGTTGTCCCCAGTGCACTGCCTAAGATGGAGGGACAGAGCTGTTGTGTTGGCCAACCAGAAGGCCAACATCTGTGGGTCCTTCTGATGTAGCTGGGAACAGAACATGGACCACTGCCATATAAGGAACCTTGGACCCACCCCTCCATCCCCATTCTTCCCTTCTTTCTAACCCCATCTCCACCAATACCCATTTGTACTCACTTCGTTGACTTTCTTAATTCCTTTGATTACTTCCTGGATGAGCCTAGTGGTCATTTCCTTCTTATGGCAGTGATCAGGATAACGCAGGCACATGAAGATCATGTGAGCCACTATGAAGGGTGTGTGGCCTTCAGCCAGATCTGGCTTCATGTCCTTCACCAGAGTGTTGAGCAGAAGGTGGAGGTCTTTGTCCAGCCATGAGAGGATACCTAGGTAGGGGGACTTGGTGGTTACTCATGAGAGGATACCTAGGTAGGGGGACTTGGTGGTTAGCCATGAGAGGATACCTAGTAGGGGGACTTGGTGGTTAGCCATGAGAGGATGCCTAGGTAGGGGGACTTGGTGGTTAGCCATGAGAGGATACCTAGGTAGGGGGACTTGGTGGTTAGCCATGAGAGGATACCTAGGTAGGGGGACTTGGTGGTTAGCCCCTGTCATGCCTTACCCCCTAAGTCCCCCTACCTAGGTATCCTCTCATGGCTAACCACCAAGTCCCTCTACCTAGGTATCCTCTCATGGCTAACCACCAAGTCCCCCTACCTAGGTATCCTCTCATGGCTAACCATCAAGTCCCCCTACCTAGGTATCCTCTCATGACTAACCACCAAGTCCCCCTACCTAGGTATCCTCTCATGGCTAACCACCTAGTCCCTAGCTAGGTATCTACCTCTTCTGCCACCCCCCACCACCCACCCCTCCATATTAAGGCTACATAACCAAGATGTAGCCCCCCCCCCCCCCCCCCACCACCACCCCACCCCCCCACCACCACCCTCCTCCCCTTTTAAGGCAGTTCAGTCACAATGATGTCAGGGATATCTAATCTTGCATACGTTGAGCACTGGACCAGTTGGCATGGTAACTATCAGCACACATATAATAACAGTTACTAGTAGTGTATTCTGGTAGTTGGTTATCTTACCATTGACAGCTGATGTACTCTGTGTTGCTTGGATACTGGGAATGATGTCATCTATGCTAAAACCTGTTGTCGTGATCATAAGTGCACTAATTAAAGATGTTACATAACTGCCCTTCCAAAAAGAAAATGGCAATACTTAACAGGGATTTGAAATACATTTTTCCATGTTTTCAGAAATTTGTGATTTAGTATTTGACTAAGCCCTTTTTATGTAGTTCCCATTGTTTTAAACTGAGCACTGAATTAATAATAACTTATTAATTACATTCTATGGGACAACTTTTTTTCTTTCAGGGTTAAAAAGTTGCTGCTTACTGTAGAAGTATGGCTGATGGTTTGTTATGCCAGAATGAAATGTGCAATTGAACATGCATAATTTATAGAGTATTATGCTAATTATAACAATCAGAAAACACGTAGAAAATCATGTGTTCCAAATTCCAAGACATACCAATTTCCATTGAAGGGAGCTGTCTTATATACTACTCACCTTTCTTATCTGCTAACTGCTGGGCACAGAGCTCTTCACCCACTGCTACAAGAGCTTTGGCTAGTTTCCCATATGTAGCATCACTGTCTTGATCCAGCCATGTGTACAGCATTTCAACCTTTGCACCATTCAGATCTCGAGGATGGTTATGTTCAATTATTCGCAGTTTTATGTCTTCTAAGCCCAACTCCAAACCAACGCCATGCCAGTTGAAGAACTGCAGTAGATGAATATCCTTAAGTTTTGGTCTACCATTCTCCACCTCTGGTCTGCCATTCTCCACCTCTGGTCTACCATTCTCCACCTCTGGTCTACCATTCTTCACCTCTGGTCTACCATTCTCCACCACTGGTCTGCCATTCTCCACCTCTGGTCTACCATTCTCCACCACTGGTCTGCCATTCTCCACCACTGGTCTACCATTCTTCACCTCTGGTCTACCATTCTCTACCACTGGTCTGCCATTCTTCACCTCTGGTCTACCATTCTTCACCTCTGGTCTACCATTCTTCACCTCTGGTCTACCATTCTCCACCTCTGGTCTGCCATTCTTCACCTCTGGTCTACCATTCTCCACCTCTGGTCTACCATTCTCCACCTCTGGTCTACCATTCTCCACCTCTGGTCTACCATTCTTCACCTCTGGTCTACCATTCTCCACCTCTGGTCTACCATTTTCCACCTCTGGTCTGCCATTCTTCACCTCTGGTCTACCATTCTTCACCTCTGGTCTACCATTCTCCACCTCTGGTCTGCCATTCTTCACCTCTGGTCTACCATTCTCCACCTCTGGTCTACCATTCTCCACCTCTGGTCTACCATTCTCCACCTCTGGTCTACCATTCTTCACCTCTGGTCTACCATTCTCCACCTCTGGTCTACCATTCTCCACCTCTGGTCTACCATTCTTCACCTCTGGTCTACCATTCTCTACCACTGGTCTGCCATTCTTCACCTCTGGTCTACCATTCTCCACCTCTGGTCTACCATTCTTCACCTCTGGTCTACCATTCTCCACCTCTGGTCTGCCATTCTTCACCTCTGGTCTACAATTCTCCACCTCTGGTCTACCATTCTCCACCTCTGGTCTACCATTCTTCACCTCTGGTCTACCATTCTCCACCTCTGGTCTACCATTCTTCACCTCTGGTCTACCATTCTTCACCTCTGGTCTACCATTCTCCACCTCTGGTCTGCCATTCTTCACCTCTGGTCTACCATTCTCCACCTCTGGTCTACCATTCTTCACCTCTGGTCTACCATTCTCCACCTCTGGTCTGCCATTCTTCACCTCTGGTCTACAATTCTCCACCTCTGGTCTACCATTCTCCACCTCTGGTCTACCATTCTTCACCTCTGGTCTACCATTCTCCACCTCTGGTCTACCATTCTTCACCTCTGGTCTACCATTCTTCACCTCTGGTCTACCATTCTCCACCTCTGGTCTGCCATTCTTCACCTCTGGTCTACCATTCTCCACCTCTGGTCTACCATTCTCCACCTCTGGTCTACCATTCTCCACCTCTGGTCTACCATTCTTCACCTCTGGTCTACCATTCTCCACCTCTGGTCTACCATTCTTCACCTCTGGTCTACCATTCTCTACCACTGGTCTGCCATTCTTCACCTCTGGTCTACCATTCTCCACCTCTGGTCTACCATTCTTCACCTCTGGTCTACCATTCTCCACCTCTGGTCTGCCATTCTTCACCTCTGGTCTACCATTCTCCACCTCTGGTCTACCATTCTCCACCTCTGGTCTACCATTCTTCACCTCTGGTCTACCATTCTCCACCTCTGGTCTACCATTCTTCACCTCTGGTCTACCATTCTCCACCTCTGGTCTACCATTTTCCACCTCTGGTCTGCCATTCTTCAAATCTGGTCTGCCATTCTCCACCTCTGGTCTACCATTCTCCACCTCTGGTCTACCATTCTTCACCTCTGGTCTACCATTCTCCACCTCTGGTCTACCATTTTCCACCTCTGGTCTGCCATTCTTCAAATCTGGTCTGCCATTCTCCACCTCTGGTCTACCATTCTCCACCTCTGGTCTACCATTCTCCACCTCTGGTCTACCATTCTTCATCTCTGGTCTACCATTCTCCAACCATGGGCTGATGTCTATGGAACATTCAAATGTACAGGAATGATAGCAGTGAGGGAATGGTCCATATGAGAGTCACTGATCTAATATTTAATATCATGCTGTCCTATGCAAGTGACACACTGATCTGTATGTTTGGCTCTATAACACGTTTCAGTTATACTATCTTAGTGATGTGATACATATTAAAAAACTGTGTATATTCTTTTAAAGAAACTGCCATAAGATGTATGAAGTAACACACATATCAAGCCACTAGCTAGGTGCTATCACCAATGTTATGACAAGTTCTGATACCTTCAGTGACTTGGTGAGTCATAGCTATCTCTTCAGCAACAGAGACACTGTTCCCTCCTGCAGGATGGGCAATGGACTTCACCAGTGTGTGCCACCTTGGCTCCACGAAGTAGTCAAACTTGTCAGTGTCCCCATCAATCCACCACCTCATGATCCTGCTCATCTGACCTGAAGGCATACCCTTCAGGTCCTCCAGGTGGGAAACCTTGACACCAATGAAGGCTCCAAAGTCATACCATGTCTGCTCCATGGAGCTACTGACCCTGTCCACACCTTCAAGGTCATCTGGTCCTGGGGGGAGAGGGGAGGATTGTGTTGATCAAATGGACCAGTTGTGGTAAGTATTATCACAAACCTCATGCACTGCCAGAGTCAAAATATACAGCACATGTACATGCATAGTGTGGGTCTTAAGTGCATGTAGCTACTATGTGTACAATAACCAATAGTATTAGCTCGTTCCAATCCCACAGGTCAGAAATAAACTACACATGAGAATAAGTCATGCACCCTTTAGTGAGTTGTATTTGTGGACACAAGTGACAGCTACAGTTAGAGATTAGTACTTACCAATTGTTGTTATGGCGATGGACTCAAAGTTCCTCACTGTAAAAACATAGGGTGTGATGGGATTAAAGGCACCTCAACCTCCTCCCCAGACCCAGACCTACCACTCCCACTTTTCTTCAAGTTAATGATCATATTCAGGCTATCCTTTGAAGCCACACATTTACATCCTTCACATACTGTGAGGTCACATCCATATTTGGCAACTAATAATCTTAATAAACTGATGTGTCCTTTGGTGTATGCATTATGCAAAATGGTCTGACCACTAAAGTCCTTTGTGTTGATGTCGCAGTGAAACTCATTGATCAATAGCTCCACACACTCCACACTACTACCACCTAGACCAGCACATGTGAAGGGTGTGTCACCATCTCTATCACGAGCATTGAGGTCACAGCTGTACTTGGTGACCAGCAGTCTCACCAGGGAGGTGTGGCCCTGGGAACAAGCCTGATGCAGTATGGTTCTACCAATGTAGCCTTTTGTGTTGATGTCACAGTGAAACTCATTGATCAATAGCTCCACACACTCCACACTTCCACCTAGACCAGCACATGTGAAGGGTGTGTCACCATTTGAATCACGAGCATTGAGGTCACAGCTGTACTTTGTGACCAGCAGTCTCACCAGGGAGCTGTGACCGTTGCCACAAGCATTATGCAGTATGGTTCTACCAATGGAATTTTTAGTGTTGATGTCACAGTGAAACTCATTGATCAATAGCTCCACACACTCCACACTACCACCTAGACCAGCAAATGTGAAGGGTGTGTCACCATCTCTATCACGAGCATTGAGGTCACAGCTGTACTTGGTGACCAGCAGTCTCACCAGGGAGGTGTGGCCCTTGCCACAAGCCTTATGCAGTATAGTTCTACCACATTGTCCCTTTGTGTTGATGTCACAGTGAAACTCATTGATCAATAGCTCCACACACTCCACACTACCACCTAGACCTGCACATGTGAAGGGTGTGTCACCATTTGAATCACGAGCATTGAGGTCACAGCTGTACTTGGTGACCAGCAGTCTCACCAGGGAGGTGTGGCCCTTGGAACAAGCATTATGCAGTATGGTTCTACCAATGGAGCCTTTTGTGTTGATGTCACAGTGAAACTCATTGATCAATAGCTCCACACACTCCACACTACCACCTAGACCAGCACATGTGAAGGGTGTGTCATCATCTCTATCACGAGCATTCAGGTCACAGCTGTATTTGGTGACCAGCAGTCTTACCAGGGAGGTGTGGCCATTGACACATGCGTTATGCAGTATGGTTCTACCAATGGAGCCTTTTGTGTTGATGTCACAGTGAAATTCATTGATCAATAGCTCCACACACTCCACACTACCACCTAGACCAGCACATGTGAAGGGTGTGTCACCATCTCTATCACGAGCATTGAGGTCACAGCTGTACTTGGTGACCAGCAGTCTCACCAGGGAGGTGTGGCCCTTGAAACAAGCCTTATGCAGTATGGTTCTACCAATGTAGCCTTTTGTGTTGATGTCACAGTGAAACTCATTGATCAATAGCTCCACACACTCCACACTACCACCTAGACCAGCACATGTGAAGGGTGTGTCACCATCTCTATCACGAGCATTGAGGTCACAGCTGTACTTGGTGACCAGCAGTCTCACCAGGGAGGTGTGGCCCTTGGAACAAGCATTATGCAGTATGGTACCACCATTGGAGTCTTTTGTGTTGATGTCACAGTGAAACTCATTGATCAATAGCTCCACACACTCCACACTACCACCTAGACCAGCACATGTGAAGGGTGTGTCACCATTTGAATCACGAGCATTGAGGTCACAGCTGTACTTGGTGACCAGCAGTCTCACCAGGGAGGTGTGGCCATTGACACAAGCATTGTGTAGAACTGTTTTCCCGTTGATTTTACTAAAGTAAGATTTATAATCTCTTATCATTTCGGTGACTCTCTTCTCATCTTCTCGTAGTGCAGCTGAATAAATATGCTTCAAGAAATCATTACTTGCGGGGTCAAATCGACGTTTTGTGTGGGCGTCGGTTTCCATCGCACGTTCGATCGTTATATGTCACCGCACAATGCTCTGATTTCCAAAGCTAACATTACTGTAGCTAGATGGGCGTGACCTGTTTGGTCGGCAAGATGTGTTATGTAATACTGCTGTGAATAATACATATCTTCATTATGGCTAGGTGAATATTGGTTGTGAGGGCTAAAAATGAATCTACTTGAATGGTGTAATCCGATTGGATAGCCTTCCCTGTTGCTGCAGAACAAATCACGGCACCAGACTACCCGACCGAACGTGGCAGTTCATTTTAATCAGAGATAAAACATCTATGTATGGAACAGTGTCCAGCAAAATCACCCTTATCATACTTTATCAAATTATCCAGGACATGCTAAAGAAAAGTAACGCTAGCATTGAAATGTATGGCTAAGTATAAATTCAGTGCCTAATAACGCTATGATGGATAGTCCGATTTAGGATGCGTAAGGACCATTTGATAGATGTTCTTTGGAGTTCACGGAAAATGAAAACTTGAAAAACTATGCAGAAGGGTGGTTATGCTTTATAATCTGTTTTAATCCAGTGGGAAATTATATTCAACATAAAACACAGAACACACCACAAATAAAAACATAATTATCTAATACTATAATTTCCATCGTACGTACGTACGTACGTCCGCGTAACTCATTTATATACTCGGTCTAGCGCCTATTGGTTGCTAGGTATGTACGCGTACCTAGCTACCAATAGGAACGACCACCTCCCACACAAAAGGCGGTCGCAATGACAGCTGGTTTCCACTTCACATTTAATATCTAAATTTTTTTCAATATTTCTTGAATTCAAAGTCGGGGAGGGGGCGAAACTGCATAAGTGCCGAAAGAATAAATGCAACACTATTGTGGTTCACTCTCAAGTCTCATCGTACAGGCCGAGAACATGTAGTTACTATCTGGAAATTGCGCGGGCATGTTATAGAGGTTGCGTAGTAAACCGTATGTTAGAACTATATATGCAACTTTTGGTAAAACAGCCGGTAAAAAAAAAAGAGGAGCTAGGAGGTAGACCAACTGTTCTTCTGGCAAATGAATAGCGAGACGGATAATCAGCCCGTGATTTTTCACGGGGACACGCTAGTTATAAATATTCGAACAATGTTTATATTTTATAGTAGGCAGATTTGGATAGAAAAATTGATCATTATTTTGCCAAGGTGATCCATTCACAGCTGCAGTTTGCAAAGATAAGTGAACATACTTAGGTAGCATCTGCTGTAAGGTTTTTAGGTGCAGCTCAAAGATGTTTAGGAATTGTAAGCTCCACTTACAAATATATATAGCTATGTGGATTGCCACAGGCTAATTTCCAGGCAGATTTCAAAGAGATATGCCTGTACTAGTCTGCATATGATGTCCACTACTCTTACTTGCATACATGATCCTAAAGATTCGCACATAATACAAAAGAAGCAAACATAACCTGTACTAACACACACATCTTCACCATGACACCTTCACCACATGAACCTCTGCATTGAGTCACTGCCTGGCCACCTGAATGGATACTTTACAAACAGCACAACGGTAACCACGGTAATGAACACATTAAGAACACTCTCCCCCGCCAGTCCCCAGAGCGAGGAGGACTGGGGGATGTGGAGTCTGAAGAGGAGGAAGGGGATGATGTAATAGCGGAACTCAAGCAGCTGCTGGGGCACAAGAACCACGGCGACGCAGAACACATAGAGGAGTACCCTGTTGTGTATGGTAAGGGGAGGAGGTAGAGATGGTTGAGAGGGAAAGAGAAGGAGAAGATAGAACTTGACATCACTGCCAGACCACTCTCAGCTCCAGCTCACCACAATGCAGACTGCAGCTTTGCTATACACAACAAAATGAAGTGTTCATAAGTACGAGGGACAGAGGTGGGAGGTGTGTGGACTTACACAGAGCATGGAGGGCGGCGAGGGAGCACAGACAGTACACCGGGGTGAGCAGGTACCTGGCCACCCAGTGACGCTGGAGTATGTTCTTCCACACGTAGAAGGTATAGTGTCTGTTGTCGGCAAGGAGGTAAGGGTGGGCATACCTGCATGGGAAGGAGGAGAAGGAGAAATGGAATCTGTAGTAGGCTAGAACACACAGATCCAGTTTAGGGTGTCTCAATGCATAAACCCCAGATAGGAGGCTGAAATGCACAGATCAGTTATGGAAACAAGGATACATATACTCAGTTAAGGAGGAATGAGGCTGAAATACAAACACCCAGTTAAAGGGGGGTGGGCGGGGGGGGGGGGGGGGGGGGGGGGTTTAGGATACACAAGGGACCTGAAGTGCACAGACCCAAGTTGGTGGACTCACGTGAAGTAATGCACAGAGAATAAACTCGCGACCATAAGAATGGAGAGTAAGGCAATCCAATAAATGCGACGAAATCGCGTCCAATAAGACACGATGAGCTCCAATTGGGATAGAAAAGTGGGCAAAGATGATGAAAACAATGGTGGAGAGAGACAAAAAGGATGCCAAAAAATTTGAAGCATTGGCAAAGAGAGTGAGAGAGAGTGCAAGGATAATGGAAGAGGTAACTGAAACTGCAAAGCAAATCAAAGACATGAAGGAGGAACAAGGGAAGTTGAAAACAAGTATGGCAGAAACTAGGCCAACAATGGTCCCAGAAAAAATGAGTTGTGAAGTTATATTAAAGGAATTGGAAGATAATGTGGAGAATAACAGAATCATTGAAAAAACTACACTGAAATATTTGGTAGAGCATGCAGCTATAAAACAAGTGATAATCAGGGAGGAATGGAAAGAAACAAAATTGGAAGAGTTAAATAAGCAAATAGAAGTGCTCCAAGGTGAGAAGGATAATAAACTCACTGAAATAAGGGAGAGAATAAAGCAGGATGCAAATACAGTACGGAGTATTCTGGTAAGTAGAGTTGGATAGATAGTACAGACATCAGAGATAGGTCTTGATTACTGTAATTTCATATTAAGATACGTATGTAGTGATTGGCAAGGGTACTTACATGTTGTGTTTGGCTTGTATATTGTAATGCTATTTTATGATCAGAACCTACAAGTATATGAATGGATTTGGTGTCCACAAAAGAACACAATGTTTTGGATACAGTATCGTTTGACAAGTAAATAAAAACACTCCAGCTCTACAAGTATATGATTGAAAGGGAATGGTGCAGTAAAAACTCAAGGAAACTAGGATTCTGACTGAAATAGAACATGACAAGGTGCTCATAGAAGCCTTGCTTCCTTGCTTTTCCCACCACCATTGCCTTCCAGTCCTACGTACCCGCACAAAACTGTACAGAATGTTTGTCACATTCAAGAAACTATAGAAAAAGTCAATACATAGTTTCCTCTGAGTGTCATACACGTTATGTCATACTGAGGTGGAAACAAACTTATCAACCTACAGACTGGGCCTCAGCCTTACTTCTTTTGTGAGGGGGAGGTTGGTGGAGGGAAGGCTTTCAAATTTATTGACAGTACACAGCAAAATAAGTGAATTACACGTAATCTCTTTAACCATAATTGGCACATGTCAACAACATATACAAATTCACATGTGTGAGAACAAACACAGCCCCATACACACAAACATCTTCACCATGACACCTTCACCACATGAACCTCTGCATTGAGTCACTGCCTGGCCACGTGAATGGATACTTTACAAACAGCACAACGGTAACCACGGTAATGACCACATTAAGGACACTCTCCCCCGCCAGTCCCCAGAGCGAGGAGGACTGGGGGATGTGGAGTCTGAAGAGGAGGAAGGGGATGATGTAATAGCGGAACTCAAGCAGCTGCTGGGGCACAAGAACCACGGCGACGCAGAACACATAGAGGAGTACCCTGTTGTGTATGGTAAAGGGAGGAGGTAGAGATGGTTGAGAGGGAAAGAGAAGGAAAAGATAGAACTTGACATCACTACCAGACCACTCTCAGCTCCAGCTCACCACAATGCAGACTGCAGCTTTGCTATACACAACAAAATGAAGTGTTCATAAGTACGAGGGACAGAGGTGGGAGGTGTGTGGACTTACACAGAGCATGGAGGGCGGCGAGGGAGCAGAGACAGTACACCGGGGTGAGCAGGTACCTGGCCGCCCAGTGACGCTGGAGTATGTTCTTCCACACGTAGAAGGTATAGTGTCTGTTGTCGGCAAGGAGGTAAGGGTGGGCATACCTGCATGGGGAGGAGGGAAGGAGAAACGGAATCTGTCAATTTAGGGTAGGCTAGAACACACAGATCCAGTTAGGGTGTCTCAATGCATAAACCCCAGATAGGAGGCTGAAATGCACAGATCAGTTATGGGGACAAGGATACATATACTCAGTTAAGGAGGAATGAGGCTGAAATACAAACACCCAGTTAAAGGGGGGTGGGAGCAGGGGGGGGGGGGGGGGGGGGTTAGGATACACAGGGGACCTGAAGTGCACAGACCCAAGTTGGTGGACTCACGTGAAGTAATGCACAGACAATAAACTCGCGACCATAAGAATGGAGAGTAAGGCAATCCAATAAATGCGACGAAATCGTGTCCAATAAGACACGATGAGCTCCAATTGGGATAGCAACACCGCCCCCGCAAAGCCACAGGCAAACGTAAAGAAGTAGAACACCTGGGGGAGGTGTACTGCTGCCTGGTGGTGACTCTTGTCTCCCAGGACAACGGACCCGTTCCAGAGGAGGAATGAGATGAAGAGGAGGACTGAACAGACGTATGGCCACAGCAGTAGGAGGAGGGAGGGGACATCTCTGACCACACCCCACAAGTAAGCCAGGTTGGTCATGTGTTTGCCTGTTAGTTGTTTTTTTTTTAAAGAGGAAAGGAAATTTTTTTTAGCAATGCCTTCTACAGTTAATATGAAACTCATCCTCCCACCCTTACCCCATTCCCTCTCCCTACCTCCCACCTTACCTCTTCCCTCCCTCTCCCTCCTACCATCACCCCGTCGCTCCCACCCTTACCCCATCTCTCTCCCTCCCTCCCACCCTTACCCCATCCCTCCCTCCCCTACAGCCATCACACCTAATTGCTCCAGGGTCCACCAAACCTGAGCCCACCCCCCTCCCTCCCTCCCACCCTTACCCCATCCCCTCTCCCACCATTATCCCATCCCCTCTCCCTCCCTCCCACCATTACCCCATCCCCTCTCCCTCCCTCCCACCCTTACCCCATCCCCTCTCCCTCCCTCCCACCCTTACCCCATCCCTTAACCATCACATCTATTGTTCCAGGGTCCACCAAACCTAAGCCCGACCACTCCTCCCCCCCCTCCCTAAACAACGCACACACACTCTCTTCCAAATACATCCATATAACAGCCAGTGGTTACAGTAACCCCCCTCCACTAATATCCACACACTCACACACACATTTTCAGCCACACGAAGCACATGTACCAATAAAAGTTGACCAGTGTGCAACCTTGTGGGTGTGAACTGTTTTCCATGAGCCAATTAGAAGCCCATACACACACACATGCTTACACACATAAACACAAACACCACACACACACACACACACACACACACACACACACACACACACACACACACACATACACATACATGTAATAACCAATCACACTACCTCTCTGTCTCTCCATCCACTGCAGTCCAACAGTGCCTGCTACAAAGGCCACCCAAACAACGTTTGTCTGTCTGAACCAAATGGAACCTGTCAGTACCTTCGAACAGGGCAGTGTTTTTTTTTTTTTTTTTGAGTGAGTCCATTGGGTTTCAGTGCACACACAAAAACTCACCACAGCCGACAATACCCTGTATCCCCTCAATCCGAGAGCATACCCCAACAGGACAAAGAAAGTAGACCCAACGTCGGTGTAGTAGAGGAAGGAGAAGAAGAAGAGGACGGGGAAGAGGGCCATGTTTAGGGATGAATGGACTACAGCTGCAGGTGATGATGTTACGTTTGGTGAGCAGCTGCCAAGGCAGTTGGGGGAGAAAACAAAGATGGCGCAGCAACTTACCCCAGGTGGGGAGAGAAGTGCCATGATGGATATGGCAGAGGAGGGAGTACAGCAGAGGGAGGTTGGCAACAGAGAAGATGATGTTCTGTGCCCTGTGATGGCAGCAACACCACAACGTCTACACACGCATGACGTTATGTGAGGGGGGAGGGTTCAGGTCAGACCCATACAAAAGAGGGGGGAGGGGTCAGGGGTCAGGTCAGACCTCATACAAAAAGAGGGGGGAGGGGGGGAGAAAGGGGGAAGGGGGAGGAACCTTATAACCTTATTTAAATGGGGCGGTTGCAACCCCCCCCCCCTCGGATTCGCTCACGTATCCCAGTGTGAAATGGCTGTCAATAGAACGCAAACGCGGATCGAGGCAGCCATATTGTGCTGTCGCCAACCTCAGCAACGAGACGGTACACAAAGTGGTGGTTTCGGTTCCTAGCAGCCACGACAAAGGAACCAGAGAGGCCAAAGACGTCAGATATAGGCCTGGAGGCGTGGTGATCATTGGGTCCCAATGGGAAAAGTTATACGAACAGTAGTGCTGGACCTGGGGGATGTGAAACACTTCGTCCTACACAAAAAAAAGTCCATCAACGGAAGATGGTGGTAGCGTGCGTACAACCTACCATGTATGGTGACGGCTGTGCCGCATTTATCAGGGCGTACAAGACCCCACAACATGCTGAGAGAAGTCCTGCTGCTAACCACAACTCTCGTGCCATTTTTTTTTTTTTTCTTTTCGCGCGCTAATTTTATTAATACTACTGTACTGGGTCGTTTTATTATTATAGTGTGGTCCTTATACACTGCAAGAAAAGTATGGTTATCTGGGCTGGAGAAACTTGGGATAGACTCACAAAAGTTACCCTAAATCCAGTATAATTCTGCACAACTAATACCACAAAATTACATTCATAGATCTGATAACTGTAGTTGTGCAGAGTTATAAAAGATTTCGGGTAACTTTTGTGACTTTATCCCAAGTTACTCAAGCCTAGATAACCATACTTTTCTTGTAGTGTTAGAAATGAAATGAAAACAAATATATATATATATATATAACCATTTGCTGAGAATTAATATGCCCTGTGTTGTAATCTCACGTGCAGTAGCCACGCCTCTATATATCCGCACCTTCAACTCGAGGTCGAAATGGCTTGCACGCTCTCTGAAACGCAGCGGCCAAATATGCAAGAATTTTTCGAAGGGAAGCAAGTATTTCTAACAGGAGGCACAGGGTTCATGGGGAAATGTTTGCTAGAGAAACTGCTACGAAGCCTGCAAGGTCTGAAGCGTGTTATCGTCCTTGTGCGTCCGAAGAAAGAAAAAACCGCAAGGCAGAGACTTGACGAGCTCCTTAGCTCAAAGGTGAGTAAAATATTATGGCCTTCCGAAAAAGTGCAGCGGGGTGACCCTTTGCGGCGGCTGACCTTGCGTAACGCGGTTGCATAAAGTAGGCCTATTACTATGCGGGTGATTAAAAAACGCGATAGAAGGGCGGCGCACCACTGTCGTTTTGGTTACGAACGCCCACACAGGCTTTTGACGTACTCAGAGAGGAGCAGCCGCATGTCTTTGAGAAGGTGTATCCAGTGGTTGGGGACGTGTCGCATGAGAAGCTTGGCCTAAGTGAAGATGACCAGGCCTTCCTTGTAGAGAACACTGATGTGGTGTTTCACCTGGCTGCAACAATTCGATTTGATGCACCGTTGAGGTAAGCATGACAGTTCTTAGTATGTGTATGTGTGTATGTGTATATGTGTGTGTGTGTATATATGTGTGTATATGTGTGTATATGTGTATATGTGTATGTGGATATGTGAGTGGATATGTGTGATTATTGATGTGTGTATGTGTGTTGTGTGCCTGTGCATGCAAAAGTTAAATATGTCTTCTCTTTAACGTCAGGGAGTCCTTAACGATGAACGTCGTTGGCGTGTTGGAGGTCATTAAACTTTGCAAAAGGATGAAGAAACTGGCGGTGAGTTGGTGTCAAGTGTCTAATGCTGTGTGGGCGTAATTGTGTGACCTACCTCGTTAATTGATCAACGCCAAGAGATGAGTATGTGTCAAAGATGTGTTTGGCATTACCAAAGAATTTTTCTTCCAGACCCTTTGAAACGTTATACCAATTTGAAGTTATTCAACATGTTCACGGCTTCAGATTGTATCTGGACAACTCCACTTTATTTAAACAAAAATATTGCAGCGTTAATTGACTAATGTGTGTTTGTTGAGTACTTATTGTATGTGCACACATGTGTTGTGTGTGTGTGTGTGTGTGTGTGGGTGGGTGGGTCCTTGTATTATATGTGTGTGCAGATGTGTGCAGTTTTGCTCTAGACCTGGGCACAATGCTGTTTTTGAATCCATTATGTTTGTGTGTGGTGTGTGTGGTGCGTATGTATGTGTGTGCATGTGTGTGTGTGTGTGTCTTGCACTTTCTTTGCTGCCTCATCATGTACCTTGGAGATATCTCCATTGTCTGCCCCAGACCACATGCATTACCCTCTGCCCCAGACCACATGCATTACCCTCTGCCCCGAGCGTGTGTGTGTGCTATTATGCAGGCCTTCCCCCCTCCTCCCCCACCCCTAACTCATGAGGAAGGGCTTTTGAGTGGGTGTTGTGCATGGATCAAAGGATGAGTAACAGCCACATCTGTGTGTATGGTGGTGTGTGTGTGTGTGTGTATGTGTGCATGTAATGATGTTTTCACACACAAACATGCACCCCCTCACACACACGCTCACACATACCCTTGCACACACATCCTTACACACACCCTCATACACACCCACGCACACCCTCAACCAACACACCTTGCACGCACACTCACCCACACACCCTGGCACACCCTCACACACACACACCCTCCAGTCCTTCGTACACGTTTCAACAGCATACGCCTACTGTGATCGTCCCTCTGGTGACACCATTGATGAAGTAGTGTATCCAGTATCACCTCCTGCGGAGAAGCTTCTGGAACTGCTGGAGTGAGTACCTCATATCCATATAAGGAATGACCATGTCAGAAATCATGACTGGTTGTGTGTGCGTGGGTGTCATGTATTGCTCATGCACCACACTTCTAAGGTCATGTTTACATATTTAGTGGTCATCCCCCTCCTTATCCTCCCGCCCTCTCCATTGTTTGCACCCTCTTTACCATTCCCTCCTTTCACTTTTTATGCACTCCTTTATACCCACACCTTCCCACATCTCCCTACCCACATCTCCCTACCCACACCTTCCCACATCTCCCTACCCACATCTCCCTACCCACACCTTCCCACATCTCCCTACCCACATCTCCCTACCCACACCTTCCCACATCTCCCTATCCACACCTTTCCACATCTCCCTACCTACATCTCCCTACCCACACCTTCCCGCATCTCCCTATCCACACCTTTCCACATCTCCCTACCCACACCATCCCTACCCACACCTTCCCACATCTCCCTACCCACACCATCCCTACCTACATCTCCCTACCCACACCTTCCCGCTCCATGTCTCTTCCTGTTTCTGCACTTCATCTTTGTGTGTCTCTTTCACCCGATCCACTGCAGCTGGATGGATGACGACCAACTCAAGGCTTTAACCCCTTCCCTCCTGAAGCAGAGGCCCAACACCTACACGTTCACAAAGGCCCTGGCAGAGCAGATGGTGATGAAGGAGTGCAAGGGTCTCCCGGTTGCCATATTTCGGCCTTCCATCATCGGGGCAGCCATGAAGGAACCTCATCCTGTCAGTTTTCAGTTTGTAGCAAAGTGCATGGGGGGTATGTTTGATGGCACATCTTTCTCTTGTCCCTCCTACCCCCACATTACACCACTCCACACACCATACCACACCACAGGGTTGGATTGACTGCCTTCATGGGCCTGGTGGACTTTACGTTGCTGTAAGGGTGCTAGGTCTCCTCTTTCTCTCTCTCTCTTTACTAATCCTTCTCCTCTTCCTCCTCTTTGCCATTCACTCGGCTTTGTTTCCTACTTCCTTTACACCTTCTGCTTTCTCCCTCTCCTCTACCTCCCTTTCCCTCTTCTCCCTCCTCTCCCCTTCCCCTCTCACTCCTCTCCTCTCCCCCTTTGGTCTCCCCTTCCCCTCCCTCCCTTTCCCTCTTCTCCCTCCTCTCCCCTTCCCCTCTCACTCCTCTCCTCTCCCCCTTTGGTCTCCCCTTCCCCTCCCTCTCCTCTCCCATTCCCTCCCTCCCCTTCCCCTCCTTCCCCTTCTCTTCCCCTTCCCTTCCTCCCCTTCTCCCTCCCTTCTCCCTCCCTTCCCCTCCTCCCTCCCTTCCCTCTTCCCTCTCCTATCCCCTTACCCTCTCCTCTCCCCTTCCCTTCCCTCTTCTTTCCCCTTACCCTCCCTCCCCTCTCCTCTTCCCCTTCCTCCCTCCCACTCTCTACCACTCTCTTAATCCCTTCCTTACTTACCCTGCCCACCCCCACCCCTACAGGTTGGCAAAGGTCTTCTTCGTGTGCTGAAGTGTCAGGAGGAGAACATAGCTGACTTCATCCCCGTGGACTACGTCAACAACATGCTGATATCCGTCAGCTGGGTGACGGCCCTACAGAAGCCAGCTCAGCCCATTGTCTACAACTGCACCTCCAGCAACCTCAACCCCATATCCTGGATAAGGATGTGTAAGTCAGATATTCTGTGGTGTTTGTGTGTGTGTGTGTGTGTGTGTGTGTGTGTGTGTGTGTGTGTGTTGTGTGTGTGTTGTTGTTGCGGTTAGAGGACACAATGATTTTTAGTCCAAGGGTGTTGGCTCTGCCATCAGCTTTTTGCACATCACTGTACCCATGAACAAGACACACACACACACACACACACACACACACACACACACACACACACACACACACACACACAGAGGTAGCATTGTGGTGATTCAGGCATGTTAATTGCCCCTACAGAAGCTTCAGATTTGCCACCCTTGAATTTGTATGGTTTAGGCAGAGAGTCTGTGCAGGGGGCTTGGTCTACAGGGGGCTTTGCTCACCTGTTCTGCAGGGGGCTTTGCTCACCTGGTCTACAGGGGGCTTTGCTCGCCTGGTCTGCAGGGGGCTTTGCTCACCTGGTCTGCAGGGGGCTTGGTCGGCAGGGGGCTTTGCTCGCCTGGTCTGCAGGGGGGTTTGCTCACCTGGTCTGCAGGGGGCTTGGTCTGCAGGGGGCTTTGCTCACCTGGTCTGGTTGCACAGTTTCAACCAGACCACCTTTCGCTCATGTCTCAGCCCCAGACCTATATTATCTACCCTAAAGAATGACGATATTGTTCAACAAACTGAGCCATCCTCCTGATTTCTTATCAAGCATGCACATGCATGTATAGTGAGAGTTTACATCTATTACACATCTACTGATTGGCCTTCTAACCGTCCGAAATGCCTCAGCAGCTGTGGCCCCGCCCCCAGACCTCAATGGATGAGCTTGTAGGAGTGTACAGCGCTATAACATCTCTGCGTTACATCATTGGGTATAATTCATAATAACTGGACCACTTCTGTTACGGTGGCCCAATGTGGGGGGAGACTGCCCTGCTTGGATCCCACTTGAAATTCACAGTGTTACATTTGGCCGCTGGAAGCCTTAATCTCGTTTGTCAAGTTGCCAGAAGTGGGTTAGGAATACATGTATGTGTTAACGACTTTGCTCCACAAAAGAATGTATTCTTTGCTTGGGGTTGACTTGGCAGAGACGGTTTCAACCCCTCCCTTCTCTCTCTCTCCCACCCCCCATTCCCATCCCCCCAAAAAGGATTAATAGATTACAAAACCGCTCAGAGTTCCTGGGCCTAACACCATGTAGCTCCTCCCTCCTTGGACCCAACACCATGTAGTCCCTCCCTGGACCCAACACCATGTAGTCCCTCCCTCCCTGGACCCAACACCATGTAGTCCCTCCCTCCCTGGACCCAACACCATGTAGTCCCTCCCTGGACCCAACACCATGTAGTCCCTCCCTCCCTGGACCCAACACCATGTAGTCCCTCCCTCACTGGACCCAACACCATGTAGTCCCTCCCTCCCTGGACCCAACATCATGTAGCCCCTCCCTCCCTGGACCCAACACCATGTAGTCCCTCCCTCCCTGGACCCAACACCATGTAGTCCCTCCCTGGACCCAACACCATGTAGTCCCTCCCTCCCTGGACCCAACACCATGTAGTCCCTCCCTCACTGGACCCAACACCATGTAGTCCCTCCCTCCCTGGACCCAACACCATGTAGTCCCTCCCTCCCTGGACCCAACACCATGTAGTCCCTCCCTGGACCCAACACCATGTACCCAACACCATGTAGTCCCTCCCTGGACCCAACACCATGTAGTCCCTCCCTCTCTGGACCCAACACCATGTAGTCCCTCCCTCTCTGGACCCAACACCATGTAGTCCCTCCCTGGACCCAACACCATGTACCCAACACCATGTAGTCCCTCCCTCCCCCCTCCCTGGACCCAACACCATGTAGTCCCTCCCTGGACCCAACACCATGTACCCAACACCATGTAGTCCCTCCCTCCCCCCTCCCTGGACCCAACACCATGTAGTCCCTCCCTCCCTGGACCCAACACCATGTAGCCCCTCCCTCCCTGGACCCAACACCATGTAGTCCCTCCCTGGACCCAACACCATGTAGTCCCTCCCTCACTGGACCCAACACCATGTAGTCCCTCCCTGGACCCAACACCATGTAGTCCCTCCCTCCCTGGGTCCAACACCCCTGGGTCCAACACCATGTAGTCCCTCCCTCCCTGGACCCAACACCATGTAGTCCCTCCCTGGACCCAACACCATGTAGTCCCTCCCTCCCTGGACCCAACACCATGTAGTCCCTCCCTCCCTGGACCCAACACCATGTAGCCCCTCCCTCACTGGACCCAACACCATGTAGTCCCTCCCTGGACCCAACACCATGTAGTCCCTCCCTCCCTGGGTCCAACACCATGTAGTCCCTCCCTCCCTGGACCCAACACCATGTAGTCCCTCCCTCCCTGGACCCAACACCATGTAGCCCCTCCCTGGACCCAACACCATGTAGTCCCTCCCTCACTGGACCCAACACCATGTAGTCCCTCCCTGGACCCAACACCATGTAGTCCCTCCCTGGACCCAACACCATGTAGTCCCTCCCTGGACCCAACACCATGTAGTCCCTCCCTCCCTGGACCCAACACCATGTAGTCCCTCCCTGGACCCAACACCATGTAGTCCCTCCCTCCCTGGACCCAACACCATGTAGTCCCTCCCTGGACCCAACACCATGTAGTCCCTCCCTCCCTGGACCCAACACCATGTAGTCCCTCTTTGGACCCAACACCATGTAGCCCCTCCCTCCCTGGACCCAACACCATGTACAGTGGAAATCGTGGTACTTGATCCTAAAATTTTTCTTCATGTGAAGTTTGGTCACTTGAATGTATTTTGATTAATGAGAACGTAAAAAAAATCTAACAACGCTCATTTGTTGCATATGTGTTTTTCAATAAGCATTCACAACTAGAATGCGTCACGTGACTTTTGGTTTCACTACGATTATTGATAGTAAACAAATTACCATTTATAGTTTTAGGCACATTTCTCTCTCGTACGGTTACGAATCATTACGAATCATGGCACATAAGGAGAGTGGCCGTTTTACCATCGTTTGCTCGAGTTAGATTTTTAGTCCGGTAAAAGGAAACGGTGTTTTCGATTCAGACGCCATATTTGATATCGTTTTGTGTTAGGCAAGCCGCTTCGCTTTGCACGAATATTATGTCTCGCAAACTTACAAGATAGCTGTACGATCCTTACTTTATCGTTTGAACTCGTTTCTATAGTGTCAACGCGCCATGCATCGCAAAAAAAATGCTTTCAAAGAAATGGGGCTTGACAACACAGCCATTTACAATGAATTACATTAAAATAGTAACGTTATTCAAGTTACCCACTAGTTATCGATTATGGCTGAGGGCGTTGGTAGTGTTGTTGAAAGCGAAAACGGTTCTTTTCAGAGCCAAATCACTCGTCGCTTGCCGAGAAAGGCTAGTCGAGCTGCAATGTCTGCTTGGAAACCACTTTGTGTGAAGAAATCTCCAAGGGGAGACCCGCGAGCTGGGGCAGCAGCGAAACGGTCCATACAGCGAGCCAGCAAGATTTTGCTGATGTGCACGGTGAAGAGAAGGACTGCAGCTGCAATCGCAAAAAGTGCCGCAAAGGAGTTGCAGTCTCTAGCGGAATTTATGCCTAACCTTGCTGATACGGATGCAAGAACACTTGCATTGCGATTATACTACATTGAATTGGCAGATGGCGTATCTCCCATTCGTGCTCGAAACAAAGTTAGTCAAATGTTCTTGGTGAGTGTGGCAACAGTGAAAAGATGGTCTTCGTCTTGGGAATCTATTGGAGAAGATGCTTTGTTGGATCATCGAAGCGAACATGAAGAAAGAGATGCATCACTTCTTTTTGGTAGTCCAGCCCTTGTGTTTGAGCTACAAAGCTGGATTAAAAATAGGCTCAAACAAGGTGGCAAGCATAAAGATGGTTATTTGACAATTCAACAATTGCAGAATTACATCAATAATGTTCTTTTCAATGATCCAGACGTTGTGTCACCAGAACTTCTAGATCTTCATGATGCTAGATACCACTCACGTCAGGTATCACGAATGACTGTTCTGCGTTGGATGCACAAGCTGGGCTATAAGTGGGCTGATTCATCCAGAGCTCCTTTTTGTGATCGACACAAGGACCAGGATGTTGTTACCTATCGTAACGAATGGGTAAAGCAAATGTTGGCTTTAAAGCCACGTCTGCCAATTTTAAGTGAGGCAACTGGAAAACCAGAATGGCCCAACCTCCCTGCAGGTGAAAAACCTCTTCTTCATGGCAACCATGATGAGTGCATTTTGTATCCAAATGAAGGGAACCGGTTTGCTTGGGTAAGTGATGATGCTTACCATATGAAGCCGAAAAGAGATGGAGCTACCATTATGGTAAGTGGCGTCTCAGTTCCATGCCAAGGCTGGTTGGGACTAGAAACCATTGAGCCCAAAAGTGATGGAACATGGAAGCACGATAATGTAATGAATAATCTGAAAAAAGTTATTGATCAATTCGAACATTTGTATCCAGGATGCCAATTGTTGTTGACATATGATAATGCTCCCTTTCACACTGCTGTAAAAAAAGGGTCACTGTCTACTGCTCGTATGAACATGACTGATGGAGGCAAGCAACCAATCATTACACAAATGGGATGGTTTGAAACATTTGATTTGGCCACAAATTCGATGAAGAAAGTGTTACAGCAAATGTGGTATCCAGGGCAAGATGGAACACCCATTGCTAAGGGTGCATTACGAGTATGTAAAGAGCGAGGTTTAAAAGGGATTGAAAAAATGAGACTGGATGATCTAAGGGCATTGCTAGCATCCCAACCTGATTTTGCAAGTGTGAAACCAGAGATCCAACAAGAAGCAGAGAGACGTGGACACATTCTACTGTTTGGCCCAAAGTGTCATCCAGAATGCATGCATGTTGAAATGTGCTGGGCACATGTCAAGCAATACTGTAGACAACATTGTGGACAGAGTATTACTGCTCTCCGAACTAGCCTCCAACATGCATTGTCAGAACAGCACCTGACAGTGAAGCAACATACCGCCTTCTCCCAACACACTTGGATGTGGATTGAGGCGTACTCACATGAAGCAGATGGTGTTGCAGTGTATGAAGCAATGAAAGCTCTCAAAAAACTACATAGGCACCATCGCAAGGGAATACACACATCAATCCCTTTACCATCCAGCCAATAACAACACTTTTGCAATTTAATATGCATGTCTGAACATGTATAATGTATAACTGACTATGACTCTTCATGTCCTATAATCAAATAGATCCTGTTTTACATTAGCTTCCCACGACGAAGACCATCTTTTTACTGTTATCACACTTACCAAGAACATTTGACTAACTTTGTTTCGAGCACGAATGGGAGATACGCCCCCCCTCCCCCATGCATGCACTAACAACTCCTAGCAATCAAAGGAATGATACAATTATGTAGCTGACTTACGTACCAGGGACGTGTGTTAGGTGTGAGGTGGTGGGGCATTGTGAGGCTTCATCAGTAGGTGTCCAGGCCACACCCACACCTCTCCTTTGCCTACATGGAAGGGTGGAAGACAGGAGGAGTGGTGTGGTGGTGGGGGGAGTGTCGGTGGTGGGGTGTGGTAGTGGAGGAGGGAGGAGATTGCTAAGTGATGTTTGATTCCATATGTTTGCAGGACCCAGAAGGTCCAACTTTTCCACATGCATAGTGATGCTATAAACAGGGGACAACAGTTTATGGCTTGCAATCACATTTCATTCCTTCCCTTCTAGATGGTACAGTGATCAAGAGCTATACGGAACACCCCTTTGACCAGATATACAGGAGACCCTGGGTATTAAAGAGCACTCCAGCGTGAGCACACACACACACACACACACACACACACACACACACACACACACACACACACACACACACACAACACACACACACACACAACACACACACACACACACACACACACACAACACACATCATCATGACACATCTTTGTAGCCACCAGGAAAAATTTCGCTATAATAGTTTCTGCATCATGCAAATCTATGTGCACACAGCTCCATGCACAGCTTAACCATAGGACTAGCACGTCGTTGCTACCACACAATTTAATGCCATGACCCTCATCCTGCCATGACCATCACCCTGCCATGACCATCACCCTGCCATGACCATCACCCTGCCATGACCATCACCCAGTCATGACCATCACCCTGCCATGACCATCACCCGGCCATGACCATCATCTTACCATGACTATCCGCCTGCCATGACCCTCACCCTGCCATGACCATCACCCTGATATGACTATCTTTCTGCCATGACCATCACCCTGCCATGACCATCACCCAGTCATGACCACCACCCTGCCATGACCATCACCTTGCCATGACCATCACCTTGCCATGACCATCACCCTGCCATGACCATCGCCCTGCCATGACCATCACCCAGTCATGACGATCACCCTGCCATGACCATCACCCGGCCATGACCATCGTCTTACCATGACCATCACCCTGCCATGACCATCACCCGGCCATGACCATCATCTTACCATGACCCTCACCCTGCCATGACCGTCACCCTGATATGACTATCATTCTGCCATGACCATCACCCTGCCATGACCATCACCCAGTCATGACCATCACCCTGCCATGACCATCACCCAGTCATGACCATCACCCTGCCATGACCATCACCTGCCATGACCATCACCCAGTCATGACCATCACCCAGCCATGACCATTACCCTACCATGACCATCACCCAGCCATGACCATCACCCTGCCATGACCATCACCCTGCCATGACCATCACCCTACCATGACTATCCCCCTGCCATGACCATCACCCTGATATGTATATCATTCTGCCATGACCATCAACCAGTCATGACCATCACCTTGCCATGACTATCCCCCTGCCATGACCATCACCCAGCCATGACCATCACCCTGCCATGACCATCACCCAACCCTGACCATCCCCCTGCCATGACCCTCACCCAGCCATGACCATCACCCCGCCATGACCATCACCCTGCCATGACCAGCACCCTACCATGACCCTCACCCTGTCATGACCATCACCCTGCCATGACCATCACCCAGTCATGACCATCACCCTGCCATGACCATCACCCTGCCATGATCATCACCCTGTCATGACCATCACCTTGCTATAACCATCACCCAGCCATGACCATCACCCTGCCATGACCATCATCTTGCTATGACCATCACACACTGACCTTGGAGAACCTGTTGGGGCCGAAATCGGATTGGATCATGATCGCCGAAAGTGGCATATCGGCTCCAGGCGATGTCAGGATTCTGCGGGATGTGGGCGTTGGTGCCTTTTTGGTGGGTGAGACCTTTATGCATGCTACCTACCCAGGCCTGGAACTACAACATTTGTTAACCTGAACACGTGTATTGAATGTTTGGTCAATAGCATACTAAACTATTAAGTCACAATAGCTTGATTTCGAGGGTCTTGATTCAATTAGTGTGTGGACTATTCTTTCATTTGAACTATTGACAGAGGAGGTGAGATGTTTGTGTTCTGGGGATTTTTAACAGTGTCACATATCCTCCATATCGGTATACCACAGATTAATTACCACACTGACCTTGAAGGACCTGCTAGGGTCGGGATTGGATCGGATTGAGATCTCCAAAAGCTCCAGCTACTAACCTAGGCCTGAAGCTGCAACATTTGTTTACCGGAACATGTGCATTGTATGTTTACGTGTAATAGCATATTGAAACTGTTAATATCTTGATTTCGAGGGTCTTGATTCAATTATTTTTACTGTTCATAACATTAAACTATATTCAGACCTTGACAGAGGAGGTGAGATATTTTAGTTCCATATACTGTTTCATTTCTTGCCATAAAGATATAGTGGGGGGCCGGATGGATGACAGTTTTAGCACAACCATCAGATCACTCCTGGGAAAGTGTAGATGGGAATTGCTTACACAGAGCTGTATGTGTATGTGTAGGGAGCAGTGTGTACAAGAGAGCCAATCTCTATGGTGAGCAATGAGGATTTAAGACCATTGGACCCCGCATTTGAGTCTATGGAGTTGAAGGTATGGTGAGTTCCAGTAGGAGTATCTCTGTAGACCTAACTTTTTAAACAAAACCATTTTTTAAAAACGTGTTTATTTCAAGCACTGGTTCATTACCTTCACTTGTTTTTTTGCCCTTGACTAAATGACTCCTTCATTGTACCAGTGGAATTCTGTTGCCCTTAGGGTTTGATTGAGTTGTTATTGTTATATCTGGTCCTCCCCACTAACCTTGTTTCATGTGCTCCATACCATTCTCTCTGAGCCAACATTTATGCTTCTCAGGTCCTTCTTGGCCCCATGGATGGATTACATCACCGCACGTTAAAACAGTGCTGCAACATACTAGGGTCTAGTGCTGATACTACTCAGACCCATGTAACAAAGTTATGTTTGCTGAGTATAAACAATACTCACCATGTACATGTGCATGCACATTAAAAATAAATAAATGAAATTATTATCACTTGGTGGACATCCAGCTACTGAGGAGATGTGGTCCTTGGGGTGCCACAGCAAGGGATGAGCAGTATGCACCATGTGGTCCATGGGGTGCCACAGCAAGGGATGAACAGCATAGCACCATGTGGTCCATGGGGTACCACAGCAAGGGATGACCAGCATAGCACCATGTGGTCCATGGGGTGCCACAGCAAGGGATGAGCAGCATAGCACCATGTGACCCTTGGGGCACCACAGCAAGGGATGAGCAGCATAGCACCATGTGGTCCATGGGGTGCCACAGCAAGGGATGAGCAGCATAGCACCATGTGGTCCATGGGGTACCACAGCAAGGGATGACCAGCATAGCACCATGTGGTCCATGGGTCCACCTCTGATCTACCATTCTCCACCTCTGGTCTGCCATTCTCCACCTCTAGTCTACCATTCTCCCCCTCTGGTCTACCATTCTCCACCTCTGGTCTGCCATTCTCCACCTCTGGTCTACCATTCTCCACCTCTGGTCTGCCATTCTCCACCTCTGGTCTGCCATTCTCCACCTCTGGTCTACCATTCTCCACCTCTGGTCTACCATTCTTCACCTCTGATCTACCATTCTCCACCTCTGGTCTACCATTCTCCACTCTGATCTGCCATTCTCCACCTCTGATCTGCCATTCTCCACCTCTGGTCTACCATTCTCCACCTCTGGTCTGCCATTCTCCACCTCTGGTCTACCATTCTGCACCTCTGGTCTACCATTCTTCACCTCTGGTCTACCATTCTCCACCTCTGGTCTGCCATTCTCCACCTCTGGTCTACC
This sequence comes from Eunapius fragilis, assembly GCA_963681505.1. NCBI lineage: Eukaryota > Metazoa > Porifera > Demospongiae > Spongillida > Spongillidae > Eunapius > Eunapius fragilis. The sequence continues at coordinate 529,283 of OY811975.1, read as the reverse complement.
ATTCTCCACCTCTTCTGCCATTCTCCACCTCTGGTCTGCCATTCTCCACCTCTGGTCTGCCATTCTCCACCTCTGGTCTACCATTCTCCACCTCTGGTCTACCATTCTCCACCTCTGGTCTACCATTCTCCACCTCTGGTCTGCCATTCTCCACCTCTGGTCTGCCATTCTCAACCTCTGGTCTGCCATTCTCCACCTCTGGTCTACCATTCTCCACCTCTGGTCTGCCATTCTCCACCTCTGGTCTGCCATTCTCCACCTCTGGTCTACCATTCTCAACCTCTGGTCTACCATTCTCCACCTCTGGTCTACCATTCTCCACCTCTGGTCTGCCATTCTCCACCTCTGGTCTACCATTCTCCACCTCTGGTCTGCCATTCTCCACCTCTGGTCTACCATTCTCCACCTCTGGTCTACCATTCTTCACCTCTGATCTACCATTCTCCACCTCTGGTCTACCATTCTCCACTCTGGTCTGCCATTCTCCACCTCTGGTCTGCCATTCTTCACCTCTGGTCTACCATTCTCCACTCTGGTCTGCCATTCTCCACCTGTGGTCTGCCATTCTCCACCTCTGGTCTACCATTCTCCAACCATGGGCTGATGTCTATGGAACATTCAAATACACACGAATGATAGCAGTGAGGGAATGGCCCATCTGAGAGTCACTGATCTAATATTTGATATCACTGATGCTGCCCTATAAAAATGACACACTGTCCGTATGTTTGGCTTTATGAACAATGTAACTCTATAATACATTTCACTTACACTATCTTAGCATGTCATGTGATACACATTGTCGTAGTTGAACTGTGTGTCTTGCAATTGCAGTTGCTGCAATTCAAATCGCACGCGTAAGGAAAGAATTTCATTTCACAGTTTTCCCTACGCTACACGCAGACGGGTTGAGACACACGGTGTTTAAATCAAGATGGTCCGTTATGCACCCAAACCCTTCCGACTCTTGCATTAGGTACTTTACCAAAAAGTTTCAAACAATCATTCACGCATTACTAAATGCATCAGTTTAAAGCCCATATTGAATGGTTTTCAAAACAGTTTTTATCATTTTTGTAGCTTAATCCTAACCGGAGAAACGGGCCTTTATAAAGTACCGATAAAACAATGTATGGTGATTGATGCGGAGATATTATAAAAACTGTGATCCCCGTAATGACTATATTCAAACGGTCATACGATTTTTGTCTTTCAACATTTCAATTCCAAATTTTATATGGAGAATGGCATGTTGTAGGCCTACACAAAGAATGTGCATTAGGGAAGAAATACTATCTGAACCTGCGTCAGCAGGTTCAATATAGGATTGATTGAGGAATGATGAATGTCATTAAAAAGTCGGGAGGGACAACGGAGAAACGGATCACTTATCTCGTTGCAGCAATCGAACGACAACACCTAGATCTACGTTTTCATGCTAGTTTCATGTCATTAAACTATGCGCTTCCAGACAAACAAAGAACCTGCTTCTCGTGCCCATTCCCAAAAAAAATTGTCGACGTCGTCGTCGTCGTCTTCCTTAGGAAGGTATAACTCGAGCTACGAACGGTTTTAAAGAACGACAATAGTACCAATCTCTTCAGAATTTACCGGCACGTTATCCTAGCATGTCATTTGGACAATATCACATCTAGAAAGAAACTACAGCGATAAATACCCTATTTTGTTGCAAGTTCTATGGCCATCTAGCAAGTTCTAGCAAGTTCTTAATAAAAAAAAAGAACAAAAAACTTATGAAACAAGTAAATAAAAACATTCTCTAACGAGAAAGTTGGTGGGCATATAGGATTGACAATGTTGGTGTAAAAAGCACGGAAACAAGTGTGACAGAAATGTTACTGGAAAATTGAAATAGGCCTATATTTAGCCCAGTCACATTTAGGCCTGAGAAAACGGGCTAAATATAGGCCTATTTCAATTTTCCAGTAACATTTCTGTCACACTTGTTTCCGTGCTTTTTACACCAACATTGTCAATCCTATATGCCCACCAACTTTCTCGTTAGAGAATGTTTTTATTTACTTGTTTCCTTATAAGTTAAATGTAGTGGAATTTCAACGTGCATTTATCGATGTCAGTATTATGTATAAAACTAAGTTTTTTGACGTCCGCTTGAATGTTTGAAATAAATTAAAGATCAAATTACCCCAGGTAATAAATGATCTGATAGACATTGGAGTACATTTACAATACATAAAATCTGTAATATGTATTTAAAAATAAAAGCACATGAATAGTACACACTTGTTACACAAGCTTTGTGAATTACATCAGTAACAAACTGCACCAAAGTTATATATTCATCTCCATTATCTTCAGTTATTCCACTGTCCAATATGAAATAAATAATTCAGTACCTCGTTGTAAACTGTTCTTTATAGACAGCACTTTTCCATTAAATTTTTTTGTTCATTCCAGGTGATGTGTTCCACTCCTGCTCTATTAATTTACCTAACAACTATGAAGGGTTTACAACAACTATTTTTATACATTCCAATCTATCTGTTGAGATTTGAGGAAATGTTTTTTCTATTTTGCATTCATTAGCAAGTATAGACTTTACTTTTTTTCAAATTTGCCTCTTGAAACTTTATCTTGCTTCTTTTTGTTCTTCCTGAAGTCTTTTCTTTGCTGCCATTGTTCTCTTTGTTGCAAATATATAAGGTTTTATCAGCTTTGCCCTGAAGCCAGGAGAGTGTTAGATTTTTTGTACTTTTGCCTTCCCATCAATGAAGCCTATATTAGCACTTGGTGCATGATGAACATGGTAATCAACAAGACCAAGGGTCTGTTCAGATAGCATATTATGCAATGGAGCGGCTTGAATTCTTACAAGAATATCTTTTGATGGGTTACTGAGAGAACCATGCAAGTATGGCTCCAGCTGATGCTCAAGAACTTCAAGAGTGCTTCTTACAGCCAAGCTCATAACTTCATGAAATTGGGATTCCTCATCACTTGATAATTGTGCTAGCAAACACAGTAGAGTCTCATCCTTTCACTTAGCTTCTCTCCAAAGACATTTGATGTTGCAGTTAGAAAGAAAGTTGGTTTCTGTATCAGGTCTCGCAATGTTATTGTGCACATCTTAATCATGGGAACCATTTCAAGGTTACCCTTACATCAGGTTCACTATTACTATAAAGATCTCATCCAAGGCCCAGTGATAAATTTTGCAATCAATCCTACTACTCTTATCTGAAGTATATTCTGTTTATCATTAATTAAGATATTATTTCTGATTAAAAGCAAGACTTCTAACTGTTTTTGCAGCAACACATATTTTGCAGATAATACAATAATCTCTCTTTGATCATATAAAACTTCCAGCCAAATAAAATAAAACATTGAATCACATATCGAATAACAGTCCAGGTTTTATATTTTCACAACGCAAAAAGTTGCTTTAAAATGGCACTTTTGTCTCCTGTGCCCTGTTTAAATCGCATCTTGGTTAGCCCATATATAACATTTACCACTGCACAATCACTGCCAAATGTGCAACTTTGTATCCCATTGTCATTGTCATATACCATCCAGTGGATGAACATTACATTTTAACTCTAAAAGTAAGTTCTTCGAGTTTTAACCATGTACACCAACCCTATCACTCATAGTACATCTGAAAAGAGATATGGCATGCGATTGAATCATATTAAACATTCACACTTCAGGCTGATAAAACGGTCTTTGCATGCATGGTTAACGCATCTCCCGCAATCCTATAACTTGGCGAAAATGAATTATTGCGCACAGTCCAAAAATTCTGAAAGTTGCATATAATAGCGCTCATAGATCAATACAACGATTCAATGTGTTTATACATAGGACCCGAGTATACACCCCCAAAAAAGGGCGTATTTATGTGGCTCGAAGGTTGATTGGATTACACAATTCTACAAAGAAGTGTATTATAAATCCAATTACTATATCTCCTAACAGAGTATTGATTCCTTTCTATGAAAACCAAATTCTGTTTTAACACGACAAGCAATGACGTAGCTGTGACACATTCAACGGCGAGCTGAAAATGAGCTATTGCGCATAGCCAGATCGTCCTAAATGTTTCATGGTAGATAGAAATTGCTTGCCTGCAACGTTTTTTGACGTTTTTGAGGAGGACCCGTCATTGGAAGAGTACAATAAATAACGTTGGCTTTTTACTCTAATTAGAAAGCAGTACATCCTTAATTTAGATATTGCGTACGATGTTAGATACAATACTGCGTGAAAGAGCGCTCAAAGCTTCATGATCCAGGCAAATTTGAAGTATTATCGTCTTTAAACTATCGAGAACTAGATTTTCAAAAATACCTACCTCTCTTAATTTTCGTAAAATCCAGTCACAATGGATATGCGGAAGTACGTTACGTGAAATGATATGAAAGTACCTACTTGCATCACTTGAGTAGCGGGTTGCAGCAGAGATAATATTTATTATCTCTGGTTGCAGCAAAGACATTCCTGCTCCGCAGCTTGCACTGATCATACCAACTGCATCTCCTATATGATTTACATTAGCATCTCATTATCACCATCCCTGCTTTCGTCCTCGCTTCTGCTGCTATTACGGTGACGCTCCGAAATTAAGTGGCCGTTCATAAATTACGTCACACTGAAGAGGCGGGGGATCAGCAGCGATATACACATTAAAGCATACATCAGTATGGGATAATGTGTGACCATGCCCGTTGAGAGCGGCACGGAGGCCCGGGGTATTTATAAGTTAATGAGGCCCCTCATCCATGCCAAGCATCACAATTTTTGCCCCCAGCCCCCCAATTGTAGGAATAGTTCACGAAACTTTTTAAACTCCACTGCACCAGTTATTGTAAACGTCATATGGGTACTTTTCGACTTTTTTTCCGACCACAGAATTACTGACTCATAGTTGCCAACTCGGATTCAATGCAGAGGAGGGAAAGGTTCCTGTGTCATGGTGGTGAGCCCTTTTCCGTTTACTAGCACCGCTTTCAAACCGCCGCATTTTTGATCACTTAGACGAATCAATGAAGAGTGATCAGAGTTTCCACTATACAAAAATTATAAACATTATATGGGACAGTGTCCAGCTAAATCACCCTTATGGTACTTTTTCAAAATTCCCAGAACAAGCAAAAGAAAAGTAACGCACGCATTGAAATGTATGGCTAATTATAAATTTAGCGCCTAATAACTTTGTGAGGGATAATCCGAGTAAGGACCATTTGACAGAAGCTCATGGGTGTTCAAGGAAAATCAAAAAATTTGAAAACTTGAAAAACTAGCCAGAAGGGTGATTCTGCTGGACACTGTCCCATATAACATTATATTAAAAAAATTAAACAAAAAAACTCCTCTAATGGACCCCCCACCCCCCATGGGGGGCGCGCTCTATTCATGCAAGAGAGCGTTAATTTGATACCGTAAATACTAAATTCTATTAGGTTTGGCTAGAAATATAATCTCGATGAAATAAAGTAGGAATTCCGCACAAACGCAATGTCTGTATGTATTTTCTGGACCCGGAGACCCCTTTACACCCTGAGGCCCGGGATAACCTATCCCGCTTACCCCCCCCCCCCCCCCCCTCCCTACGGCACTGTGTGTGAAAAGGGGGGGGGGGGGGGGGGGGGGTTAAATTCCGCCGTTTTTGCGTGACGTCATTTGTGGACGGCCCCTAAGCCAAGCCGAAAAGAGAGAGGGGCTACTAAGAATTAACAAAACTTTAATAAAGGGATCTTACCTGACGACACTGCCACAGTGGCGGAAATGACGAGTTAAAACTAACATGCAAAAATCACTGATTAAACTTGGCCGGAAGACTTATATTATAGAGTGAAGTACTTTGAGAAAATGAAATTGAAAAAAAAAACGCATGTCAGCCTCCCTTAAAAAATTACATGGGATGAAAGAAATGATCAATATTGAAGACTGACTTTTTAAAATGTATATCCAGATACTTTTCCCCCTCCTAACCACTGCAAACTGACACTTAAACCAACTCCCGCCCCATCCCCTTTAAAATAATAGGAGGGATTCTATTTCTACATGTCAGAAGGCGGGTTTTTAAGTGCCCCCAGCACTTAAAAGTTCTAAACAACTCATACCTTGGTTTCAGTGTTTAACCTACATTTATCAAATGATACATAGAAAAGAATAAACAAAATTGCCTAATCCTGCAGTACTTCTTCAATCTCATCAGCCAGGGTACCCAGGCCTATCTTCCTCAACACATCAATCAGTGTTGACCAAGCTACAGGCTGTGCTCCCTTCCCTCGTAGCCATTCTCTAAAAATGGCCATGTTGATATTCTCAGCATTTCTCGTATACTCATTTTCCAGTGCCTGTACAATATCTCCAGTCTCATCCTCAAGGAGGAAGACTCCCATCTTTGAGTATGCCCTTCCCACCAGGGCAGCCACATTGAATGTTCTGGTCTTGCCATTGAAATGCAGTAACTGTCGCAGGGTGGGCCGTGCTGTGGTAGATTGTTCTAGTGCATAGGATAAATGTTGTCAGTACATGTGTGGGGACAGATGTGTATCATCATTCTCCTATATCACCATCGGTCTTTAGATTAAATATAACCTTGTTCTGAAAAACTTCTATGATTTAACTATAAATAAAGCCCTATACATGTATTCATTTGTACCTGGAAGCCTTTGCCCAAGACCAAGATAAGATGGCTGTGCCATCCCTGTCCATTGGCTCACATTCACTTCTTTCTCTCTACGTATCTTTTGGTCTTGATCTTTTGATGCCTTGTGTTCAGCTATGGTAGGTGTGTGAGTGTAGAATACTCTATTTAGTGAGACACTTCTCATGGCTCTATCCTCAATATTAACACATGTGGTTACGTGTACAAGAGATGTCTCCCAAGGATTGTGTTCTGAGGATACCTCAAATGGACTTGTGTAATCTCCACCCATCAGGGTATGAGTACCAATAAGTGTATTTATAACATCTAGATGCTTATGTACATGCAGGTCAGGGGAAATACTACTGTACTAATGTTTTAATAAACAATTTTCCCGTTTAAATAGTCACATTACTCATTTGCTCACCTTCATGTTGCAAGTCATACAAAATGTTCTTGAATGTTGGTCGATTCTGCATCAATCGTGATGATTTAATGTAGACAAGTCAGTATGGGAATAGCTACTATCTCACTACAATCTAACTTCTAATCTCACTTCTAATGACTTTACAGTAGTCTATGTGCAAGTGATATGGAATTGAAAAGTTTGTCTCATTTTTAGATAAATGTATCAATGTATTAGTGGTAAAATAAACCACACCTCACACACACACACACACACACACACACACACACACCACAGAAAACACAGAATCATTCTACCAATGCACACCTCAGATCTTATTCATGTACTGGGTGTGCACATCGTTATGGGGGAACTACAATAATTGACAGTAAAATCCTGCAATGTTTGAGTCACGTGCAAACATACTTGGTATGTGTACCTAAGAAACTTGCGCCTCAGATCATTTACATTTGTTTACTAACCCTAACATGACAGATGACAGTAGCGAATGTTGGGGGTGGTTATTGGTGGTTTAGCCCCCCCCCCCTCCCAGCCCTTCGATGATTTTATTTATAGCAGGAAATTAGGCAATCTGTATTAATAGTTGTGAATAAATCATTTACCCCCCCCCCCCCCCCGTCCCTCTCCTCCCGCCTTATCTGCCACGTCCCCTTTGGATGTCCGCCCCTGCATGACTTCTTGGCTTAGTTTCCCCAACAAATGTGGCAGTACTAACAAAGAACATGTTCCAAAACACAGAACTAAGCTAAGCTTCTATGCTTTGAATGTGATGGCATATTATCAATGGTCATGATATTGATCAAACTTATCTATTGGAATATGATGAATCTTGAATTTATCGTAAACAAGAATTCTGATAGGAAGCACTTAAATTCTCAACATGGTAGCAGTAATGTTACCCATCCACAGGTGTCTAATGGGTACTAAGTGTACCATATACCTTTGGATCCTTTTTCCAGCATTGTAGCATGAGCCTTTTCATCACTTTATGACAGTCAAAAGGAATCTCAAGGTGCTGTTAAAAACAAGCATCAGAACAACTTAATTCACGTCTCTTACCAAAATTCTTACCTCATTCCTACCAAACACTTTGCACATAATTTGTGCTTCACTTAGTCCTTTGTATGGTTCATTGTGGGTGACTAATTCCCACAATAAAACTCCGTAAGCATAAATATCCGACTCCATGGAATGTTTTGATGCATCAAATAACTGTAATTTGTAATTGATAAAATACGATGATATGAAATATTGTCATTGACCTCAGGAGCACACCACTGACAAGTACGTCTAGTCACTGTAGACATATTGCCAATCTGAAATTTTGCACATCCAAAATCTGTAATCTGAGAATATACTGGCATTAAGGTCATAAAAGGAATGAACTATTCAACTTACCTTAAGCACATTACCAGGATGAACTAGAACTGTAACAAACAAATTATGGTGGCTCTTAATGATTTCATAATTGCTCTGCATACTACATACCATTTAAGGACTTCAAATCTCCATGTACTATGGCCATAGGCGCGCCGTAATGAAGGTATTTCATGCCTATTAAAATTGCATCATTCCATAATGATTTCAACATAGTGAATCGTGGTGATGCTTCTAACATACCTTCTCCTATCTGCATTGACCAGTCCAAACTTGTCACTAGGTTGGGAGTGCATTGTTTCAGATGTTTATCCAAAGATGTCTCAGCAAGTTCTGATAATTTATTAAGTATGTTATTTTTCAGAGCAAAGTTTGCAATGCAGTATTACCCACCTAGGACTAAGCAAAGCTTTTTGTCCTTGTTTTCATACACACCAAATAACTGTGCAATGTTCGTATGCTTCACAGCTCTCAATGTTTCTATCTGATTTTAGAATATTATTTTGACAAGCAGCACGAAGTGAATACACAGGCTAACCTCTCTTTTGCCAGCATTTGAATTTGCAAGTAACACTTTTACTGCAACGTTCATTTTATTAGGCTTCCAAAGTGCTCTATACACAGTTCCCTGTCCTCCATCTCCTATCTTGTCCTTATCAGCAAAAGTGATGTCACTAAATTGTACTTCTGCTTTAAACAAGAAAGGCACAAATGACCTGCATGTAGCTTAGGTCTGGGGATAAGATCACGAGTATTGGGGAAAGGGGGGGGGGGGGGGGGGTAGTTGCCTTAGCAACTCCCTTATAAGGATTTGACCCCAATTATAGTATACTTCATTGTGATGAATCTCTAGTTACAATAGTGTCTGTAGGTTAGACGTGTATTGTTGGTATATATCAATTGCACGTTAATGTACTCTCCTATATGTCTGTACACATAAATACATGATTGGGGGGGGGGGAAGGCTCAGAACAACAAAAAGTAATACCATGGAGCAATGGAAAAATATTGCACCATAATTAAAGTTAATACGACACTGTTCTGCCAAACAATTTAAGAACACAGTTTTGTAATTGACAGCGTTTGATGTTGTGTAAATGATTACTTTAAATTGACTCGCATTGACTTTTGCAAAGTACTGTTGGTAGTTACTTTTTCACACTTTATTGAACAAATGCATGATGACAAAAAGCAGGAATGGCAAGTAACAGTGTACTTTCATTTTAACCAATTACTCATAAACCAGTAGTGGTGCTATATTTAACACATAATATTATTTCAGCATTTTAACCAATTACTCATAAATCAGCTTATCCATTACACAAATGTAAACGATTCGCTGTGGTCATTTGTGATAATGGTATTTTATTAATGCAAGAACAGATTTTCAGAATCTGCGGTATGATATTAAATTATATACATTATATAGCTGGATCATTTAATGCCGATTCCATCCACTAATCCACTTATAATGAATGGTAATGTTTATAAATGCAGATGTTAATGATTATTTTAAGAGCATGTTGACCAACATAACACAGATGTTGATCATTGAAATTGCATGCAAAAAATCATAATCACACATGGAACGAGATTACCTTTCAGTGAAGTTAATAGTGTTGATTGTGAAGTCAAATGGACATGAGCTGCAGCTAATGTGTCCTGCACAGTACCTGCATGTACATGTTCATGCTATCACATCAGACAATATTCTCCTTGCATTTGATTAGTTAAAATGTCATTGTGGTATAAACGTTGTTTGGGGGTCAATTAAAAGATTTTTAGAGGGAAAGCATCTATGGAGGATTGCTTTGTATTGATTACTATGGCTATACAAAAAGGGTTTAGTGTGATGGATGGGATATGAGCTGCCATTAGTTCCTATACAATATAAATAATTTTGAGGTTCCTGGTATGGGTAAAAGCATAACACTTTAGGTGTCTAGGCCTAGGTGCCGGCACTGTGGTTAACTAGGGCTGAAAATTTATTCATTGAAACTGCTACTCATACATAGTGTATGTTAAAGGTCCTTAAATGATGATTTTACCTCGTCTGCCATTTTCTGCCTCTGGTCTACCATTCTCCATCTCTGGTCTGCCATTCTCCACCTCTGGTCTACCATTCTTCACCTCTGGTCTACCATTCTTCACCTCTGGTCTACCATTCTCCAACCATGGGCTGATGTCTATGGGACATTCAAATGCACAGGAATGATAGCAGTGAGGGAATGGTCCATCTGAGAGTCACTGATCTATTTTTTGATATCATGCTGTCCTATGCAAATGACACACTGTCCGTATGTTTGGCTTTATGAACAGTGTAACTCTATAATACATTCAGTTATACTATCTTAGCATGTCATGTGATACACATTGTGGTAGTTGATGAATTCTAAAAACTGTGAGTCTTCTTTACAAGTTGCAAATTGACTAGAGTTGAAACTGCCATAAGATGTATGTACAAGCACACATATCAAGCCTCTAGCTAGGTGGTATCACCAACATTATAACAGGTTCTGATACCTTGGTGAGTCATAGCTATCTCTTCAGCAGCAGAGACACTGTTTCCTCCAGCAGGATGGGCAATGGCCTTCACAAGTGTGTGCCACCTTGGCTCCATGAAGTATTCAAACTTGTCAGTGTCCCCACCAATCCACCACCTCATGATCCTGCTCATCTGACCTGAAGGCATACCCTTCAGGTCCTCCAGGTGGGAAACCTTCACACCAATGAAGGCTCCAAAGTCATACCATGTCTGCCCCATGGAGCTAGTGACCCTGTCCACACCATCAAGGTCATCTGGCCCTGGAGGGAGAGGGGAGGATGGTGTTGACCAAATGGACTAGTTGTGGTAAGTATCATCACAAACCTCATGCACTGGCAGAGTCAAAATATACAGCACATGTACATGCATAGTGTGGGTCTTAAGTACATGTAGCTACTATGTGTACAATAACCAATAGTATTAGCTCGTTCCAATCTCACAGGTCAGAAATAAACTGCACATGAGTATAAGTCATGCACCCTTTAGTGAGTTGTATTTTTGGACACAAGTGACAGCTGCAGTTGGAGATGGTACTTACCAATTGTTGTTATGGCGATGAACTCAAAGTTCCTCACTGTAAAAACATAGGGTGTGATGGGATAAAAGGCACCTCAACCTCCTCCCCAGACCAAGACCTACCAATCCCACTTTTCTTCAAGTTATTGATCACATTCAGGCCATCCTTTGAAGCCACACATTTACATCCTTCACATACTGTGAGGTCACATCCATATTTGGCCACTAATAATCTTAATAAACTGATGTGTCCTTTGGTGTATGCATTATGCAAAATGGTCTGACCACTGAAGTCCTTTGTGTTAATGTCACAGTGAAACTCATTGATCAATAGCTCCACACACTCCACACTTCCACCTAGACCAGCACATGTGAAGGGTGTGTCACCATTTAAATCTCGAGCATTGAGGTCACAGCTGTACTTTGTGACCAGCAGTCTCACCAGGGAGGTGTGACCGTTGCCACAAGCATTATGCAATATGGTTCTACCAATGGAGTTTATAGTGTTGATGTCACAGTGAAACTCATTGATCAATAGCTCCACACACTCCACACTACCAACTAGACCAGCACATGTGAAGGGTGTGTCACCATCTCTATCACGAGCATTGAGGTAACAGCTGTACTTGGTGACCAGCAGTCTCACCAAGGAGGTGTGGCCCATCAAACAAGCAGTATGCAGTATGGTTCTACCAATGGAGTCTTTTGTGTTGATGTCACAGTGAAACACATTGATCAATAGCTCCACACACTCCACACTACCACCTAGACCAGCACATGTGAAGGGTGTGTCACCATCTCTATCACGAGCATTGAGGTCACAGCTGTACTTGGTGACCAGCTGTCTCACCAGGGAGGTGTGGCCATTCAAACAAGCATTGTGTAGAATAGTTTTACCCCCTGAGTCCCTTGTGTTGATATCATAGTGAAGCTCATTGATCAATAGCTCCACACACTCCACACTACCACCTAGACCAGTACATGTGAAGGGTGTGTAACCATCTCTATCACGAGCATTGAGGTCACAGCTGTACTTGGTGACCAGCAGTCTCACCAGGGAGGTGTGGCCCTTGTAACAAGCATTATGCAGTATGGTTCTACCAATGTAGCCTTTTGTGTTGATGTCACAGTGAAACTCATTGATCAATAGCTCCACACACTTTACACTACCACCTAGACCAGCACATGTGAAGGGTGTGTCACCATTTGAATCACGAGCATTGAGGTCACAGCTGTACTTGGTGACCAGCAGTCTCACCAGGGAGGTGTGGCCCTGGGAACAAGCCTGATGCAGTATGGTTCTACCAATGTAGCCTTTTGTGTTGATGTCACAGTGAAACTCATTGATCAATAGCTCCACACACTCCACACTACCACCTAGACCAGCACATGTGAAGGGTGTGTCACCATTTGAATCACGAGCATTGAGGTCACAGCTGTATTTGGTGACCAGCAGTCTCACCAGGGAGGTGTGGCCATTGACACAAGCATTGTGTAGAACTGTTTTCCCGTTCATTTTACTAAAGTAAGATTTATATTCTCTTATCATTTCGGTGACTCTCTTCTCATCTTCTCTTAGTGCAGCTGAATAAATATCCTTCAAGAAATCTTTACTTGCGGGGTCACATCGATGTTTTGTGTGGGCGTCGGTTTCCATCGCACGTTCGATCACCGCACAATGGTGCGTCTCTGGTTTCCAAAGCTAACACTACTGTAGCTAGATGGGCGTGACCCGTTCGGTGGCAAGATGTGTTATGTAATACTGCTGTGAATAATTCATATCATTTCTAAGTTGTGAGATTGCGAAGGGCTAAAAATGAATCTACTTGAATGGTGTAATCCAATTGGATAGCCTTCCCTGTTGCTGCAGAACAAATCACGGCACCAGACTACCCGACCGAAGGCGGTAGTTCATTTAAATCAGAGATAGAATATCTATGTATGGAACAGTGTCCACCCTTATGATACTTTATCAAATTATCCAGGACAAGCTAAAGAAAAATACCGCTGGCATTGAAATGTATGGCTAAATCAGTGTTCAATAACTTTATGTTCGATAGTCCAATTTAGGATGCTCAAGCACCATTTGATAGAAGCTCTTTGGAGTTCACGGAAAATAAAAAATTTGAAAACTTGAAAGACTATGTAGAAGGGTGATTTTGATTTACTATCTCTGTTTTAATGCAGTGGGAAATTACATTCAACATAAAAACACAGAACACACCACAAATAAAAACTTAATTATTATACATATTTGAACAATGATGTAGGCAGATTTGGAAGGAAAAATTGATCATTATTTTGCCAAGGTGATCCATTTACAGCTGCAGTTTGCAAAGATAAGTGAACATACTTAGGTAGCATCTGCTGTAAGGTTTTTAGGCTCAAAGATGTTTAGGAATTGTAAGCTCCACTTACAAATATATATAGCTATGTGGATTGCCACAGGCTAACTTCCAGGCAGATTTCAAAGAGATATGCCTGTACTAGCCTGCATATGATGTCCACTACTCTTACTTGCATACATGATCCTAAAGATTCGCACATAATACAAAAGAAGCACACATAACCTGTACTAACACACACATCTTCACCATGACACCTTCACCACATGAACCTCTGCAGTGAGTCACTGCCTGGCCCCCTGAATGGATACTTTACAAACAGCACAACAGTAACCACGGTAATGACCACATTAAGAACACTCTCCCTCGCCAGTCCCCAGAGCGAGGAGGACTGGGGGATGTGGAGTCTGAAGAGGAGGAAGGGGATGATGTAATAGCGGAACTCAAGCAGCTGCTGGGGCACAAGAACCACGGCGACGCAGAACACATAGAGGAGTACCCTGTTGTGTATGGTAAGGGGAGGAGGTAGAGATGGTTGAGAGGGAAAGAGAAGGAGAAGATAGAACATGACATCACTACCAGACCACTCTCAGCTCCAGCTCACCATAATGCAGACTGCAGCTTTGCTATACACAACAAAATGAAGTGTTCATAAGTACGAGGGACAGAGGTGGGAGGTGTGTGGACTTACACAGAGCATGGAGGGCGGCGAGGGAGCACAGACAGTACACCGGGGTGAGCAGGTACCTGGCCACCCAGTGACGCTGGAGTATGTTCTTCCACACGTAGAAGGTATAGTGTCTGTTGTCGGCAAGGAGGTAAGGGTGGGCATACCTGCATGGGGAGGAGGGAAGGAGAAATGGAATCTGTCAATTTAGGGTAGGCTAGAACACACAGATCCAGTTAGGGTGTCTCAATGCATAAACCCCAGATAGGAGGCTGAAATGCACAGATCAGTTATGGGGACAAGGATACATATACTCAGTTAAGGAGGAATGAGGCTGAAATACAAACACCTAGTTAAAGGGGGATGGGAGCAGGGGGGTTAGGATACACAGGGGACCTGAAGTGCACAGACCCAAGTTGGTGGACTCACGTGAAGTAATGCACAGACAATAAACTCGCGACCATAAGAATGGAGAGTAAGGCAATCCAATAAATGCGACGAAATCGTGTCCAATAAGACACGATGAGCTCCAATTGGGATAGCAACACCGCCCCCGCAAAGCCACAGGCAAACGTAAAGAAGTAGAACACCTGGGGGAGGTGTACTGCTGCCTGGTGATGACTCTTGTCTCCCAGGACAACGGACCCGTTCCAGAGGAGGAATGAGATGAAGAGGAGGACTGAACAGACGTACGGCCACAGCAGTAGGAGGAGGGAGGGGACATCTCTGACCACACCCCACAAGTAAGCCAGGTTGGTCATGTGTTTGCCTGTTAGTTGTTTTTTTTTTAAAGAGGAAAGGAAATTTTTTTAGCAATGCCTTCTACAGTTAATATGAAACTCTTCCTCCCACCCTTACCCCATTCCCTCTCCCTCCCTCCTACCTTACCTCTTCCCTCCCTCTCCCTCCTACCATCACCCCGTCGCTCCCACCCTTACCCCATCCTCTCTCCCTCCCTCCCACCCTTACCCCATCCCCTCTCCCTCCCTCCCACCCTTACCCCATCCCCTCTCCCACCCTCCCACCCTTACCCCATCCCTTAACCATCACATCTATTGTTCCAGGGTCCACCAAACCTGAGCCCAAACCATCCCTCCCCCCCCCCCCTAAACAACGCACACACACTCTCTTCCAAATACATCCATTTAACAGCCAGTGGTTACAGTAACCCCTCCACTAATATCCACACACTCACACACACATTTTCAGCCACACGAAGCACATGTACCAATAAAAGTTGACCAGTGTGCAACCTTGTGGGTGTGAACTGTTTTCCATGAGCCAATTAGAAGCCCATACACACACGCTTACACACACAAACACAAACACCACACACATGTAATAACCAATCACACTACCTCTCTGTCTCTCCATCCACTGCAGTCCAACAGTGCCTGCTACAAAGGCCACCCAAACAACGTTTGTCTGTCTGAACCAAATGGAACCTGTCAGTACCTTCGAACAGGGCAGTGTTTTTTTTTTTTTTTTTTGAGTGAGTCCATTGGGTTTCAGTGCACACACAAAAACTCACCACAGCCGACAATACCCTGTATCCCCTCAATCCGAGAGCATACCCCAACAGGACAAAGAAAGTAGACCCAACGTCGGTGTAGTAGAGGAAGGAGAAGAAGAAGAGGATGGGGAAGAGGGCCATGTTTAGGGACGAATGGACTACAGCTGCAGGTGATGATGTTACGTTTGGTGAGCAGCTGCCAGGGCAGTTGGGGAGAAAATAAAGATGGCGCAGCAACTTACCCCAGGTGGGGAGAGAAGTGCCATGATGGATATGGCAGAGGAGGGAGTACAGCAGAGGGAGGTTGGCAACAGAGAAGATGATGTTCTGTGCCCTGTGATGGCAGCAACACCACAACGTCTACACATGCATGACGTTATGTGAGGGGGGAGGGTTCAGGTCAGACCCATACAAAAGAGGGGGGAGGGGTCAGGGGTCAGGTCAGACCTCATACAAAAAGAGGGGGGAGGGGGGGAGAAAGGGGAAGGGGGAGGAACCTTATAACCTTATTTAAATGGGGCGGTTGCACCCCCCCCCCCCCCCCCCCCCTCGGATTGGCTCACGTATCCCAGTGTGAAATGGCTGTCAATAGAACGCAAACGCGGATCGAGGCAGCCATATTGTGCTGTCGCCAACCTCAGCAACGAGACGGTACACAAAGTGGTGGTTTCGGTTCCTAGCAGCCACGACAAAGGAACCAGAGAGGCCAAAGACGTCAGATATAGGCCTGGAGGTGTGGTGATCATTGGGTCCCAATGGGAAAAGTTATACGAACAGTAGTGCTGGACCTGGGGGATGTGAAACACTTCGTCCTACACAAAAAAAAGTCCATCAACGGAAGATGGTGGTAGCGTGCGTACAACCTACCATGTATGGTGACGGCTGTGCCGCATTTATCAGGGCGTACAAGACCCCACAACATGCTGAGAGAAGTCCTGCTGCTAACCACAACTCTCGTGCCATTTTTTTTTTTCTTTTCGCGCGCTAATTTTATTAATACTACTGTACTGGGTCGTTTTATTATAATAGTGTGGTCCTTATACACTGCAAGAAAAGTATGGTTATCTGGGCTGGAGAAACTTGGGATAGACTCACAAAAGTTACCCTAAATCCAGTATAATTCTGCACAACTAATACCACAAAATTACATTCATAGATCTGATAACTGTAGTTGTGCAGAGTTATAAAAGATTTCGGGTAACTTTTGTGACTTTATCCCAAGTTACTCAAGCCTAGATAACCATACTTTTCTTGTAGTGTTAGAAATGAAATGAAAACAAATATATATATATAACTATTTGCATTATTTTACTTGTGAATTAATATGCCCTGTGTTGTAATCTCACGTGCAGTAGCCACGCCTCTATATATCCGCACCTTCAACTCGAGGTCGAAATGGCTTGCACGCTCTCTGAAACGCAGCGGCCAAATATGCAAGAATTTTTCGAAGGGAAGCAAGTATTTCTAACAGGAGGCACAGGGTTCATGGGGAAATGTTTGCTAGAGAAACTGCTACGAAGCCTGCAAGGTCTGAAGCGTGTTATCGTCCTTGTGCGTCCGAAGAAAGAAAAAACCGCAAGGCAGAGACTTGACGAGCTCCTTAGCTCAAAGGTGAGTAAAATATTATGGCCTTCCGAAAAAGTGCAGCAGGGTGACCCTTTGCGGCGGCTGACCTTGCGTAACGCGGTTGCATAAAGTAGGCCTATTACTATGCGGGTGATTAAAAAACGCGATAGAAGGGCGGCGCACCACTGTCGTTTTGGTTACGAACGCCCACACAGGCTTTTGACGTACTCAGAGAGGAGCAGCCGCATGTCTTTGAGAAGGTGTATCCAGTGGTTGGGGACGTGTCGCATGAGAAGCTTGGCCTAAGTGACGATGACCAGGCCTTCCTTGTAGAGAACACTGATGTGGTGTTTCACCTGGCTGCAACAATTCGATTTGATGCACCGTTGAGGTAAGCATGACAGTTCTTAGTATGTGTATGTGTGTATGTGTATATGTGTGTGTGTGTGTGTGTGTGTATATATGTGTGTATATGTGTATATGTGTATGTGGATATGTGAGTGGATATGTGTGATTATTGATGTGTGTATGTGTGTTGTGTGCCTGTGCATGCAAAAGTTAAATATGTCTTCTCTTTAACGTCAGGGAGTCCTTAACGATGAACGTCGTTGGCGTGTTGGAGGTCATTAAACTGTGCAAAAGGATGAAGAAACTGGCGGTGAGTTGGTGTCAAGTGTCTAATGCTGTGTGGGCGTAATTGTGTGACCTACCTTGTTAATTGATCAACGCCAAGAGATGAGTATGTGTCAAAGATGTGTTTGGCATTACCAAAGAATTTTTCTTCCAGACCCTTTGAAACGTTATACCAATTTGAAGTTATTCAACATGTTCACGGCTTCAGATTGTATCTGGACAACTCCACTTTATTTAAACAAAAATATTGCAGCGTTAATTGACTAATGTGTGTTTGTTGAGTACTTATTGTATGTGCACACATGTGTTGTGTGTGTGTGTGTGTGTGTGTGTGTGTGGGTGGGTGGGTCCTTGTATTATATGTGTGTGCAGATGTGTGCAGTTTTGCTCTAGACCTGGGCACAATGCTGTTTTTGAATCCATTATGTTTGTGTGTGGTGTGTGTGGTGCGTATGTATGTGTGTGCATGTGTGTGTGTGTGTGTTGCACTTTCTTTGCTGCCTCATCATGTACCTTGGAGATATCTCCATTGTCTGCCCCAGACCACATACATTACCCTCTGCCCCAGACCACATGCATTACCCTCTGCCCCGAGCGTATGTGTGCTATTATGCAGGCCTTCCCCCCTCCTCCCCCCCCCTCCTCCCCCACCCCTAACTCATGAGGAAGGGCTTTTGAGTGGGTGTTGTGCATGGATCTAAGAATGAGTAACAGCCACATCTGTGTGTATGGTGGTGTGTGTGTGTGTGTGTGTATGTGTGCATGTAATGATGTTTTCACACACACGCTCACACATACCCTTGCACACACATCCTCACACACACCCTCATACACACCCACGCACACCCTCAACCCTCACACATACCCTTGCACGCACACTCACCCACACACCCTGGCACACCCTCACACATACCCACACACACCCTCCAGTCCTTTGTACACGTTTCAACAGCATATGCCTACTGTGATCGTCCCTCTGGTGACACCATTGATGAAGTAGTGTATCCAGTATCACCTCCTGCGGAGAAGCTTCTGGAACTGCTGGAGTGAGTACCTCATATCCATATAAGGAATGACCATGTCAGAAATCATGACTGGTTGTGTGTGCGTGGGTGTCATGTATTGCTTATGCACCACACTTCTAAGGTCATGTTTACATATTTAGTGGTCATCCTCCTCCCATCCCTCTCTCATCCTCCTCCTTATCCTCCCGTCCCTCTCTCATCCTCCTCCTTATTCTCCCGTCCCTTTCTCATCCCCCTCCTTATTCCACTCACACCTCCCTACCCACACCTTCCTACATCTCCTACCCACACATCCCACATCTCCCTACCCACACCTTCCCACATCTCCCTACCCACACCATCCCTACCCACACCTCCCCGCTCCATGCCTCTTCCTGTTTCTGCACTTCACCTTTTGTGTGTCTCTTTCACCTGATCCACTGCAGCTGGATGGATGACGACCAACTCAAGGCTTTAACCCCTTCCCTCCTGAAGCAGAGGCCCAACACCTACACGTTCACAAAGGCCCTGGCAGAGCAGATGGTGATGAAGGAGTGCAAGGGTCTCCCGGTTGCCATATTTCGGCCTTCCATCATCGGGGCCGCCATGAAGGAACCTCATCCCGTCAGTTTTCAGTTTGTAGCAAAGTGCATGGGGGGTATGTCTAATGGCACATCTTTCTCTTGTCCCTCCGACCCCACATTACACCATACCACACACCACACCACACCACATCACACCACACCACACCACACCACAGGGTTGGATTGACTGCCTTCATGGGCCTGGTGGACTCTACGTTGCTGTAAGGGTGC
Organism: Eunapius fragilis; assembly: GCA_963681505.1. Classification (NCBI taxonomy): domain Eukaryota; kingdom Metazoa; phylum Porifera; class Demospongiae; order Spongillida; family Spongillidae; genus Eunapius; species Eunapius fragilis. The sequence continues at coordinate 509,235 of OY811975.1, read as the reverse complement.
TAGGTCTCCTCTTTCTCTCTCTCTCTCTTCACACTAATCCTTCTGCTTCTCTTCCTCCTTCCACCTCTTTGCCATTCACTCGGCTTTGTTTCCTACTTCCTTTACACATTCTGCTTTCTCTCTCCCCTCTCCTCTCTCTCCTATTCGCCTCCCTTTTCCTCTTCTCCCTCCTCTCCCCTTCCCCTTCCCTCCCTTTCCCTTCCTTCCCTCCCTTTCCCTCCGTTCCCTTCTCCCTCCCTCCCCTCTCCTCTCCCCTTCCCTTCCCTCCCCTCTCCTCTTCCCTTCCCCTCCCTCACCTCTCCTATCCCCCTCCTCTCTCCTCTTCCCCATCCTCCCTCCCACTCTCTCTATCACTCTCTTAATCACCTCCTTACTTACCCTGCCCACCCTCACCTCCCACCCCCACCCCTACAGGTTGGCAAAGGTCTTCTTCGTGTGCTGAAGTGTCAGGAGGAGAACATAGCTGACTTCATCCCCGTGGACTACGTCAACAACATGCTGATATCCGTCAGCTGGGTGACGGCCCTACAGAAGCCAGCTCAGCCCATTGTCTACAACTGCACCTCCAGCAACCTCAACCCCATATCTTGGATAAGGATGTGTAAGTCAGATATTCTGTGGTGTTTGTGTGTGTGTGTGTGTGTGTGTGTGTGTTGTTGTTGTTGTTGTTGTTGCGGTTAGAGGACACAATGATTTTTAGTCCAAGGGTGTTGGCTCTGCCATCAGCTTTTTGCACATCGCTGTACCCATGAACAAGACACACACACACACACACACACACACACACACAGAGGTAGCATTGTGGTGATTCAGGCATGTTAATTGCCCCTACAGAAGCTTCAGATTTGCCACACTTGAATTTGTATGGTTTAGGCAGACAGTCTGTGCAGGGGGCTTGGTCTGCAGGGGGCTTTGCTCACCTGTTCTGCAGGGGGCTTTGCTCGCTTGGTCTGCAGGGGGCTTTGCTCACCTGGTCTGCAGGGGGCTTTGCTCACCTGGTCTGCAGGGGGCTTTGCTCACCTGGTCTGCAGGGGGCTTTGCTCACCTGGTCTGCAGGGGGCTTGGTCTGCAGGGGGCTTTGCTCACCTGGTCTGCAGGGGGCTTTGCTCACCTGGTCTGCAGGGGGCTTGGTCTGCACGGGGCTTTGCTCACCTGGTCTGCAGGGGGCTTTGCTCACCTGGTCTGCAGGGGGGGTTTGCTCGCTTGGTCTACAGGGGGCTTTGCTCACCTGGTCTGCAGGGGGCTTTGCTCACCTGGTCTGCAGGGGGCTTGGTCTGCAGGGGGCTTTGCTCACCTGGTCTGCAGGGGGCTTGGTCTGCAGGGGGCTTTGCTCACCTGGTCTGCAGGGGGGTTTGCTCACCTGGTCTGCAGGGGGCTTTGCTCACCTGGTCTGCAGGAGGCTTGGTCTGCAGGGGGCTTTGCTCGCCTGGTCTGCAGGGGGGTTTGCTCACCTGGTCTGCAGGGGGCTTTGCTCACCTGTTCTGCAGGGGGCTCTGCTCACCTGGTCTGCAGGGGGCTTGGTCTGCAGGGGGCTTTGCTCGCCTGGTCTGCAGGGGGGTTTGCTCGCCTGGTCTGCAGGGGGGTATGCTCGCCTGGTCTGGTTGCACAGTTTCAACCGGACCACCTTTCGCTCGCGTCTCAGCCCCAGACCTATATTATCTACCCTAAAGAATGACGATATTGTTCAACACACCGAGCCATCCTCCTGATTTCTTATCAAGCATGCACATGCATGTATAGTGAGAGTTTACATCTATTACACATCTACTGATTGGCCTTCTAACCGTCCGAAATGCCTCAGCAGCTGTGGCCCCGCCCCCAGACCTCGATGGATGAGCTTGCAGGAGTGTACAGCGCTACAACATCTCTGCATTACATCATTGGGTATAATTCATAATAACTGGACCACTTCTGTTATGGTGGCCCACAGTGGGGGGGAGACTGCCCTGCTTGGATCCCACTTGAAATTCAAGGTGTTACATTTGGCCTCTGGAAGCCTTAATCTCGTTTGTCAAGTTGCCAGAAGTGGGTTAGGAATACATGTATGTGTTAACGACTTTGCTCCACAAAAGAATGTATTCTTTGCTTGGGGTTGACTTGGCAGAGACGGTTTCAACCTCTGCCTTCTCTCTCTCTCTCCCACCCCCCATTCCCATCCCCCCCAAAAAGGATTAATAGATTACAAAACCGCTCAGAGTTCCTGGACCCAACACCATGTAGTCCCTCCCTCCCTGGACCCAACACCATGTAGTCCCTCCCTGGACCCAACACCATGTAGTCCCTCCGTCCCTGGACCCAACACCATGTAGTCCCTCCCTCCCTGGACCCAACACCATGTAGTCCCTCCCTCCCTGGACCCAACACCATGTAGTCCCTCCCTGGACCCAACACCATGTAGTCCCTCCCTGGACCCAACACCATGTAGTCCCTCCCTCCCTGGACCCAACACCATGTAGTCCCTCCCTCCCTGGACCCAACACCATGTAGTCCCTCCCTCCCTGGACCCAACACCATGTAGTCCCTCCCTCCCTGGACCCAACACCATGTAGTCCCTCCCTGGACCCAACACCATGTAGTCCCTCCCTCCCTGGACCCAACACCATGTAGTCCCTCCCTGGACCCAACACCTCGTAGTCCCTCCCTCCCTGGACCCAACATCATGTAGTCCCTCCCTGGACCCAACACCATGTTGTCCCTCCCTCCCTGGTCCCAACACCATGTAGTCCCTCCCTGGACCTAACACCATGTAGTCCCTCCCTCCCTGGGTCCAACACCATGTAATCCCTCCCTCCCTGGACCCAACACCATGTAGTCCCTCCCTCCCTGGACCCAACACCATGTAGTCCCTCCCTCCCTGGGCCCAACACCATGTAGTCCCTCCCTCCCTGGACCCAACACCATGTAGTCCCTCCCTGGGTCCAACACCATGTAGTCCCTCCCTGGACCCAACACCATGTAGTCCCTCCCTCCCTGGACCTAACACCATGTGGTCCCTCCCTCCCTGGACCCAACACCATGTAGTCCCTCCCTCCCTCCCTGGACCCAACACCATGTAGTCCCTCCCTCCCTGGACCCAACACCATGTAGTCCCTCCCTCCCTGGACCCAACACCATGTAGTCCCTCCCTCCCTGGACCCAACACCATGTAGTCCCTCCCTCCCTGGACCCAACACCATGTAGTCCCTCCCTGGACCCAACACCATGTAGTCCCTCCCTGGACCCAACACCATGTAGTCCCTCCCTGGACCCAACACCATGTAGTCCCTCCCTGGACCCAACACCATGTAGTCCCTCCCTCCCTGGACCCAACACCATGTAGTCCCTCCGTCCCTGGACCCAACACCATGTAGTCCCTCCCTCCCTGGACCCAACACCATGTAGTCCCTCCCTCCCTGGACCCAACACCATGTAGTCCCTCCCTCCCTGGACCCAACACCATGTAGTCCCTCCCTGGACCCAACACCATGTAGTCCCTCCCTCCCTGGACCCAACACCATGTAGTCCCTCCCTCTCTGGACCCAACACCATGTAGTCCCTCCCTCCCTGGACCCAAGGCCATGTAGTCCCTCCCTCCCTGGACCCAACACCATGCAGTGATTTGAATAAGGTTTTGCCTTTGACCAGACATTAAGCCAGTACATGGTAAATTTGATCATAAAATTTTTGACCAGCCATATGATTTAGTTTGTAGTATTCCTTCCCTTAGATCAAATCAAAATCTACAATCATACAGTCAGTCACTCATGAGTAATATGCTGTAATATACTATGGTGTTTTGCATACAGTCACGGCAAAAAATTATTCTCCTGAAAGCTATATGTCTTCAGTTTCCATGTATACTACTTAGGTTACGTGGACACATTTTAACACTGTGGCATTGTCTTAATGCAATAGTAGGTTAGCCAAACTGTCTCCATAGTAACCAAACACTCCTCCTCCATTTACTGATATTTATTTTGTGCTGTTCTTATTGTAAGACAGTGTTTCTTAAGAGTACCTTCAACTTACACATGCACAGACAGGGTGTCCAGTAAGCAGGTGGTAGACAACAAGATTAGACCACAGATGTTCGAGAAGTGGGTGGCAGACAGTGTGCTTGAAGTGTGCTTGAAGTGTGCTTGAAGTATGCTTGAAGTATGCTTGAAGTGTGCTTGAAGTGTGCTTGAAGTGTGCTGAATTTTAAGCAGGTTGTCTGCTACCCCACTTTTTGGACATGTCGTCAGCGCGTCGGTCATTTGGCTAAATCGATAGGAAAAAGGTCTGATGTCCGACCATTATCCAAATCACTGCAACACACTCTTTGTATTTCATCGATTTCTATTTTAGGTTACCAGATGTCGCTGATATTCACAAACAGGCAGGGCCCTGACCATCACCCTGCCATGACCATCACCCAGTCATGACCATCACCCGGCCATGACCATCATCTTACCATGACTATCCCCCTGCCATGACCATCACCCTGATATGACTATCATTCTGCCATGACCATCACCCTGCCATGACCATCACCCAGTCATGACCATCACCCTGCCATGACCATCACCCTGCCATGACCATCACCCTGCCATGACCATCATCCTGCCATGACATGACCATCACCCTACCATGACCATCACCCTGCCATGACCATCACCCTACCATGACACTCACCCTGCCATGACCATCACCCTGATATGACTATCATTCTGCCATGACCATCACCCAGCCGTGACCATCACCCAGTCATGACCATCACCCTGCCATGATCATCACTCGGCCATGACCATCATCTTACCATGACTATCCCCCTGCCACGACCATCACCCTGCCATGACCATCACCTTGCCATGATCATCACCCTACCATGACCATCATCCTGCCATGACCATCGTCTTGCTATGACCATCACACACTGACCTTGGAGAACCTGTTGGGGCTGAAATCGGATTGGATCATGATCTCCGAAAGTGGCATATCGGCTCCGGGCGATGTCAGGATTCTGCGGGATGTGGGCGTCGGTGCCTTTTTGGTGGGTGAGACCTTTATGCACGCTACCGACCCGGGCCTGGAACTACAACGTTTGTTAACCTGAATACGTGTATTGAATGATTGGTCAATAGCATACTAAACTATTAAGTCACAATAGCTTGATTTCGAGGGTGGGGTGAGATGTTTGAGTTCTGGGGATTTGTTAACAGTGTCACCTATCCCCCATATCGGTATACCACAGATTAATAAGGTTATTATTACCACACTGACCTTGAAGGACCTGCTAGGGTCTGGATTGGATCAGATTGTGATCTCCAAAAGCTCCAGCTACTAACCTGGGCCTGAAGCTGCAACATTTGTTTACCGGAACATGTGCATTGTATGTTTACGTGTAATAGCGTATTGAAACTATTAATAGCTTGATTTCGAGGATCTTGATTCAATTATTTTTACTGTTCATAACATTAAACTATATTCTGACCTTGACAGAGGAGGTGAGATGTTTTAGTTCCATATACTGTTTCATTTCTTGCCATAAAGATGTAGTGGGGGCCGGAGGGATGACAGTTTTAGTACAACCATCAAATCACTCCCGGGAAAGTTAGATGGGAATTGCTTACACAGAGCTGTGTGTGTGTATGTGTTGGGAGCAGTGTGTACAAGAGAGCCAATCTCTATGGTGAGCAATGAGGATTTAAGACCATTGGACCCCGCATTTGAGTCTATGGAGTTGAAGGTATGGTGAGCTCCAGTAGGAGTATGGTGAGCTCGAATAGGAGTATGGTGGGCTCCAGTAGGAGTATGGTGAGCTCCAGTAGTAGTATCTCTGTAGACCTAACTTTTTAAACAAAACCATTTTTTTTAAACGTATTTATTTCAAACATTAATCACTGGTTCATTATCTTCACTTGTTTTTTTGCCCTTGACCAAATGACTCCGTCATTGTACCAGTGGAATTCTGTTGCCCTTAGTGTTTGATTATCTTGTTATTGTTATATCTGGTCCTCCCCACTACCCTTGTTTCATGTGCTCCATACCATTCTCTCTGAGCCAACATTTATGCTTCTCAGACCCATGGATGTATTACATCACCGCACATTAAAACAGTGCTGCAACATACTAGGGTCTGGGGCCGATACTACTCAGACCCATGTTTGGTGAGTATAAACAATACTCACCATGTACATGTAGGGCCTGTGCATTAAAAATAAATAAACACAATTATTATCACTTGGTGGACACCCAGCTACTGAGGAGATGTGGTCCATGGGGTACCACAGCAAGGGATGAGCAGCATAGCACCATGTGGTCCATGGGGTACCACAGCAAGGGATGACCAGCATAGCACCATGTGGTCCATGGGGTACCACAGCAAGGGATGAGTAGCATAGCACCATGTGGTCCATGGGGTGCCACAGCAAGGGATGACCAGCATAGCACCATGTGGTCCATGGGGTACCACAGCAATGGATGACCAGCATAGCACCATGTGGTCCATGGGGTACCACAGCAAGGGATGACCAGCATAGCACCATGTGGTCCATGGGGTGCCACAGCAAGGGATGACCAGCATAGCACCATGTGGTCCATGGGGTGCCACAGCAAGGGATGACCAGCATAGCACCATGTGGTCCATGGGGTGCCACAGCAAGGGATGACCAGCATAGCACCATGTGGTCCATGGGGTACCACAGCAAGGGATGAGTAGCATAGCACCATGTGGTCCATGGGGTGCCACAGCAAGGGATGACCAGCATAGCACCATGTGGTCCATGGGGTACCACAGCAAGGGATGACCAGCATAGCACCGTGTGGTCCATGGGGTGCCACAGCAAGGGATGAGCAGCATAGCACCATGTGGTCCATGGGGTGCCACAGCAAGGGATGACCAGCATAGCACCATGTGACCCATGGGGTACCACAGCAAGGGATGAGCAGCATAGCACCATGTGGTCCATGGGGTACTACAGCAAGGGATGACCAGCATAGCACCATGTGGTCCATGGGGTACCACAGCAAGGGATGAGTAGCATAGCACCATGTGGTCCATGGGGTACCACAGCAAGGGATGAGTAGCATAGCACCATGTGACCCATGGGGTACCACACCAAGGGATGACCAGCATAGCACCATGTGGTCCATGGGGTACCACAGCAAGGGATGAGCAGCATAGCACCATGTGGTCCATGGGGTACCACAGCAATGGATGAACAGCATAGCACCATGTGGTCCATGGGGTACCACAGCAAGGGATGACCAGCATAGCACCATGTGGTCCATGGGGTACCACAGCAAGGGATGACCAGCATAGCACCATGTGGTCCATGGGGTACCACAGCAAGGAATGAGTAGCATAGCACCATGTGGTCCATGGGGTGCCACAGCAAGGGATGACCAGCATAGCACCATGTGGTCCATGGGGTACCACAGCAATGGATGACCAGCATAGCACCATGTGGTCCATGGGGTACCACAGCAAGGGATGAGGAGCATAGCACCATGTGGTCCATGGGGTACCACAGCAAGGGATGACCAGCATAGCACCATGTGGTCCATGGGGTACCACACAAGGGATGACCAGCATAGCACCATGTGGTCCATGGGGTACCACAGCAAGGGATGAGTAGCATAGCACCATGTGGTCCATGGGGTGCCACAGCAAGGGATGACCAGCATAGCACCATGTGGTCCATGGGGTGCCACAGCAAGGGATGACCAGCATAGCACCATGTGGTCCATGGGGTGCCACAGCAAGGGATGACCACAGCATAGCACCATGTGGTCCATGGGGTACTACAGCAAGGGATGAGTAGCATAGCACCATGTGGTCCATGGGGTACCACACCAAGGGATGACCAGCATAGCACCATGTGGTCCATGGGGTACCACAGCAAGGGATGACCAGCATAGCACCATGTGGTCCATGGGGTACCACAGCAAGGGATGAGTAGCATAGCACCATGTGGTCCATGGGGTGCCACAGCAAGGGATGACCAGCATAGCACCATGTGGTCCATGGGGTACCACAGCAAGGGATGACCAGCATAGCACCATGTGGTCCATGGGGTAACACAGCAATGGATGACCAGCATAGCACCATGTGGTCCATGGGGTACCACAGCAAGGGATGACCAGCATAACACCATGTGGTCCATGGGGTACCACAGCAAGGGATGACCAGCATAGCACCATGTGGTCCATGGGGTACCACAGCAATGGATGACCAGCATAACACCATGTGGTCCATGGGGTACCACAGCAAGGGATGAGTAGCATAGCACCGTGTGGTCCATGGGGTGCCACAGCAAGGGATGAGCAGCATAGCACCATGTGGTCCATGGGGTGCCACAGCAAGGGATGACCAGCATAGCACCATGTGACCCATGGGGTACCACAGCAATGGATGACCAGCATAACACCATGTGGTCCATGGGGTACCACAGCAAGGGATGACCAGCATAGCACCATGTGGTCCATGGGGTACTACAGCAAGGGATGACCAGCATAGCACCATGTGGTCCATGGGGTACCACAGCAAGGGATGAGTAGCATAGCACCATGTGGTCCATGGGGTACCACAGCAAGGGATGAGTAGCATAGCACCATGTGACCCATGGGGTACCACACCAAGGGATGACCAGCATAGCACCATGTGGTCCATGGGGTACCACAGCAAGGGATGACCAGCATAGCACCATGTGGTCCATGGGGTACCACAGCAAGGGATGAGTAGCATAGCACCATGTGGTCCATGGGGTGCCACAGCAAGGGATGACCAGCATAGCACCATGTGGTCCATGGGGTACCACAGCAATGGATGACCAGCATAGCACCATGTGGTCCATGGGGTACCACAGCAAGGGATGAGGAGCATAGCACCATGTGGTCCATGGGGTACCACAGCAAGGGATGACCAGCATAGCACCATGTGGTCCATGGGGTGCCACAGCAAGGGATGACCAGCATAGCACCATGTGGTCCATGGGGTACCACAGCAAGGGATGACCAGCATAGCACCATGTGGTCCATGGGGTGCCACAGCAAGGGATGACCAGCATAGCACCATGTGGTCCATGGGGTACCACAGCAAGGGATGAGCAGCATAGCACCATGTGGTCCATGGGGTACCACAGCAAGGGATGACCAGCATAGCACCATGTGGTCCATGGGGTACCACAGCAAGGGATGACCAGCATAGCACCATGTGGTCCATGGGGTGCCACAGCAAGGGATGACCAGCATAGCACCATGTGGTCCATGGGGTACCACAGCAAGGGATGACCAGCATAGCACCATGTGGTCCATGGGGTACCACACCAAGGGATCCCTATAAAAAAAAAGTGGCAAGACTTGCCAAGTCTTGCCAAGAAATTTAAAGTAAGACTTGGCAAGTCTTGTTAAAACTTGCTTCATGTTTTCATAAGACTTGTCAAGACTTACCAAGACTTGTCAAGACTACAAGCAAGACTTGCTAAGAGATTTCAAGAAATATGGACAGAAGTGACAAGATTTGGCCTGAAGTGTCAAGTTATTCCAAGATGGGTCTTGACAAGGCTTATCAAGATTTGACAAGATTGTGTATGACTTGGCAAGGTTAAATATATAATAGTATACATGTATAAATTAGCATACTCATACACTTGAACTATAACTTAGTGTCCCTACACTTTGGATTTGCTTTCTGTACAAAATCTTTGATTTCCCATTCACTGTCGATATATTAATTCTTGATCAATTCTGAATGAAGAAAAATGTTACAACAGTGAAATGAGTATGCCTCAATGTAGCTTACGTATCACTTAGGCAACTTAGGTTTGATCCAAAGCCAATCTTTCACTTTTGTTGGTGAAAAAAAAAAGACCTTGCCAATTCCTCTTTAAGTAAAAAAGAGATCCAGTCAAAATATACTCTTTGCTGGTAACAGCATAACCATTCACCTATACATTATACAGCTGCATATATGTTCAATGAAACACACTATGCAAAATTAAAATTCAACATACTATGTGTGTTTGCTCAAGAATTTCAGGTCTTGCTTCCTGGATTGATACGGAGGGTGTTGATGTAACGAACTGATATCACACATTTCATATTAAAAATTAAAATACTCTGCATGTGTACATGTCACATTTACTTGGGCTGTTCCTATTGTTGAGAACAAAATATAATACAAGTATAACTGGTCCAATTTGCCCTCTCACTTTTTGTGCCAGGAATGGAAGTGGACAGTTGAACATTGATAGAAATCCATTAACTGCAAGCCAAATATGTACAATGATGGATTCTTGGCTGGCAATCCCTACAGAGTTGCTACACATTTTATTACATACAGCTGATAGCAACTGACCATGTACAAGTTTGGGTTGCAATTGGCTGTAAACTATACTGTCCTTGACCTGAAAGAAATCCTGCATATAAAGACACAAAAAGAGTACCTAGCAAACCTTAATTGGCACACTTATCTTCATTGTTATCACACTTTAAACAAATAATGCAAATGTTATACCAGTGGTGCTGATTCTGACTGGCTTTCTTCCGTCTCTAATGGTCGAAGGATGAGCATTTTTAAAAATTGATGAATTGTACCACTTACTTCGTATAAAGTTGTGAAAATCTCACCTGTACATAAACATAAGTACAAAATATAGTTACCTTGAAAGGGTGCAAATTGAACTTTCCATTGATCTCATGAACACATGTGACTTTTAATTAGCTCCCATACCTTAACACAAAAAAAGACTATAGTCATACATAATACGTTTGAGCAAGTGGAGTAGGAAGCACGGGGTCGTGGTTCCCCCTCCTCCCCAAACTTTATCAACCTAAAAATATAGGTAGAGCCTCCTCTACCTATCCCCCCCCCCCCCCCCTCCCCACCTTTAAACGAGTCTGTACTAGCTTCTATATCGCGGTCATTACATTGCACCTGTAGTACGCGCAAATGAAAATATGGACGTCGAGTTCAGATATCAACAGTTCACATACAAGTCGATCGTTTGGCTTTAAAGTTATCCACGCACTGCGTTCAACCATACCAGAAATTATATATATCTCTTTATACCACCATATTAAAAAATAGCTGCCGAGTTAATTTCTGTTGCGGTTAACGCGTCACGACCTAGCTACATTATGGCGCAAAACATTATAACTGTAGTCCTTGAGTTTCTGGCTACAAACGTGGCATGTACAGAGCGGCCGCAACCATGTTTATCCCTTAAAGGTCGTACAGCGCACAATTCAAGCCACATGCGATTTAATTAGAATATACACATGCGCTTACTGTTCAGGGTCAATGTAATACCTTCTTTGTAGGATTCCTTTTTCTTTTTTCTTCAGTTGACACCTTGTCCTATCAGCACTGCAGAGGTAAACAATATATATCTATCCTGCTATAACACTCCAACTTCCACCACGTGCATGCTTATTTTATTAGTTTTGATTATTGCGTCACTATTAATAGAAATAGTCTTGACAAGACTTAACAAGGTCTTGCTAAGACTTGGTACGTCTTGCTAAGACTTGCTAAGACTTGGCAAGCCGTTGCAAGAATTTTTTATAGGGGATGAGCAGCATAGCACCATGTGGTCCATGGGGTACCACAGCAAGGGATGAGCAGCATAGCACCATGTGGTCCATGGGGTACCACAGCAAGGGATGACCAGCATAGCACCATGTGGTCCATGGGGTACCACAGCAAGGGATGAGCAGCATAGCACCATGTGGTCCATGGGGTACCACAGCAAGGGATGAGCAGCATAGCACCATGTGGTCCATGGGGTACCACAGCAAGGGATGACCAGCATAGCACCATGTGGTCCATGGGGTACTACAGCAAGGGATGACCAGCATAGCACCATGTGGTCCATGGGGTGCCACAGCAAGGGATGACCAGCATAGTACCATGTGGTCCATGGGGTACCACAGCAAGGGATGAGTAGCATAGCACCATGTGGTCCATGGGGTGCCACAGCAAGGGATGACCAGCATAGCACCATGTGGTCCATGGGGTACCACAGCAAGGGATGAGTAGCATAGCACCATGTGGTCCATGGGGTGCCACAGCAAGGGATGACCAGCATAGCACCATGTGGTCCATGGGGTACCACAGCAAGGGATGAGTAGCATAGCACCGTGTGGTCCATGGGGTGCCACAGCAAGGGATGAGCAGCATAGCACCATGTGGTCCATGGGGTGCCACAGCAAGGGATGACCAGCATAGCACCATGTGACCCATGGGGTACCACAGCAAGGGATGAACAGCATAGCACCATGTGGTCCATGGGGTGCCACAGCAAGGGATGACCAGCATAGCACCATGTGGTCCATGGGGTACCACAGCAAGGGATGACCAGCATAACACCATGTGGTCCATGGGGTACCACAGCAAGGGATGACCAGCATAGCACCATGTGGTCCATGGGGTGCCACAGCAAGGGATGACCAGCATAGCACCATGTGGTCCATGGGGTACTACAGCAAGGGATGACCAGCATATCACCATGTGGTCCATGGGGTACCACAGCAAGGGATGAGTAGCATAGCACCATGTGGTCCATGGGGTACCACAGCAAGGGATGAGTAGCATAGCACCATGTGGTCCATGGGGTACCACAGCAAGGGATGAGAAGCATAGCACCATGTGACCCATGGGGTACCACACCAAGGGATGACCAGCATAGCACCATGTGGTCCATGGGGTACCACAGCAAGGGATGAGAAGCATAGCACCATGTGACCCATGGGGTACCACACCAAGGGATGACCAGCATAGCACCATGTGGTCCATGGGGTACCACAGCAAGGGATGACCAGCATAGCACCATGTGGTCCATGGGGTACCACAGCAAGGGATGACCAGCATAGCACCATGTGGTCCATGGGGTACCACACCAAGGGATGACCAGCATAGCACCATGTGGTCCATGGGGTAACACAACAAGGGATGAGCAGCATAGCACCATGTGGTCCATGGGGTACCACAGCAAGGGATGACCAGCATAGCACCATGTGGTCCATGGGGTACCACAGCAAGGGATGACCAGCATAGCACTATGTGGTCCATGGGGTACCACAGCAAGGGATGAGTAGCATAGCACCATGTGGTCCATGGGGTACCACAGCAAGGGATGAGAAGCATAGCACCATGTGACCCATGGGGTACCACACCAAGGGATGACCAGCATAGCACCATGTGGTCCATGGGTTACCACAACAAGGGATGACCAGCATAGCACCATGTGGTCCATGGGGTACCACAGCAAGGGATGACCAGCATAGCACCATGTGGTCCATGGGGTACCACAGCAAGGGATGAGCAGCATAGCATCATGTGGTCCATGGGGTACCACAGCAAGGGATGACCAGCATAGCACCATGTGGTCCATGGGGTGCCACAGCAAGGGATGACCAGCATAGCACCATGTGGTCCATGGGGTGCCACAGCAAGGGATGACCAGCATAGCACCATGTGGTCCATGGGGTACCACACCAAGGGATGACCAGCATAGCACCATGTGGTCCATGGGGTACCACACCAAGGGATGACCAGCATAGCACCATGTGGTCCATGGGGTGCCACAGCAAGGGATGACCACAGCATAGCACCATGTGGTCCATGGGGTACCACAGCAAGGGATGACCAGCATAGCACCATGTGGTCCATGGGGTACCACACCAAGGGATGACCAGCATAGCACCATGTGGTCCATGGGGTACCACACCAAGGGATGACCAGCATAGCACCATGTGGTCCATGGGGTGCCACAGCAAGGGATGACCACAGCATAGCACCATGTGGTCCATGGGGTACTACAGCAAGGGATGACCAGCATAGCACCATGTGGTCCATGGGGTACCACACCAAGGGATGACCAGCATAGCACCATGTGGTCCATGGGGTACCACAGCAAGGGATGAGTAGCATAGCACCATGTGGTCCATGGGGTGCCACAGCAAGGGATGACCAGCATAGCACCATGTGGTCCATGGGGTACCACAGCAAGGGATGAGTAGCATAGCACCGTGTGGTCCATGGGGTGCCACAGCAAGAGATGAGCAGCATAGCACCATGTGGTCCATGGGGTACCACACCAAGGGATGACCAGCATAGCACCATGTGACCCATGGGGTACCACAGCAAGGGATGACCAGCATAACACCATGTGGTCCATGGGGTACTACAGCAAGGGATGACCAGCATAGCACCATGTGGTCCATGGGGTACCACAGCAAGGGATGAGTAGCATAGCACCATGTGGTCCATGGGGTACTACAGCAAGGGATGACCAGCATAGCACCATGTGGTCCATGGGGTACCACAGCAAGGGATGAGGAGCATAGCACCATGTGGTCCATGGGGTACCACAGCAAGGGATGACCAGCATAGCACCATGTGGTCCATGGGGTGCCACAGCAAGGGATGACCAGCATAGCACCATGTGGTCCATGGGGTGCCACAGCAAGGGATGACCAGCATAGCACCATGTGGTCCATGGGGTGCCACAGCAAGGGATGACCAGCATAGCACCATGTGGTCCATGGGGTGCCATAGCAAGGGATGACCAGCATAGCACCATGTGGTCCATGGGGTACCACAGCAAGGGATGACCAGCATAGCACCATGTGGTCCATGGGGTACCACAGCAAGGGATGAGTAGCATAGCACCATGTGGTCCATGGGGTGCCACAGCAAGGGATGACCAGCATAGCACCATGTGGTCCATGGGGTACCACAGCAATGGATGACCAGCATAGCACCATGTGGTCCATGGGGTACCACAGCAAGGGATGAGGAGCATAGCACCATGTGGTCCATGGGGTACCACAGCAAGGGATGACCAGCATAGCACCATGTGGTCCATGGGGTGCCACAGCAAGGGATGACCAGCATAGCACCATGTGGTCCATGGGGTGCCACAGCAAGGGATGACCAGCATAGCACCATGTGGTCCATGGGGTACTACAGCAAGGGATGACCAGCATAGCACCATGTGGTCCATGGGGTACCACAGCAAGGGATGAGCAGCATAGCACCATGTGGTCCATGGGGTACCACAACAAGGGATGACCAGCATAGCACCATGTGGTCCATGGGGTACCACAGCAAGGGATGACCAGCATAGCACCATGTGCCCCAAGGTAAAAGCTCAGGAAAATGGAGAGCGAATTCTTCCAGAATGGCCTGCCTGGAGACCAATCTTTCCCCCCCCCCCCCCCCCCCCCCCGGCCCCCGTGCTTATCAGTCATAAAGCTGTACACTTCTTTCTCTGAACCTGATGCACAGGCTACTCCTAACTGGAGGGGCTGAAAAGATTCAGATGCCTTGTACTTTATCAAGGAACACAAGTATTTCCCTGTTGACCTCCTCAATGCTTCCCCAACAGCGATAGGTCTGACATCAGGAAGACTGCCTTGTTTGGATTTGTTCAGGGCAGTTGAACTACCCCCTGCGAGAAACTTAGAGACAGAGGTGGGTGCCTTGCCAGGATTAAAATGCGTAATGGGACTATACACTTCTTATTGGCTGGGTGTGAAATTCGAGATGTTGTTGGGATCCTATGTGTATGAAGTTCAGCCCGAAGCACAAAGAATCATTGCCTCAGTGGTTATTACTGACAATGAGCTATGGGGTTAAAGGGAAGCCATGATGCAGGTGGGATGACAGCATTTGAGGGAGCAATGTTTGCACATTTTCCCCATTTCTCCACTGGTAGCAGTTCACACAAGGGTGGTCTTCCCCAATAGCAATTCCAAGAGCCAGAGGTGTGTCACTTGCAAGTATTACGGACTCCATATTTATGTCACCCCAGAAAGGTCTTATGTGATCCCACCCCGCCCTCTAAGTAATATACGGGAGGAGTGTAGTCCAATGGGCTGATGTGGAGGATGTGTGCTCTTTGTACTAACACATCCTCCCCATCATCTTACTCACATGTCCTCAATCATACTAGACCTGTGATAGCTGCTCTCTTCAGTAGACATTTTATGTTAATGTCCTCATAGATACAACTGCAGCCACTCCCACCATCACAATCACCTTCCCATCACCACCATGATATGACCTGAGGACGTGGGGAGTGGCATGTAAGATAGAACCAGGGGGTGGGGTGAATTAATGTGGGAGGGGTTAGGCCTTGATCATGACCACACCCACATGTAATCATTGTGCAATCTTTGATTCGATTGGAAACTGATTGGCTGGGTTACTGAAAGTATTTTTACAAAAGTTATTGTGTCAAGTTATGAATTGCATCATGTGCCTAAGTGGGTTTGAGGGAGATGTGAAAGGACTTTGTGGCATTCTTTCAGGAGATACGCTGTATTTATAACAGAAGTTTACTAGTGGAAAATTTAACGTTTCTTTTACAAACCCAGCAATGAAATTTCATTTTTTTTAATCAAAAGTTTTTTCCAATTCAATACTGAGTGTTGCTTCATTCATGGACACCATGATGTAATTTTGGTTGTACTCCCCTAGGCCCACCCCTATGTGTGCACAGCTCTTCCTCTATGAGTAGAACCTGTAAGCATGGCTCTTTGGGAACATTAGTACCGCATGTCTGGGTCTGGGGAAGAGGAACCACGCCCACAATGACTACAATGAAATATGACATGGTCACTCAGGTTGGTCTCTGGGATCGAGGGTGAAGGTGGGAGAAGAAAGAGAAGGTGGGAGGAAGAGGAGAAGTGTGAGGGGGAGAGGAGGGAGAGAAGGTGGGAGGGTGGAGAAGGTGGAAAAGGGAGGGAGAAGGTTGGAGGAGGATGAGGAGGGAAAAACTCCATGTGCTGTCACCTGGTTCTAAAGATTTAACAACCGCTGCGCGATTTTAGGCTCATGTTGTTGGGTTCATGTACAAGCAATTTATAAATGCTTCAAACAGTTTCACTCATGGACATCATCCCCACAGTTTACTGGCACTACAACATTAGAAAATCTAAAGCTAGTAAATTAGACAATCTAGAGCTAATATAGTTGAAAACACAACATGTCCCTAAAGCTATAATACATCTCTATATCTTTGTGAGGAAGTTTGCTTTCAATCCTGGAGGCAGAGTGATCTCCTGAAAATTAACATCCACTGAGGTGGTGGGAAGGGTGACAGGGTACATGTGGAGAAGGTAAACCATCAGCCTGATGTAGCCACTGTGGCTGCCAACCATCATCACTACATCTTTCAATACTGTGTCTGGCAAGGGAGCGTCAAGGTCATTGACACACTGGGTTAGAATTTTATGGACCTACAGGAGAGGAGAGTAGAGAGGGAAGGGGAGGGGAAGGAGAGGGATGAGGGAGAGTTGGGAGAGAGAGAGGAGAGAGGGAAGGATTAAGTGATGGAATGAGAGGAAATTATATTATTGACAGGGGTCACAGGTAATTAAATGTACATATGACTCAAATAATTCACCCACTCTCTCCTGCCATTTTATCTCCCATCCCCCATGACCCAAAGATGCACCCATGTCATCCTCTTCCCCAGTTCATACCTGTTTTGGGTTAAGTGAGGGGCAGATGGAAGTAATCTCCATGACATCATTGGTCTTGTTCATCTGAAGTAGCTTACATGTCTGGTACACAGGACTGATCTCAGCTAACACACCACTCTCTACCAGTCCTCTCTTCACACACCATTCCTCCAACTGGCTAAGGTTGTAGCTGTGAGGGGTGGGGCAGCAGAAATAGAACACATCACCATGGAGACAGGCTAAACACGTGACAGACCTGATCTGATGGCCATATTCCCAATGACACATCTCCCTCCTCAGCATAATGGTGTTGAGCATGTGACCATTGATGTAGTAGAAGAGCTGGGGAGGAGGGAATATGTAAGACTGGGGAGGAGGGAATATGAAAGACTGGGAGGACAAATGTGTAAGCCTGGAAAGAAGGAAACATCTACCGGTACATGCACATGCACATGCACACACACACACACATGCACACACACACACACACATGCACACACACACACACATGCACACACAAGGATACCTGCTTTAACACCTGCACTACAAGGCTGCGGTCTACATGTGCATGTTCCAATGTGCCAACAATCTCCTCCAGTGTGTTCACCAGATCCATGACAGTCATCTTGGGGACATTGGCCTTCCCCTTGGTGTTCCCCTTCATGCTACCAACAGTACCCATCTGAAGGCCTTCATACTCCAGCATACAGGGAACTGCATTGGGGAGACAGACCATGTCCATGATCGCATGTATTAACCATGTCCATGATCACATGTATTCACCATGTCCATGATCACATGTATTAACCATGTCCGTGATCACATGTATTAACCATGTCCATGATCACATGTATTAACCATGTCCATGATCACATGTATTAACCATGTCCATGATCACATGTATTAACCATGTCCATGATCACATGTATTAACCATGTCCGTGATCACATGTATTAACCATGTCCATGATCACATGTATTAACCATGTCCATGATCACATGTGTTAACCATGTCCATGATCACATGTATTAACCATGTCCATGATCACAGGTATTAACCATGTCCATGATCACACGTATTAACCATGTCCATGATCACATGTATTAACCATGTCCATGATCACATGTATTAACCATGTCCATGATCACATGTATTAACCATGTCCATGATCACATGTATTAACCCCTGGCCCTTTATTATCATTGATGGCTCATACAATACCACATAGGTATTGCAGCATAGTGCCTTATAACATTAAGGTTACCAGTATTCCCTTAATTTCCTTTTCTAACATTAATTCAGACACCCACTTACTAATTAATGCCTTGATCCGTCCGCGGGCCAGCCTTATAATCAGATTGTAGATATCAACAGCCAGGTCATTAAGCTGATGGTGATACTCTGTCAGGTCAAAGTTTGTCAAACGGTTCTTGGATGTTTGGTGCTGGAGGTGGAGTGATGATGGGAGGTGGTTAAGGTGGGTGTGGTTTATGATAGGGTTAAGCTAGTAAACCATTGTGGTTTTAATGATCAATACAATGATGGTGTTGTAACCTATATAGTATTGACCACACCCCTCACCTTGTTGTCCCCTGTGCACTGCCTAAGATGGAGGGACAGAGCTGTTATATTGGCCAACCAGAAGGCCAACATCTGTGGGTCCTTCTGATGTAGCTGGGAACAGAACATGAACCACTACCATATAAGGAACCTTGGACCCACCCCTCCATCCCCATTCTTCCCTTCTTACTAACCCCATCTCCACCAATACTCATTTATACTCACTTTGTTGACTTCTTTAATAGCCTTGATTACTTCCTGGATGAACCCAGTGGTCAATTCCTTCTTATGGCAGTGATCGGGATAACGCAGGCACATGAAGATCATGTGAGCCACTATGCAGGGTGTGTGGCCTTCCACCTGATCTGGCTTCATGTCCATCACCAGAGTGTTGAGCAGAAGGTGGAGGTCTTTGTCCAGCCATGAGAGGATACCTAGGTAGGGGGACATGGGGGTTAGGCATGAGAGGATACCTAGGTAGGGGGACTTGGTGGTTAGCCATGAGAGGATACCTAGGTAGGGGGACTTGGTGGTTAGCCATCAGAGGATACCTAGGTAGGTGGACTTGGTGGTTAGTCATGAGAGGATACCTAGGTAGGTGGACTTGGTGATTAGTCATGAGATGATACCTAGGTAGGGGACTTGGTGGTTAGCCATGAGAGGATACCTAGTAGGGGGACTTGGTGGTTAGCCATGAGAGGATGCCTATGTAGGGGGACTTGGTGGTTAGCCATGAGAGGATACCTAGGTAGGGGGACTTGGTGGTTAGTCATGAGAGGATACCTAGGTAGGGGGACTTGGTGGTTAGCCATCAGAGGATACCTAGGTAGGTGGACTTGGTGGTTAGTCATGAGAGGATACCTAGGTAGGTGGACTTGGTGATTAGTCATGAGATGATACCTAGGTAGGGGACTTGGTGGTTAGCCATGAGAGGATACCTAGTAGGGGGACTTGGTGGTTAGCCATGAGAGGATGCCTATGTAGGGGGACTTGGTGGTTAGCCATGAGAGGATACCTAGGTAGGGGGACTTGGTGGTTAGTCATGAGAGGATACCTAGGTAGGGGGACTTGGTGGTTAGCCATGAGAGGATACCTAGGCAGGTGGACTTGGTGGTTAGTCATGAGAGGATACCTAGGTAGGGGGACTTGGTGGTTAGCCATGAGAGGATACCTAGGTAGGTGGACTTGGTGGTTAGCCTTGAGAGGATACCTAGGTAGGGGGACTTGGTGGTTAGCCATGAGAGGTAGGGGGACGTGGTGGTTAGCCATGAGAGGTTACCTAGGTAGGGGGACTTAGGGGGCTAACCACCAAGTTCCCCTAGTATCCTCTCATGGCTAACCACCAAGTCCCCCTACCTAGGCATCGGCGTCGGAACCGGTCCGGCAGGTCCGGCGGCCGCCGGACCAATATTTTCTAAAAAATAAATAATATGAATAAGGTAACATGGGTATCGATAAACATTCAAAACGTCACAGCAATTGTTTTTATTTGCCATTTTGGGGGTGTATTTCACTACAATTAAATTGTTTGGGGCAAGCATCGAATTAACTTTAACTGTTTGAACGCCAATTGCATATATACATGCATGTTCACACAACCATGCATTGCTGTGTTGTGTTGTGACTATAGAATCACTTGAATACCATTGTCCATACACACAATACTGACTTGCATGCATGTAACCTCGTAATCATAAAATGTTTGAGCATTTGTGGTCTCAGTGTAAGTATATTTTGTTTGTCCATTACAACTTACTGGCACCTTCTGTTGCTACTACCATGATATGAACCAGGCAAAAGAGGGAAGTGAACTGGCAATTTAAGCACTAGTGATGGTCAATTAGTTACACATTCCTAGCTGATGCAGTCATCTGAATAATGGTGTTGATTAGTAGGTGTAAGGAGCATAGGTACCTTGTACATGTACTTATAAGGGTACAAGTGCAGCAAGCATTTGCATGCATCATGGAATTGTGAATGATCAACACACGTAATTCCCATGTAAGATCTAATTTATACATGAATGGTATTATAACAGTTGTGTGCGTACGCATGAATACACACTTGGCGTCCAAAGAGTTAAAGACTAGACCGGTGATATGGATTGGAAACCTCTCACGTGATCATAACCCCAAGTTCGAGCACTTAACGCTGCTAGTCATTCCTTGCATTAATAATGCACAACTGGCAAAACTGGGGCGAAACCCCAGACCCAGATCGGAAAGCATCTGCAGCGCTCCACATTCCGTTGCTGTGGGCGGGCCTCTCCGAGTCCACCCACCTCATTGTTTATTTGTTTGCCGGACCAACGTATTTTACCTTCCGACGCCCTTGCTAGGTATCCTCTCATGGCTAACCACCAAGTCCCCCTACCTAGGTATCCTCTCATGACTAACCACCAAGTCCCCCTACCTAGGTATCCTCTCATGACTAACCACCAAGTCCCCCTACCTAGGTATCCTCTCATGGCTAACCACCAAGTCCCTCTACCTAGGTATCCTCTCATGGCTAACCACCTAGTCCCTAGCTAGGTATCTACCTCTTCTGCCACCCCCACCACCCACCCATCCATAGCCCCCCCCCCCCCCCACCACCACCCCCCTCCCCTTTTAAGGCAGTTCAGTCACAATGATGTCAGGGATATCTAATCCTGCATACCATGAGCACTGGACCAGTTGGCATGGTAACTATAAGCACACATATAATAACAGTTACTAGTAGTGTATTCTGGTAGTTGGTTATCTTACCATTGACAGCTGATGTACTCTGTGTTGCTTGGATACTGGGAATGATGTCATCTATGCTGAAACCTGTTGTGGTGATCATAAGTGCACTAATTAAAGATGTTACATAACTGCCCTTCCAAAAAGAAAATGGCAATACTTAACAGGGATTCGAAATACGTTTTTCCATGTTTTCAGAAATTTGTGATTTAGTATTTGACTAAGCCCTTTTTATGCAGTTCCCATTGTTTTAAACTGAGCACTGAATTTATAATAACTTATTTATTACGTTCAATGGGACAACTTTTTTTCTTTCAGGGTTAAAAAGTTGCTGCTTACTGTAGAAGTATGGCTGATGGTTTGTTTACATTAAATTGTCATGGCGCAACTTACCTGCATGCCTTCTTTGATGGTGTTCGCACTCTTTTGCTTTTTCTGTTTTTGGCTTGATAAACTCTACTGCCTTTTCAAGAGTCATCTGATTGTTGCTGAACTCGTTATCATCTGCCACTTTTGCTCTGCCTAACATCACTATGCCAGTTTCTTGCGGTGAGTAATTGCCTTGGATTCGGTTGCCTATAATGCTCAACTTCTCCACACCCATGCCCACCATGATGCCACACTGATTGTTCTTCTCTATGCAACAACCAGAGATGACACCACATGTTTCCCCACAGAATTGGACTCCACCCAAGCCATTCTGAGAGAGTTCACAGTCTTCTACCTTGACCTCAACATCTTTGAAACCAGTCTCAACAGTGACCCCATACAACTTATTCCCACTGACCTTGTTACGATGAAAGAGGATGCCCCATGCTGCCAGTATGACTCCTGAGCCTTGATTGTCCTGGATGACATTATCTGGTCCAATAACTGTCTCTGCACTTGCATGTTGCCACACAAACACACCAAAATTCTCATTGCAAGAAAAGTGTGAGCTTCTCACATGAGCTGTGGCACCCATTCGCACCTCCAGCCCACTCTTGGAGTGACTGGCATTGCACTGCTGTAACTGCAACTGGGTGTGTGAACCCATGCAAATGATAGCATTGCCAACACTAGATCTTGCATTGCACATCACCATGGTAACCTCGACCTTACCAGAGCACACCTTGTCCCCTACACAGATTGCTGCACCTGTTGCACTAGTAGCACTGCAGTTTTCCAGCACCACGGCTGTGCCTGCTTGTACATGGATGGCATGACCATACAATTCTTCTACACCGTCATGACCTTTGGGACTCAGAAGGTCCACCGATAGCCCTGACAGGGTCACATGATTGGCCTTCACTCGGATCCCACCATATGTCTGGATAACAACCTTCTCTTTACTGCTCGCTGCTTGTATGGTGAGGTGTTCATGCACAATGTGAATTAGGCCTATGTTCTCCTTGTACGTGCCTCCTTTCATTGTGATCACTGTGTCAGTGGCAACACAACCACTCCTGAGTGCTTCCCCCAATGAAAGGAATTCCCCAGACCCTTCACAGTCCACCACAATCTGCTGCATGTCCTTTTGCTTCTCCGCTTGCTTATTTTTATCTTCCCTGTCAACACTGTCATTACTGTCTTCATGTTTTGTCAGAGTCTTTAGAATGTTAGCAGCATATTCAGACTCCAATTTGTCGCCACTCCAGAATGATGTGGTCATCTTCTGAGAGAAGTAATCCTTCATTTTATGGAGGCGTACTCTCGACAAATTCTTCAGTTGTGTCGCACGATCAACAGTAATCAGGAGTGGGCTTCCACACAGTTTTGTTCGCAGAGTGTCATAAAATAGATTCATCTCAGGATTGTCTTTAGCTATGGAGAGTGCATATGGAGGCGTCACTGACACTTGCTCAGAAGCTTTATGCATGGCTCCCGTCATCTTTTCAAACAGCTCCATTTCAGTTGCAATCACCAGCAGACACTGCTTAGCACTATTGATGCTGGGTTCATTGTAGATCTGAGTACGCCTGATATCTGCCTCAATAGCCATCTCTAATCTGTCATGAGCCTCCTGAAAGTTTGATGAAAGCATAGCCACAAGGACCAGCTCGTACAATGCATCACTACGTTTCAAGTCTTCTGGGACCCCTTGCTTGATGTACTGCCACAAGTGCTTCTCTGCAGTCTTCATGATATGTGACTTTCGCTCTGGGTCGGCTTCATTTGTTGACTTTGCGCGAATCATTACATACCCGAGTGCAAAGAGATTCATACGAAAGGTGGGGTCTGCTGTGATCCCTTGCTCAAACCAAAACATGGCTGCTTCATAATCACGTGTCCACAACAAGCTACTCCCAATAAAATGACAAACATCAGCTCGATTCCACAAGTCATCTCGTTCCAATAGAGGCTTCAGAGCTTCAAAAGCCTTGGCCCATGCCTTCCTCATCACATGTAAGTGCACATGGACAATGCTGGCTGCCACTTGCAGACTGAGGCCACAGTGAGGTAAGACCTGCATCTCTGAAGAAGCTTCTCCTATCACACGTTTAGCAGCAGTGAGGGCTAGGGCATGTAACTCACGGTGCAATACAGTTCGATCTGTTACCAGGATGGAAGCTGTCATACGATCAAGGCCAATAACATCCTTACCCACATGAAATGCATGATGTGCCAACACAGACTGCAGACTTGCCCTCGTGTTTATATCTCGCTGCTCTTTTGAAGGCATCTTGTCGATCCGTTGCTTCAACATCAACCATATAACGTACATTCCCTCCTTCAAAGCTGATTTCCAAACTAGACTGGTGATAGGAATGTAGAGCTCGCCTTCACTGGCCTCAGGGAACAGCTTCCCCATCCGTGGGATGTCTTCCTCTTCTGAGGAATCACTATCTGCCTCATTACGTGAAAGCATGTAAGCCAAGAATGGGATGTCCATCTCCTCACATGCGTCCATGTCCTTGGAGATGAAATCAGGTGGTTTTGCTTCTCGGTTTTTCTTATCAAACCCTGTCACTAGATCTGAATCTGCAACAGCATCCTTCAATCTCAAAAGCAACTCAGCTTCTGTTAATGACGATTGCTTTGCCTCACATTCTTCCACACACAGTTGTGTGATGCACTCATGCCACATGCTTTGCAGTTTTATGTTTGAGCTGTCAATATGTGATGCAGCTGCCAGGGCATCTAGTGCTTCCTCCAGATCTCCAGCTCTCATTAACTGCTCTGCCCTGAGAACAAAGCATGAAAACCTATACTGAGGAGAGATAGCAGACACACTTTGCTCAGTGGTTGGTGTAATATGGATGTCTCTCTGCATGAGGTTGTGATCTCTTATTGCAATGAGGGTCTGCTCAGCCAGCTGGCTCAGGGGACGCCAATCCTGGATCTGAAGTAGCCCAGCCAAGTTGTTGGTGGGATCAAAGGGATCCATCATGATTGGCCCATCATGATTCTCAAACTGGATGCTATATTCAGGGTAGTTATCAACCCAGTACAGCTTCAGACTGCCACTGATTACTTGCAGCAGCAACTCAAGTGAAGTGACAAAGCCATCACGGACAGTTTCTTCAGTTAACCGCACAACATCAACTTTCTGAACTGCTGCTAATGCAATGAGTTCCAGTAAATAGGAACGCGGCTTGCAGCCACGAGGCCAGTTCTCTGCACTTGCTCGCCACTTTTTCAATAGTCGCACAACAGCACCAAACAGAGGGGGCTGTGCACGAAGGAAGGCACACTCTCGAACAGATAATGAGGGCCTACGAAAGAAGCGTGGACGTGGTGGAAGGAAACACTGTGAAATGGGCTCAATGTTGGGGCTAGCTAGTACCACATCGATCTCCACAAGCTTGTATGTGAAGGATATAGCCAGTGGCTTATACTGTAAATCCACCTTGAGGTTGTCTTTGAGTAGAGTGGCTACATGGCACTGCAGAGACAGGTACATATCACTCTCAAAGCATTTCACAGCCACTGCCACCATGTCCAGGTCAGCACAACCACTCACAGCAGTGCCTTTCCCATATGAACCACATACTTCCACCGAGGCAATCACTCTGCTGCTGGTCAGAACGTCTGTGATTTCCTGCACGATGCCCTGCAGCTGCAGCCGTTCATCTGATGTTAGAGCCAAGCTCTCTGCTCTCAGAAGAAATGAATGATATAATGGAGTCAAACCGAAGTCACCCATGCCACCTCCATTAGAGTTTGTTGATCTCATTTGCATCATAAATTTCTCTGCTCCCTCACTAGCGAACTTCAATGTGTCTAATGTATTATCTACTTTAACACCTGATGTGGCTTCAGACTTGGTTCCTCCATCACATGGTTCCATCAATTCCACCACTGTTCTTAGGGACTTCCACCAGGCTGGAGTCGCATTTGTTCCAAGTAAGCTCCGCAGTGTACAGAGAGGTAGAGGATGCTTCTCTGATGAGATGGTGGCCTGCTTGTGCCAATGTGCTTGTTTCTCTGGGTTCTTACGAAGCACATTCTCCCAGCCAGACCCATACCACTCACTCAAGGTAGCACATGCAGGGCCATAGCCTTCATCTGCAGCCTGCCGCAAGTACTTACTCGCTTCCAGATCGTCTTGTGTGCAGCCATGCCCATGATGGTAACAGCGATACAGCTCAAACAACGAAGGCCCATGCTGTTTCGCCTTTTTCCACCATCCAACTGCCTGTTTGTGATCTCCACGAGCTGCCAAGACATGTGCAACATTAAACATGGCAGAATGATCTCCGAGGCATGCAGACTCATGGTAGCAGGTCCAAGCTTCTGAGCGAGTGTCAGTGGCGTCTCCATATGCACTCTCCATAGCCAAACCCCAGAAAAGGAGCCCTTCGGCATTCTTCATGTCTTTTGCTCGCTGCAGATGTGATAAGGCACTCAGTGCATGCACGTCACTGAACAAAGACAGTTGATGCCAGCCATAGAGGGCGAGACATTTAGGAATCGACATTTCCACACCTTTCTGCATCCATGTCAAATCACCAAACTCCGCGAGATAGCAGATAGCAAGGATATCGGGAGGATCAAGGTTTGCTCGAGCCTTTATGAACC
The DNA here is from genome assembly GCA_963681505.1 of Eunapius fragilis. Lineage (NCBI taxonomy): Eukaryota > Metazoa > Porifera > Demospongiae > Spongillida > Spongillidae > Eunapius > Eunapius fragilis. Next base: position 482,518 of record OY811975.1, on the reverse strand, counting down.
TTCTCTGCTCGCTTGCCTCATCAGGTTGTTGTTGTGTGGGAGGCAATGTTGTGTCTACTACAGTGGAATCCTTACCATTGGATGGTGCACCACGTCCGAGAATCAAGGCAGCACGAGCCACAAGATCACTCTTCTCCAGGCATCCTTCTAATGATAGGCCTGCACCCTGAATAATCTCCTTCAGAGCCCTAATACTGAGGGCCTTGAGGTCCCGATCATCTGAATGTGTATACTGCAGCTGTGTAGCGTCCACCCCTGAGATATAGTGCATTGCTGTCTTGGATTGTTGAAGTCGATGCACGAGAGCACTCGGCTCACAGCAGGTGACAATGATGTGAAACCTCTGCTTGCTTAGCTTCTGGATGCATGCAGAGAGCTTTTTCCGAATAAGGAAGAACAATGCACCGTAAATATCATTGCTGGGTACCCGACACTCCTCCCCTGTAGCAATGGTCTCAGCCCTCGACCAGCACTGTAGAGGATCAAGCTGTCGTTCTGGCCTCCAGTGATGATCAACATCAAACAGGAATGGGTTCATCACATTGTGATGTGTATTGAGTGCTCCTAGAGGGAGCAACATGCCCAGCTGCACAAAGTTGTCCCACGAGACTCTCTGGTGAGGGGACAGTGTGGTGAGCATCTCAACAGCCTATTGTTTGCCTTGAGGGCTGAACAAGTGCTTACTCCGATCTTCCATGCACTTTACAATGTCTCTTGATCTTTCAAAGGTATACTCAGTCAATATCACTAACCATTGCTTCATCTCAAGGTCAACTGTGAACATGACTTGTGACAGTTTGGGCAAAGATGCACAGTATGGACCTTTAGTCACCTTTCTCTCAGAGTCCTCCACTAGCTTGTTGAGCATTTTAAAGAAGTTCAACATTTGTTCGCTAGTCATCGCAACTGAATACCACAATTGTATCAGCATGTCACAACTCAACTCTCCGAGAATGCCCATGGCTAGCAGTGACAGCAGATTGCAGAAAGCTATGCTAGATGATGGATGGTTGAGATGCAGGGTGATCTCACCCTTGTATCCATCTGGAACACTCAGGATTGTATGCACCATGTCACTCAGGTCCCCACTCTCAGCGAGGCATGCACTGCATGGTGTTGGGAGGCTAGAAGCACTCGATGGAAACTGGATAGCCTTTGAATGGAATCTTCGATCCACAATCTGGGACATTTCCTCCCCACTGGCATCCTCTGCAGTTGTATCATACATGCTGCCCTCCAGCCAGTCCGTCTCAGCATACCTGGATTTGCAGTCAATCTTATGTACTGGCCAATGCTTCTTCTGACATGTCTGGGAACAATATTTCACCAGGTGGCACCCTGAACAGGCCATCATCCCTCGCTTCTCACACGCAGTGACACAATTCCCAGTTAGTGTCGGGATGCAATTGGCACACATGATTTCATCCAGTGGTTGCATTCGAAGCCCTGAGCCTAGCTGCATCTCGTCTACCCATGACTTATCGAGCTCCTCCACGATGATGTGCATGCATCCATGCTTTTTCGCTAAAGACGACAGGATCACAGAAAACTGGTTACGGAAAGCTTCCCACTTTTCATGACACTTTTCATTTGGACTGTGTAAGAATTCGCTTGTCTTCTGGTCAGAAATGCTGACAAGACACTCGCGAAACGCTTTCTCTTTCTCTGCTTGAGACACTGCTGCATTCAGATCCTTGTTCAGCTGCTTCAGTTTCTGCTCCTCGAGGGATATGTGGGTGGCGACTTTGCTTTCGTAGGTACTTTGTTCACAATCACCGTCATCTTCGTCATTGTGTGCAGCCATCACGGATGTTTACCACTATGAAATCTGAACCTGAAAGTACGGTGGCCCTGGAGGTCGCGAGCGAACACTGTACACCTGTGCTTTTCACGTCTGCGGTTTTGTGGTTTAAACAAATAACAAAAGGCGGTTTGCGTGTCCGGACATAACGCATGCTTACACAAAACATCGGACACAGAAACATCGGACGTTTAAACAAATAACAAAAAGCGGTTTGCGTGTCCGGACATAACGCATGCTTACACAAAACATCGGACACAAGGCTATAATAGTGTTCTCTGTTCCATGGTCACTTCGCATTCGTGAGGGACACCCTGATTTATAATGATGGCATTTGGGTTGCAAGTGTGTGTGTGTGTGTGTGTGTGTGTGTGTGTGTGTGTGTGTGTGTGTGTGTGTGTGTGTGTGTGTGTGTGTGTGTGTGTGTGTGTGTGTGTGTGTGTGTGTGTGTGTGTGTGTGTGTGTGTGTGTGTGTGCATGTGTGTGCATGTGTATGCATGTGTACAGTGATAACAATCCATCACCCTCCCTATTGAATAACACCATGCACATTATAGGCCAGATTAACACTATATCAACCTGCAGTCAAGATGGTCATGAGGGAAGAGGGACTATAGAGTGATGGGACATGGTATAGTAATATGAATCGATGATTGGGATATATAAGAGGATGGAAATTGGACAGAGGAAGGGAGATGCAAGAGAGCAATCAGTATAGACATGTGAAGGATGTAGAGACCTGGAAGAGATAGACATAGATTCATAGGAAGGGTGAGAGTGCATGTGGGAAAGAGTGTGGAAAATGGTGGGAAGAGTCATAGTGCTGAATAATCCATTGTGAAACGGGTAAGATGGCCATTTTAGGTACTGAAAAGAATATTTGCTAACCTTTTAGCTTAAGCAGTGCATCCAAGTAAAATGAAGCAATCACTTGAGGATCATTATTTGTGCTGGTCAACTCAAGCCAGATGATTTTTCTTGAAAATCTGTACACAGCGAGTTGCAATGAACTACGAACAAAATACTACATAACTTTACGCACCCATCAATGCAAGCATGTATAGGAAACCCATATGGTTTGAGCTTATCATAGCCATCAATATGCCAGCACCAATTTGGACCCTAAAATGTTCCAAAGGTGATTTATACAGTTAAGATTCATTAAGCTAGCACTAACCTGGTTCCAATACCGTCTTCTTTGGAGCCTTCGCATCCTACGCTGACGTGACCCAGCAGGGTCCATTACGGCAAGGAGCATCATTACTGTAGCCCTATAACAAGGTATCAGTATAGTCACATGTGCACACCAGCAACAATGCACCCCAGACCGTTTCGTTTTATAACCATATTTCGTTTGCAGTAGTCTCCACATGGCTCGATAACCCAACAAACAGTTAGATGTCTTTAGCTCATGCTGAAATATTAAAATAGTCATAAACTAATGGTGCATGTATCTAACAGGCAACCTACCCTTATTGCGTCGTACACAACCGACAGCTGTGTTTCACACACATTCCGCCGTTTTAGACCCATTGTCGATCAAAGTTTGTGTTTAAAATGTTATGAAACGTCTTACGCGAATTGTTATCAAACGTCTTACGTCCGATGTTTTGTGTCCGATGTTTTGTGTAAGCATGCGTTATGTCCGGACACGCAAACCGCTTTTTGTTATTTTTTTAAACGTCCGATGTTTCTGTGTCCGATGTTTTGTGTAAGCATGCGTTATGTCCGGACACGCAAACCGCCTTTTGTTATTTGTTTAAACCACAAAACCGCAGACGTGAAAAGCACAAGTGTACAGTGTTCGCTCGCGACCTCCAGGGCCACCGTAGGGTACAGTAAGCATTACCAGGATCACATCCAGTACCTGCCCAAGTACAATGTACGCATGCACCATCGCACCTCCTGTACTATCTCACTATAGTAGAATCACTTTGCAAACATGGGTACATGTCTCCTTTTGAGGCCCATCACTTACCAGTTGCTCCCCAGCAACCCCAAATAGTCCAGGTGACCCTGCAAATCCAGCCCAGTCTGATCTTCTATTTCTTCAGCGGTATCTGGACGTTTCTGGTGAAAGAGAGTACCACCAGGTACACTGGGGAGGCTGGATCTGCAGGGTCACCTGGACTATTTGGGGTTGATGGGGAGCAACTGGTAAGTGAAGGAGACATGTACCCATGTTTGCAAAGTGATTCTACTATAGTGAGATAGTACAGGAGGTGCGATGGTGCATGCATACATTGTACTTGGGCAGGTACTGGATGTGATCCCTGGTAATGCTTACTGTACCCCCTTCCCACTCCCCTTATTAAGGATTGATGGATTGGCTGAACCAGCAAATGGTGCACCTGTAAGTCACCTAGTGTCTTTACCTCATCATGGACCATCACACATGCATATGGTCACCTCATATGGTGATAATGGTCAACCAGGGCTGGGTGGGGCTGTAGGCAATCCTGGGGCACTGGGGCCAGTTGGCGCCCCAGATCCAATGTGTGTAGGAGGGCTTTAACTGATCAGTGCAAGTGACATAGATGATGGGCTGTAATTAGAGTAGATGACCTCTAAGAGGTGGTTGATAATACATAAAATGATGGAATTAGCAGATGGAGGCTTTAATTAAAGTAGGCAGAAGTACACAAACATAGATATGTGGCAATGTAGACTTATGCTCAGTGTGTCTAGAGGGGTTAATACTGTATTCTTTTCCAGGATCAGATGGGACCTACTGGTCCATTCATGCCAGCGGCAAACAGATATAAGTTGTTTGTATGACAAGAGTGTTACAAACCTCAAGGTGTAGAATTGTGGACAAGAGCATGTACTCTTAGAGTTTTATAGAATGTGCATTCAATTGGTCTGTTATCCTCACAAGAGAGCACCTGGTACCACCAGTTTGAGACAGTGGTGATAGTGGTGTCAAAGGGGGGGGGGGGGGGGGGGGGGCAATAGGAGACAAGGGGGCAAAGCAAGAGCTACCTTTCCCAATTTACTACAACACATTTGTTCAGTACCACCTGGACCTGACCTGATGGAGTGGGCTTCCAGATCCTGCTGCGCTCAGTAACATGAACATTGAGCCCAAATTCTATGAGGATAGTCTTGCAGTCGTGGAGGTTCCAAGTGACTTTGGGGTCAAGCCACATCAGGACAATCAAAATTTTACATGACTTGCACAATCTTTTCCAAAATTAATTGACATGCACTTATGAGTATTAAGAGCTAAAATGCAAATTTGGGAGTCTCCAGCACTTAGCACTTTCAAACTAGCCCTTGTTAAACACATGACTTTTTGGGCTTCACTGTGTAAACAGAGGGGGCGTTTTTAGTTATAAATCCCAGTGTAATTTGAGTACAGTATGCCAAATCATAGTGTGCCATGTGATCTTAATTGTTGCCTGTTAGTTTTTAATAACCATTAATGCACTGTTTTTCAAGCACCATTTGAAGTGTATCATGTTCATTTGGGAAATTGTAAAAAGTGTAAGAAGATCAAATCAAATAATTTATATCCACATCACCCTTGATCCTTGAGCTAGCTGAATCAGCAACAAACACCTAGGGACCTCTAAGGGTTTTGGAGATATGGTGTTCTAAATGGGAAGGATCCAAATGTTGTGCTCCTTCACCATTGTTTACTTCCTTATAAGGCAATTGGTAACATGTCTGTGGCAATCGTTTACATAGTGGTTTCACACACTTAAAACCAATGATAGGCTATGAATAGTTGATTTGTCTAGGAGATAGAACCTTTTCTTTTGTTCATCAACCTTTTCAGACAGCCGCGTCTTTGTGCGCTTGTGAAGTTCGCCGCTGCCTTATTGCGTCTCTATGTGCGCGCTTTTGTGTGAATGTAGCCGTCTATCGTTGATTTGTCTAGGAGATAGAACCTTTCCTTTTGGTCAAATCCAGACGCCTAAGCAGCTGTATGAATGGGCCAAAGAAGCGCTCCTATCAACAACATTTGAATATGTTGATAAGACTGAAGTTCAAACAGAGGAGGACCTTCTTCGTGAACGGCTGGAATCATCAATCACCATAGAAGGAACACACTCCTATCATGCTTATTACCCTCTGGATGGTAGCACAACAAAACTACGGGTAAAAGAATACTCCAATTCCCTATTTAGTGAGGTTGTAAACGTTTCAGATCATCGGGATCCCTTCCCCATCCCTCACTTTCACTCCTACCCTCCTCCCCAGTGCATGTTGTACCTTTGTAAGGGCTCTAAGGATACAATCAAGGTGTTTTGTAAAGGACCTGAGACGTGTATGGAGGGAGGGCAAGGTACATTTACGTGTACATGAATTGTTTAAGAGTTCTTCTTGAGACAAAGAGAAGTAGAAGGAGGGGCATAGGAAGAGAGGAAAATTGATGAGGGAGATAGGGAACTCATGTACACGTGTGCATGTATGCGTAACTGTCAACACCACATGTTACTGCACAGTTATGTACACATGTACATGAAAGGATGAGTTTGATGTCCTAGTCAAAAATGGTCCTCTTTCCTCCATGTTAGCAGGCTGACCTCTCCATCTCCCTTCATGCGCCCTCAAGTACAGCAGTGTGCACCAGAGCATCACTTATGACTATGGCAGTGGTGTTGATGGCTTCAGCAATATGAGGCTCCACCTTCCAGTTTGGCATCACGGTTGCATCAGAGGTACACATACATACAGTTATGTACATATATACTATGAAGGACAAATTAAAACTTCAAAGTTTACTATTATCCTATCTTCATCCTCCCTCTCACTACTACCCACTCTACCTTTCTTGACCCCTCCCTATATCTCCCTCTTACTCCACACCTACTGGTCATCAGATGTCTTTGGAGGATTGCCCAGGAAGATGGTTCGGTCCCATCAAACGTACGGATGGAACTTATGTTGCAGTTGCATGCATATCAATCTTCTAACCTCTGTGACAAGTGAGACACAATTTATTTAGTGATCACAATGTACACATGTAGGACAAGGGTGCACGAGCTTAGTCATTCTCTACTATGGTCAGAACGTACCGCTTCTACTGTCGAAGATGCACGAAGAGGAGAGGAAGCTGAGCGTATCTCGCCCGTAAATAGAACGAAAAGCTAACAATGTGCTATAGTAAATCATAATAACATTTTATAGACTTTGTCAGGTCTGTAACAGAACGTTCTGATCAAACGTACTGTTACGGAGCTGTAACGAGAGAAATACGAGACGGCACGACCCGAATACGAAAGCGCGCGCGTGTCGAATTATGGCAGTGTTCACCCCCCATAGTGTAATCCATCGAAAACAACCTGGTACGGTACCGTTCATTGAGCCTGAAACGGTAACGTTGTTAACAGGTTTCATTTATTACTGTAACTGGCTTGGATCAATACTGTAACGTGACTGAATAGGCATGTAATGGCGCTGCATGGCTTCGTGCATTATAATAAATGTCTGACATAAATAACCGTTTTAAACATATTAAAGCTAAACTCCAAATTGTTCCAACCATGCCTCAATGCCTTCAACCTCTCTTTCTTGAGCTTGGCAAACTGTTGCTTCTACTGTGTTGCTGCGTTTGTGGACGAAAGAGACAGCTGGAGCTATCCAACAAAGAGTATAGTTCTTGAAAGTGTCAACAAAAGGACAGCCATTTCTACTCAGCTTGGGAGTTCCATTTTCCAGAACAGACATGAAGCCCCGTAGTAAACACAAAGTGTTCCCTGTAGAGCTAACTTCAGAATTGTGAGCAACTCGCCATATTTGATCTGTGTAAATTAACAATGCTGAGACATGTACTTCTTACACATATAACATACCTCATCAGAGGGTACACACAACTCAACATAGTCCCCTGAATGAACAGGTGTGCACTTGGTGGACACAACTGCTTTGTATGTGGTAATTTTTTGATGTTCATTGGGCATAATGAGCACATTGAAAGGAGGCCCCACGACAAGAAGTTCACTTTTATAGTCCAACAGTGTTCACTGGTATTGTACAGTTGAGCAAGCCTACAGGTTGGTTACTACATGTACATGTAATAACTGCAGCTAGATGTATGGACTGTCTAACCTTCCTCGCACTTCCTGGCTTGTAGATAATTCTACTTTTGTTTAGCTCCTTCATCGGAACAAAATTTAGGAACTGCATGGGCTTGTAAAGCTCTTGCAGCCCACTGCCACATCTAAATGATGATCACCATTACCCATGCACACAAACAGAAATAAATATACCTTTCTCCAGCATTGAAAACACCTCCTTCACATATGAAACGAAGGCACTCAATGCAAGCAAAGTGATTGGCAATGCCCCTATACTGCAATGTCCCTACTGGGGGCTTGTTTATTTCCATAAATGTTCTGCATCCTTACTGAACCATTAAATGATTCGCATCTACATTAAAAAAAAACAGTATGCAAAAGTATAACAGTTGAACTGTAAAATACCTCAAAGCTGATGATGGCTCATAGCTTATCATACACTGGAGAATAGTGTGCAATTTCTGTTTCTTGAGTAATGCAACTAACATTTTTACCAAATTCTTCACAAGTGCTGCCATTCATCAGCATCCGACAGCTTAAAATGACAGCAATATGCATGCTCATCTGAATACCTACAGAGAAGGCCATCAAATAAATACACGACCATGTAAATAACTGTATGGGTTGATTACCTTCGTCAACACCTCACATTCTTCACTGCTTAAATATGAATAAAGATTGCCATCTGGGCCCTAGCTTTAAAGTCTCTCCTAACAAATGATTTGAAGTGGTTGCACACATTGCCATGGACCTTATCTTGAAATCCTGACAGGTTGAATGCACGTATCCAAGCAAGAAGCTCTTTTTTTCTGTGCTTTCGATAGTCAAGGCATCACGTCCTTCAAAAAGTACTTGCATAGTCCCAGTAAGATGGTATGCAATACTTCTACAGGAATGCTTCTGTTAAAAATGAGTGCTGTTGTGGCTTAGAAAACAACGTACTTGAAGAGGTCTGCTGGAATGTGCAGTAGAAAATTAGGAACATCTCTCAAACCAAATCCCTTGCTCATTGCTGCCTTTCCTGCTTCTGTCGGCTGTAACTGTATCATTTCAACACAATGCAAGGTTTTGCTTCTTGTCCTTTCGGCGGGGAATGTCACGTTGATCAACCTAAGAAGAAACATATATTGGTAAACCAAATACACATTTGTTGAAGGACTACCTGTACATACTGTGCAATACTTATTAGCAGCACCTCCGAGGTGGTTCAGTAGCTGGGATGCCTGAGGGTTGTCACAGAGCAAAGGTGCAATTGATTGCAAGAACATTCACCTTCCATATCAGTGTGGGATTCATTTCCACTGGACTCCAAATGTATCAGTCCAAGTGCATGAGTCTGGTAATGATAGTTCAGTATTATCTGTACAGGTCTCAGTCCCAAAACTGCATCCCACAATTGAATTTTGGATCTGTATATGTATACATGCAGCATTACAACTTTACAATCATGCAATAACTGTACCTACCTCTGTAACGTGTGCCAAACTAGGCATCTGAATAGATTGTAATTCAACATTTTCATGGCGTTTTAAGATGTCTTTTTAATCGCCAATTGTGTTCAAAGCATAGGTCGCAGATCTCACAGTAAGCATCTGGTTCGCATAAAGCGCAGTTTAGGTTCCGTAATTAAGTTTAGGCGGGAAGAGTTCCTGCATAGGAGGGACAGGGGTTAAGGCGGGCCGGGTCTTAGTCGGAGATACCAGGACCGCTTCGCGGTCCTGGAAATCTGATGCCTGCGGCGCTCGTAGCCCCGGCGTTCCTGGTTCGCTTCGCTCACGCTAGCCTGCGCGGCGCTCATAGGATCAGGGCCTGCGGCGCTCTCTCCGCTTCGCGGATATGAACTAACCTCTAATGTGTCGAACTCCTACGGCCGTCGTCCGTGTCTATGATGAAAGTGACTCTGTCCCTCATGCAGGAACTCTTACCACTAAACTTAATTACGGAACCTAAACTGTACTTATGCCGCGCATCGTAAGAAAACATTGCACGCATTACCAATCCGTGACGCCTCCGCTATAAAGATGAAACTTCTTACTTGCAGCAATTTCAGCCATTTGTAACTCGATCAGTAGAAATTCAGCTGACGACCTCAATCGTTCTACCTCTGCTGCCATGAACTCAATATATATATTATCACCAGAATGAAATGTGTAATTGAACATGCATAATTCATAGAGTATTATGCTAAGCATTACAAATTTATAACAATCAGAAAACACGTAGAAAATCATGTGTTCCAAATTCCAAGACATACCAATTTCCATTGAAGGGAGCTGTCTTATATACTACTCACCTTTCTTATCAGCTAACTGTCGGGCACAGAGCTCTTCACCCACTGCTACTAGAGCTTTGGCTAGTTTCCCATATGTAGCATCTCTGTCTTGATCCAGCCATGTGTACAGCATTTCAACCTTTGCACCATTCAGATCTCGAGGATGGTTATGTTCAATTATTCGCAGTTTTAGGTCTTCTAAGCCCAACTCCAAACCAACGCCATGCCAGTTGAAGAACTGTAGTAAATGAAGATCCTTAAGTTTTGGTCTGCCATTCTTCACCTCCGGTCTACCATTCTTCACCTCCGGTCTGCCATTCTCCACCTGTGGTGTACCATTCTCCACCTCTGGTCTACCATTCTCCACCTCTGGTCTACCATTCTCCACCTGTGGTGTACTATTCTCCACCTCTGGTCTACCATTCTCCACCTCTGGTCTACCATTTTCCACCTCTGGTCTACCATTCTCCAACCATGGGCTGATGTCTATGGAACATTCAAATGTACAGGAATGATAGCAGTGAGGGAATGGTCCATATGAGAGTCACTGATCTAATATTTAATATCATGCTGTCCTATGCAAGTGACACATCGATCTGTATGTTTGGCTCTATAACACATTTCAGTTATACTATCTTAGTGATGTGATACATATTAAAAAACTGTGTATATTCTTTTAAAGAAACTGCCATAAGATGTATGAAGTAACACACATATCAAGCCACTAGCTAGGTGCTATCACCAATGTTATGACAAGTTCTGATACCTTCAGTGACTTGGTGAGTCATTGCTATCTCTTCAGCAACAGAGACACTGTTCCCTCCAGCAGGATGGGCAATGGCCTTCACCAATGTGTGCCACCTTGGCTCCATGAAGTAGTCAAACTTGTCAGTGTCCCCACCAATCCACCACCTCATGATCCTGCTCATCTGACCTGAAGGCATACGCTTCAGGTCCTCCAGGTGGGAAACCTTCACACCAATGAAGGCTCCAAAGTCATACCATGTCTGCTCCATGGAGCTACTGACCCTGTCCACACCTTCAAGGTCATCTGGTCCTGGGGGGAGAGGGGAGGATTGTGTTGACCAAATGGACCAGTCGTGGTAAGTATAATCACAAACCTCATGCACTGCCAGAGTCAAAATATACAGCACATGTACATGCATAGTGTGGCTCTTAAGTACATGTAGCTACTATGTGTACAATAACCAATAGTATTAGCTCGTTCCAATCTCACAGGTCAGAAATAAACTACACATGAGAATAAGTCATGCACCCTTTAGTGAGTTGTATTTGTGGACACAAGTGACAGCTGCAGTTGGAGATGGTACTTACCAATTGTTGTTATGGCGATGGACTCAAAGTTCCTCACTGTAAAAACATAGGGTGTGATGGGATTAAAGGCACCTCAACCTCCTCCCCAGACCCAGACCTACCAATCCCACTTTTCTTCAAGTTATTGATCATATTCAGGCCATCCTTTGAAGCCACACATTTACATCCTTCACATACTGTGAGGTCACATCCATATTTGGCAACTAATAATCTTAATAAACTGATGTGTCCTTTGGTGTATGCATTATGCAAAATGGTCTGACCACTGAAGTCCTTTGTGTTGATGTCACAGTGAAACTCATTGATCAATAGCTCCACACACTCCACACTACCACCTAGACCAGCACATGTGAAGGGTGTGTCACCATCTTTATCACGAGCATTGAGGTCACAGCTGTACTTGGTGACCAGCAGTCTCACCAGGGAGGTGTGGCCCTTGTAACAAGCCTTATGCAGTATGGTTCTACCATAGGTGCTTTTTGTGTTGATGTCACAGTGAAACTCATTGATCAATAGCTCCACACACTCCACACTACCACCTAGACCAGCACATGTGAAGGGTGTGCCACCATCTCTATCACGAGCATTGAGGTCACAGCTGTACTTGGTGACCAGCAGTCTCACCAGGGAGGTGTGGCCCTTGCCACAAGCCTTATGCAGTATGGTTCTACCAATGGAGCCTTTTGTGTTGATGTCACAGTGAAACTCATTGATCAATAGCTCCACACACTCCACACTACCACCTAGACCAGCACATGTGAAGGGTGTGTCACCATCTCTATCACGAGCATTGAGGTCACAGCTGTACTTGGTGACCAGCAGTCTCACCTGGGAGGTGTGGCCCTTGGAACAAGCATTATGCAGTATGGTTCTACCAATGGAGCCTTTTGTGTTGATGTCACAGTGAAACTCATTGATCAATACCTCCACACACTCCACACTACCACCTAGACCAGCACATGTGAAGGGTGTGTCACCATCTCTATCACGAGCATTGAGGTCACAGCTGTACTTGGTGACTAGCAGTCTCACCAGGGAGGTGTGGCCATTGACACAAGCATTGTGTAGAACTGTTTTCCCGTTGATTTTACTAAAGTGAGATTTATAATCTCTTATCATTTCGGTGACTCTCTTCGTAGTGCAGCTGAATAAATATGCTTCAAGAAATCATTACTTGCGGGGTCAAATCGACGTTTTGTGTGGGCGTCGGTTTCCATCGCACGTTCGATCGTTATATGTCACCGCACAATGCTCTGATTTCCAAAGCTAACATTACTGTAGCTAGATGGGCGTGACCTGTTTGGTCGGCAAGATGTGTTATGTAATACTGCTGTGAATAATACATATCTTCATTATGGCTAGGTGAATATTGGTTGTGAGGGCTAAAAATGAATCTACTTGAATGGTGTAATCCGATTGGATAGCCTTCCCTGTTGCTGCAGAACAAATCACGGTACCAGACTACCCGACCGAACGTGGCAGTTCATTTTAATCAGAGATAAAATATCTATGTATGGAACAGTGTCCAGCAAAATCACCCTTATAATACTTTATCAAATTATCCAGGACATGCTAAAGAAAAGTAACGCTAGCATTGAAATGTATGGCTAAATATAAATTCAGTGCCTAATAACTCTATGATGGATAGTCCGATTTAGGATGCGTAAGGACCATTTGATAGATGTTCTTTGGAGTTCACGGAAAAAGAAAACTTGAAAAACTATGCAAAAGGGTGGTTATGCTTTATAATCTGTTTTAATCCAGTGGGAAATTATATTCAACATAAAACACAGAACACACCACAAATAAAAACATAATTATTATTAAAATTCGAACAATGTGTATATTTTATAGTAGGCAGATTTGGAAGGAAAAATTGATGATTATTTTGCCAAGGTGATCCATTCACAGCTGCAGTTTGCAAAGATAAGTGAACATACTTAGGTAGCATCTGCCGGAAGGTTTTTAGCTCAAAGATGTTTAGGAATTGTAAGTTCTACTACAAAGATATAGCTATGTGGATTGCCACAGGCTAATTTCCAGGCAGATTTCAAAGAGATATGCCTGTACTAGCCTGCATATGATGTCCACTACTCTTACTTGCATACATGATCCTAAAGATTCGCACATAATACAAAAGAAGCAAACATTACCTGTACTAACACACACAAACATCTTCACCATGACAACTTCACCACATGAACCTCTGCAGTGAGTCACTGCCTGGCCACCTGAATGGATACTTTACAAACAGCACAACGGTAACCACGGTAATGACCACATTAAGGACACTCTCCCCCGCCAGTCCCCAGAGCGAGGAGGACTGGGGGATGTGGAGTCTGAAGAGGAGGAAGGGGATGATGTAATAGCGGAACTCAAGCAGCTGCTGAGGCACAAGAACCACGGCGACGCAGAACACATAGAGGAGTACCCTGTTGTGTATGGTAAAGGGAGGAGGTAGAGATGGTTGAGAGGGAAAGAGAAGGAGAAGATGGAACATAACATCACTACCAGACCACTCTCAGCTCCAGCTCACCATAATGCAGACTGCAGCTTTGCTACACACAACAAAATGAAGTGTTCATAAGTACGAGGGACAGAGGTGGGAGGTGTATGGACTTACACAGAGCATGGAGGGCGGCGAGGGAGCACAGACAGTACACCGGGGTGAGCAGGTACCTGGCCGCCCAGTGACGCTGGAGTATGTTCTTCCACACGTAGAAGGTATAGTGTCTGTTGTCGGCAAGGAGGTAAGGGTGGGCATACCTGCATGGGGAGGAGGGAAGGAGAAACGGAATCTGTCAATTTAGGGTAGGCTAGAACACACAGATCCAGTTAGGGTGTCTCAATGCATAAACCCCAGATAGGATGCTGAAATGCACAGATCAGTTATGGGGACAAGGATACATATACTCAGTTAAGGAGGAATGAGGCTAAAATACAAACACCAGTTAGAAGGGGGGGGGGGGGGGGGGGGGGGGGGCGGTTAGGATACACAGGGGGCCTGAAGTGCACAGACCCAAATTGGTGGACTCACGTGAAGTAATGCACAGACAATAAACTAGCGACCATAAGAATGGAGAGTAAGGCAATCCAATAAATGCGACGAAATCGCGTCCAATAAGACACGATGAGCTCCAATTGGGATAGCAACACCGCCCCCGCAAAGCCACAGGCAAACGTAAAGAAATAGAACACCTGGGGGTGTACTGCTGCCTGGTGGTGACTCTTGTCTCCCAGGACAACGGACCCGTTCCAGAGGAGGAATGAGATGAAGAGGAGGACTGAACAGATGTATGGCCACAGCAGTAGGAGGAGGGAGGGGACATCTCTGACCACACCCCACAAGAAAGCCAGGTTGGTCATGTGCTTGCCTGTTAGTTGTTTTTTTTTTTAATAGGAAAGAAAATTTTTTGGCAATGCCTTCTACAGTTAATATGAAACTCATCCTCCCACCCTTAACCCATTCCCTCTCCCTACCTCCACCCTTATCCCATGTGCTACGCATTGCATTGAGGAGGTTGGGCCCACCAAACCTGAGCCCAACCTCCTCACCCAACACACACACATATACCCTTCATTTAACAGCCGGTGGCTACAGGAACCTCCCCACACAAACACACACAAATATATACACACACAAGGCATACTGGAGCTTTCATTTTCTGCCAGACAAAACAGTTACCAATAAAAGTTAACCCTGTGTGTGGTGTGAACTGTTTTCCAGTCACACACACACACACACACACACACACACATACATGTAATAACCAATCACACTACCTCTCTGTCTCTCCATCCACTGCAGTACAACAGTGCCTGCTACAAAGGCCACCCAAACAAATGGAACCTGTCTCTGGTTTTCGTGGAATCTTTGTTATGTGGGGCAAACCCATTGCATACAATATACTCCCGTCACCTAGCCATGACCATCACCATTACCCTGCCATGACCATCACCTTGCCATGACCATCACCCTGTCACGACCATCACCCTGTCACGACCATCACCCTGTCACGACCATCACCCTGTCACGACCATCACCCTGTCACGACCATCACCCTGTCACGACCATCACCCTGTCACGACCATCACCCTGTCACGACCATCACCCTGTCACGACCATCACCCTGCCATGACCATCACCCTGTCACGACCATCACCCTGTCACGACCATCACCTTGCCATGACCATCACCCTGCCATGACCATCACCCAGCCATGACCATCACCCTGCACCATACCATGACCATCCCCCTGCCATGACTATCACCCTGCCTTGACCATCACCTTGCCATGACCATCACCTTGCCATGACCATCACCTTGCCATGACCATCACCCTGCACCATACCATGACTATCACCATCACCCTGCCATGACCATCACCCTGCCATGATCATCACCCTGCCATAAACTCATACCAACACTCATCAACTACTAGAAATTTGTCAGGTGTGACCACTGCCAACCTGATGGATACTCACCAACAGTTGTTTGTCTCCAACAGAGGGGTGTGGCTTGTGGGTGAACAGCTTGCACATGAAGGCTCTCTCTCTCTCTCTCTCTCTCTCTCTCATGTGGGTGTGACAGGAGAGGTATGCTTGAAGGAGGAGGTCACGCCACATTCCTGGCAGCTTTAGGGCCTCTGCTTGGTGTGGATGACCAAGGTGCTTCTCATGTTGCTGGCTCAAGAGAAGTCTTTGTGGTAATGGGGAGGTGGGAGGGGGAGGGGCTTTACCTCGCATTGCAGCAGACTGGGTACACACTGCATGTGGTTGGCAACAAAGGGGATTAACACCCTGCACTTGGTGGACCCAGCCCACGAAGGGATGTGTTGGTGGAGATGGAGATTGCAGTTGCACAGCAGGTAGCTGTGGTGGGTGTTTTCCTCAAGAGCAAAGAGGGGGCACAGGCTTATGTTTGGTGTGGATGGCCCATCATGGGTGCCATGTTGAGCAAGGAAGAAGGCAACCCTCTATCCATGCAGATGTATGCAGCGGTTTGACGCCACTTACTGCTTCACTAACAGATACAAACAATTGGTTTCAATGTTGGTATGCAGAAGACTCAGCTTTGTGCTGTGAAACTTTTCAAAGTTGCATGACTAGTTTGAACCTGAGCTCCTGCTACAACCTAATATACACTATGGCACAAGCCAATAGAAGTTAGCAGGGTGGGAGTTTCCCTGGCCAGGATGCATGGCTCTGGCGATGTAGTTTATTAAATGTAGTAAAGGGTCTGGTGCCAATACTAGTTTTGTACTGGTGGATACAGAGATTGTAGTCACAATCGATATAAACATTTCACCGTATACATGTATGTCCCATTAGACAACGTCACGATCTGATTATTTTGTACTCCGGATGTGATGTCACCTAGTCACTACGAAGAAGTCCGTTATTGTCTCTAGCTTTTACTGGGCCTCATATAGTTACATCGTTGTGGGGCCCAATAAAAGCTAGAGACAACAACGGACTTCTTCGTAGTGTCTAGGTGACATCACATCCGGAGTACAAAATAATCAGATCGTGAAGTTGTCTATTTACGGTGCAAATTGATTATTCAGCTCAGCCCCACCCGACCGGATGTCATCGATCATGAACGAGAGAAGTAGACGAGGTGGCTTCCCCCCCAACATATTCTGCAATCAAGTAAAAAGCGAGTGCTACCAATGCCACATATGCCTTGAAGTTTGCCGCTCGCCCGTCACGTGCCGATCTGGACACCTGTTTTGTCTCCGCTGCCTCACCAAAAGCATCAGAGGAAATCCCGCCTGTCCGGTCTGCAGGAAACTTCTAACTGATCCCCTGCCTTGCCCCTTCGCTTCAGCACAGGTATCCGCTCTAGATGTTGTGTGCGTATATGATAAATGCAAGTGGAAAGGAACATGCGGTCGATTGGACGGCCATCTTGATAACGAGTGTGCTTGGGAACCCATCACGTGCCCTGCAGAGGGTTGCGGGGCACCCGTTCCACGGGGAGAGATGGCTACACACAAACAGTTTGTGTGCCTCCAGAGCTGTCCTAACTCCAAGCCCAAAGCAGAAGGAAAAGATGGAGGTGAGCAGAATACGTGCGACGTCCGATTGAGCCGCAATGACCTCATTGACCACCTCAAATACCACTGCAGACTTCGCCCCACCCACTGTCCTCATGCATCGTGTCAAGTCTCCACAGCGTTCAATAGAATGCCCGCCCACATCGAGATATGTCCGTACGCTCCCGTGTCATGCCCTCTACAGTGCGGTGCTCCCGCTCTTACTCGTCAAAGCCTTGATGCGCACAAAATGGACTGTCCTAAGGAACCAGTCCCATGTATCCACACCCCCTTGGGATGTTCCCACGTGGCCCCACGTGACCAGATGGCTCAACATGTACAGGACATTGGAGTACATTTTATGGCTGTCCCCAAAGCCTTTGTACTGCAGCAACAGCAGATGGAGGGTATGCAACAGCAGATGGAGGGTATGCAACAGCAGATACAAGACCTGCGAGAGAATCTTCAGCTCTTGGTGGATAAAGCTAAGGTTGAAGCTCAAGCTAAGGCTAGGGCAGATGCTGAGAGGAAGGCTGATGAAATAATCGGTAAATTAAGGTGCATGTCGTTAAAAATTTTTAGCATCAATTAATTTTGAATAGAATAATTGACAACAGATGACCTTGCTCATTTTAATAAAATAATGAAATAATGAGCAAGGTCATCTGTTGTTAATTTCTAAAAAAAAAATTATTACTGCATGTGTTTGGCATGTATTTTTCAGGCCATAAAAGAAAGAGATACTGCACTGATTCAAGAATACCAATCCCTAGCATTACTAAAACGAAAAAAGCCAGTAGGTTGTATTCTGTTGTGTATCTTTTTGTGGGTCATTTGATTTATTTTCTAAGACTTACAGGGTGGTGCCAGAACTGCAACTGATTCAGAGAATAATAGTCTGAGGGGCAATAGGTGTCCTGATACTGATGCATATCTTGGTAGTAGTGCTTATGGTAATAATGTTGGTAGTAATGGCAGTGAAGGTGGTAGCAATGTTGGTAGTGATAGCAGTGAAGGTGGTAGCAATGTTGGTAGTGATAGCAGTGAAGGTGGTAGCAATGTTGGTAGTGATAGCAGTGAAGGTGGTAGCAATGTTGGTAGTGATGACAATGAAGGTAGTAGCAATGTTGATAGTGATGGTGATGACGATGTGCTATAGACATTGTGAAGCAACCTAACATTTATGAACATCATTGAACTAAAGTGTATATGTAATATTATGTTTGGATATCAATTATATTATGTAACTAGCGTGTCCCCATGAAAAATCACTGGCTGATTATTCGTCTCGCTATTCATTTGTCACATGAACAGTTGGTCTACCTCCTAGCTCCTCTTTTTTTACTGTTTTATCCAATGACCAGCAGTCTCACCAGGGAGGTGTGGCCATTGTCACAAGCCTTATGCAGTATGGTTCTACCAAATTGTCCCTTTGAGTTGATGTCACAGTGAAACGCATTGGGGTCATTCTATATCGATTCAACACACATAAGTTTCATTTTTGGAAGCATTTTTGTGGATGAGTGCAGGCTATTACCCTGTGTATATTTATGTATTATACTAACTTTTATATATCAATTGTTCGTAAGTTATTAGGTGTGAAAAAGTTGACCACATATGTAAACTATGCTAATTATCTTTGCGAGCGTTACAGCAGTAGCGATGGTTATTTTTCCATGCGTACAGAACATCATGACTATCACGCTGTTTAATAAAAAAAGGAACTTCATAATTGAGCACAACGGAAAATATGCTTTTCGAGCGTAATAATTGCCACCATTTAAAAATACACACTTTTTTTTTGGTTTTTTTTTAAATTTTAATGAAAGGCTATCTGTTTGCTTGTTGTGTTTCCAATCGCAAGACGGAACGCCAAGCCGTTA
The DNA here is from genome assembly GCA_963681505.1 of Eunapius fragilis. Taxonomy (NCBI): domain Eukaryota; kingdom Metazoa; phylum Porifera; class Demospongiae; order Spongillida; family Spongillidae; genus Eunapius; species Eunapius fragilis. The sequence goes on along the minus strand of OY811975.1, from coordinate 463,163 downwards.
CTAAACTACATCGCATCGAAGCGCTCGTGTTTTAGTCTTAAAGAAACCCTTCTAATGTGTTAATTGTGCACTAAACAAACTTATAATTGGCCACACATAATGAATTTAATTACTTGATGTACAAAGAATATTCCCCTTTTCAATGACTGCAAACTAAACACGTCTGTGTCACCCTCTCCCTCATAGTCCACCATATCACCCTCCTCCCTCATGGTCCACCATGTCACCCTCTCCCTCATGGTCCACCATATGCCACCCTTCTCCCTCATGGTCCATCATGTCAACCTTCCACATGCTACACAGCACAGGAGGGTGACGTGGTGGATCATGAGGGAGGGAGGTGACACGATGGACCATGAGGGAGGAGGGTGACATCATAGTCCACCATGTCACCCTCCTCCTTCATGGCCCACCATGTCACCCTCCTCCCTCATGGCCCACCATGTCACCCTCCTCCCTTACCCCTCCCTTATGATCCACCTTGTCACCCTCCTCCCTCACCCTCCCACATGGTCTACCATGTCACCCTCCTCCTCACCTCTCTCTCATGGTCCACCATGTCACCCTCCTCCCTCATGGTCCATCATGTCACCCTCCACCCTCATGGTCCATCATGTCACCCTCTCCCTCATAGTCCACCATGTCACCCTCCTCCCTTCATGGTCCACCATGTCACCCTCCTCCCTCATGGCCCACCATGTCACCCTCCTCCCTTACCCCTCCCTTATGATCCACCTTGTCACCCTCCTCCCTCCCACATGGTCTACCATGTCACTCTCCTCTCCCTCATGGTCCACCATGCCACCCTCCACCCTCATGGTCCATCATGTCACCCTCTCCCTCATAGTCCACCATGTCACCCTTCTCCCTCATGGCCCACCATGTCACCCTCTCCCTCATGGTCCACCATATGCCACCCTCCTCCCTCATGGTCCATCATGCCACCCTCTCCCTCATGGTCCACCATGTCACCCTCCTCCCTCATGGCCCACCATGTCACCCTCCTCCCTCATGGCCCATCATGTCACCCTCCTCCCTTACTCCTCCCTTATGATCCACCTTGTCACCCTCCTCCCTCACCCCTCCCACGTGGTTTACCATGTCACCCTCCTCCTCACCTCTACCTCATGGTCCACCATGTAAACCCTCTCCCTCATGGTCCACTAAGGAGAGGGTGACACAGATGGACCATGAGGGAGGAGGGTGACATGGTGGACCATGAGGGAAGAGGGTGATATGGTGGACTATGAGGGAGAGGGTGACACAGACGTGTTTAGTTTGCAGTCATTGAAAAGAGGAATATTCTTTGTACATCAAGTAATTAAATTCATTATGTGTGGCCAATTATAAGTTTGTTTAGTGCACAATTAACACATTAGAAGGGTTTCTTTAAGACTAAAACACGAGCGCTTCGATGCGATGTAGTTTAGTAACGGCTTGGCGTTCCGTCTTGCGATTGGAAACACAACAAGCAAACAGATAGCCTTTCATTAAAATTTAAAAAAAAACCAAAAAAAAAGTGTGTATTTTTAAATGGTGACAACTATTACGCTCGAAAAACATATTTTCCGTTGTGCTCAATTATGAAGTTCCTTTTTTTATTAAACAGCGTGATAGTCATGATGTTCTGTACGCATGGAAAAATAACCATCGCTACTGCTGTAACGCTCGCAAAGATAATTAGCATAGTTTACATATGTGGTCAACTTTTTCACACCTAATAACTTACGAACAATTGATATTTAAAAGTTAGCACAATACATAAATATACACAGGGTAATAGCCTGCACTCATCCACAAAAATGCTTCCAAAAATGAAACTTATGTGTGTTGAATCGATATAGAATGACCCATTGATCAATAGCTCCACATACTCCACACTACCACCTAGACCAGCACATGTGAAGGGTGTTTCACCTTTTGAATCACGAGCATTGAGGTCACAGCTGTACTTGGTGACCAGCAGTCTCACCAGGGAGGTGTGGCCCTTGGAACATGTTACTACCTGACATAATATAATGTAATATTTGTATTGCGCGGGCATATCTGAGCATGTTATAGAGGTTGCGTAGTAACCGTATGTTAGAACAGGTGGCAGATTATATGTGCAACATTGGGTAAGACAGTAAAAAGAGGAGCTATGAGGTAGACCAACTGTTCACCTGGCAAATGAATAGCGAGACGAAGAATCAGCCCGTGATTTTTCACGGGACACGCTAGTTATTATTAATGTTCAAACAATGGTGTGTATATTATAGTAGGCAGGTTTGGATGGAGAAATTGATCATTATTTTGCCAAGGTGATCGATTTACAGCTGCAGTTTGCAAGTGAACATACTTAGGTAGCATCTGCTGTAAGGTTATATGCTGCAGCTCAAAGAGCGAGATGATTTGTTTAGGAATTGTAAGTTCTACTACAAAGATATAGCTATGTGGATTGCCACAGGCTAATATCCAGGCAGATTTCAAAGAGATATGCCTGTACTAGCCTGCATATGGTGTCCACTGCTCTTATATGTATACATGATCCTAAAGATTCGCACATAATACAAAAGAAACACACATAACCTGTACTAACACACACATCTTCACCATGACACCTTCACCACATGAACCTCTGCATTGAGTCACTGCCTGGCCACCTGAATGGATACTTTACAAAAAGCACAACAGTAACCATGGTAACAACCACATTAAAGACACTCTCCCCCGCCAGTCCCCAGAGTGAGGAGGACTGGGGGATATGGAGTCTAAGGAGGAGGAAGGGGATGATGTAATAGCGGAACTCAAGCAGCTGCTGAGGCACAAGAACCACGGCGACGCAGAACACATAGAGGAGTACCCTGTTGTGTATGGTAAGGGGGAGGAGGTAGAGATGGTTGAGAGGGAAAGAGAAGGAGAAGATAGAACATGACATCACTACCAGACCACTCTCAGCTCCAGCTCACCACAATGCAGACTGCAGCTTTGCCATACACAACAAAATGAAGTGTTCATAAGTACGAGGGACAGAGGTGGGAGGGGTGTGGACTTACACAGAGCATGGAGGGTGGCGAGGGAACACAGACAGTACACCGGGGTGAGCAGGTACCTGGCCGCCCAGTGACGCTGGAGTATGTTCTTCCACACGTAGAAGGTATAGTGTCTGTTGTCGGTAAGGAGGTAAGGGTGGGCATACCTGAATGGGGAGGAGGAGAAATGGAATCTGTAGTAGGCTAGAACACACAGATCCAGTTAGGGTGTCTCAATGCATAAACCCCAAATAGGAGGCTGAAATGCTCAGATCAGTTATGGGGACAAGGATACATATACTCAGTTAAGGAGGAATGAGGCTGAAATACAAACACCCAGTTAAAGGGGGGTGGGGGTTAGGATACACAGGGGACCTGAAGTGCACAGACCCCAGTTGGTGGACTCACATGAAGTAATGCACAGACAATAAACTCGCGACCATAAGAATGGAGAGTAAGGCAATCCAATAAATGTGACGAAATCGCGTCCAATAAGACACGATGAGCTCCAATTGGGTTAGCAACACCGCCCCCGCAAAGCCACAGGCAAACGTAAAGAAGTAGAACACCTGGGGGAGGTGTACTGCTGCCTGGTGGTGACTCTTGTCTCCCAGGACAACGGACCCGTTCCAGAGGAGGAATGAGATGAAGAGGAGGACTGAACAGACGTATGGCCACAGCAGTAGGAGGAGGGAGGGGACATCTCTGACCACACCCCACATGTAAGCCAGGTTGGTCATGTGTTTGCCTGTTAGTTGTTTTTTTTTTTAAAGAGGAAAGGAAATTTTTTTGGCAATGCCTTCTACAGTTAATAAGAAACTCATCCTCCCACCATTACTCCATTCCCTCTCCCTCCCTCCCACCCTTACCTCTTCCCTCCCCCTCCCTCCTACCATCACCCCATCGGTCCCACCCTTACCCCATCTCTCTCCCTCCCTCCCACCCTTACCCCATTCCTTAACCATCACATCTATTGTTCCAGGGTCCACCAAACCTAAGCCCGACCACTCCTCCCCCCTCCTAAACAACGCACACACACTCTCTTCCAAATACATCCATTTAAAAGCCAGTGGTTACAGTAACCCCCCTCCACTAATATCCACACACTCACACACATTTTCAGCCACACGAAGCACATGTACCAATAAAAGTTGACCAGTGTGCAACCTTGTGGGTGTGAACTATTTTCCATGAGCCAATTAGAAGCCCATACACACATGCTTACACACACACACACACAAACACCACACACACACATACAAATACACACACACATACATGTAATAACCAATCACACTACCTCTCTGTCTCTCCATCCACTGCAGTCCAACAGTGCCTGCTACAAAGGCCACCCAAACAACGTTTGTCTGTCTGAACCAAATGGAACCTGTCAGTACTGTCAAACAGGACAGTTTTTTTTTTGATTGAGTCCATTGGTGTTTGGTGCACACACAAAAACTCACCACAGCCGACAATACCCTGTATCCCCTCAATCCGAGAGCATACCCCAACAGGACAAAGAAAGTAGACCCAACGTCGGTGTAGTAGAGGAAGGAGAAGAAGAAGAGGACGGGGAAGAGGGCCATGTTTAGGGACGAATGGACTACAGCTGCAGGGGATGATGTTACGTTTGGTGAGCAGCTGCCAAGGCAGTTGGGGAGAAAACAAAGATGGCGCAGCAGCTTACCCCAGGTGGGGAGAGAAGTGCCATGATGGATATGGCAGAGGAGGGAGTACAGCAGAGGGAGGTTGGCAACAGAGAAGATGATGTTCTGTGCCCTGTGATGGCAGCAACACCACAACGTCTACACATGCATACCGCCATGTGAGGGGGGAGGGGTTCAGGTTAGACCCATACAAAAGTGGGGGGGAGGGGTCAGGGGTCAGGTCAGACCTCATACAAAAAGAGGGGGGAGGGGGGGGGGAAAGGGGGAAGGGGGAGGAACCTTATAACCTTATATAAAAGGGGAGGTTACAACCCACACACCCCCACACACACCCCCACCCCCGTATTCGCTCACGTATCCCAGTGTGAAATGGCTGTCAATAGAACGCAAACGCGGATCGAGGCAGCCATATTGTGCTGTCGCCAACCTCAGCAAGGAGACCGTACACAAACTCGTGGTTTCGGTTCCTAGCAGCCACGACAAAGGAACCAGAGAGGCCAAAGACGTCAGATATAGGCCTGGAGGCGTGGTGATCATTGGGTCCCAATGGGAAAAGTTATACGAACAGTAGTGCTGGACCTGGGGGATGTGAAACACTTCGTCCTACACAAAAAAAAGTCCATCAACGGAAGATGGTGGTAGCGTGCGTACAACCTACCATGTATGGTGACGGCTGTGCCGCATTTATCAGGGCGTACAAGACCCCACAACATGCTGCCTGCTGCTAACTCGTGCCATTTTTTTTTTCTTTTCGCGCGCTAATTTTATTTATACTACTGTACTGGGTCGTTTTATTATAATAGTGTAGTCCTTATACACTACAAGAAAAGTATGGTTATCCTAAGTTATCTGGGCTGGAGAAACTTGGGATAGGCTCACAAAAGTTACCCTAAATCCAGTATAACTCTGCACAACTAATACCACAAAATTACATTCATAGATAACTGTAGTTGTGCAGAGTTATACAAGATTTAGGGTAACTTTTGTGAGTTTATCCCAACTTACTCAAGCCTAGATAACTTATGATAACCATACTTTTCTTGCAGTGTTAGGAATGAAATGAAAACAAATATATATATATTATATAAGCCATTTGTATTATGAATTAATATCTGTGTTGTAATCTCACGTGCAGTAGCCACGCCTCTATATATCCGCACCTTCAACTCGAGGTCGAAATGGCTTGCACGCTCTCTGAAACGCAGCGGCCAAATATGCAAGAATTTTTCGAAGGGAAGCAAGTATTTCTAACAGGAGGCACAGGGTTCATGGGGAAATGTTTGCTAGAGAAACTGCTACGAAGCCTGCAAGGTCTGAAGCGTGTTATCGTCCTTGTGCGTCCGAAGAAAGAAAAAACCGCAAGGCAGAGACTTGACGAGCTCCTTAGCTCAAAGGTGAGTAAAATATTATGGCCTTCCGAAAAAGTGCAGCGGGGTGACCCTTTGCGGCGGCTGACCTTGCGTAACGCGGTTGCATAAAGTAGGCCTATTACTATGCGGGTGATTAAAAAACGCGATAGAAGGGCGGCGCACCACTGTCGTTTTGGTTACGAACGCCCACACAGGCTTTTGACGTACTCAGAGAGGAGCAGCCGCATGTCTTTGAGAAGGTGTATCCAGTGGTTGGGGACGTGTCGCATGAGAAGCTTGGCCTAAGTGAAGATGACCAGGCCTTCCTTGTAGAGAACACTGATGTGGTGTTTCACCTGGCTGCAACAATTCGATTTGATGCACCGTTGAGGTAAGCATGACAGTTCTTAGTATGTGTATGTGTGTATGTGTATATGTGTGTGTGTGTGTATATATGTGTGTATATGTGTGTATATGTGTATATGTGTATGTGGATATGTGAGTGGATATGTGTGATTATTGATGTGTGTATGTGTGTTGTGTGCCTGTGCATGCAAAAGTTAAATATGTCTTCTCTTTAACGTCAGGGAGTCCTTAACGATGAACGTCGTTGGCGTGTTGGAGGTCATTAAACTTTGCAAAAGGATGAAGAAACTGGCGGTGAGTTGGTGTCAAGTGTCTAATGCTGTGTGGGCGTAATTGTGTGACCTACCTTGTTAATTGATCAACGCCAAGAGATGAGTATGTGTCAAAGATGTGTTTGGCATTACCAAAGAATTTTTCTTCCAGACCCTTTGAAACGTTATACCAATTTGAAGTTATTCAACATGTTCACGGCTTCAGATTGTATCTGGACAACTCCACTTTATTTAAACAAAAATATTGCAGCGTTAATTGACTAATGTGTGTTTGTTGAGTACTTATTGTATGTGCACACATGTGTTGTGTGTGTGTGTGTGTGTGTGTGTGGGTGGGTCCATGTATTATATGTGTGTGCAGATGTGTGCAGTTTTGCTCTAGACCTGGGCACAATGCTGTTTTTGAATCCATTATGTTTGTGTGTGGTGTGTGTGGTGCGTATGTATGTGTGTGCATGTGTGTGTGTGTGTGTTGCACTTTCTTTGCTGCCTCATCATGTACCTTGGAGATATTTCCATTGTCTGCCCCCAGACCACATGCATTACCCTCTGCCCCGAGCGTGTGTGTGCTATTATGCAGGCCTTCCCCCCTCCTCCCCCACCCCTAACTCATGAGGAAGGGCTTTTGAGTGGGTGTTGTGCATGGATCTAAGAATGAGTAACAGCTGCATCTGTGTGTATGGTGGTGTGTGTGTGTGTGTGTGTGTGTATGTGTGCATGTAATGATGTTTTCACACACACATGTCCTCACACATACCCTTGCACACACATCCTCACACACACCCTCATACACACCCACGCACACCCTCAACCAACACACACCTTGCCCGCACACTCACCCACACACACCCTGGCACACCCTCACACATCCCCACACACACCCTCCAGTCCTTTGTACACGTTTCAACAGCATACGCCTACTGTGATCGTCCCTCTGGTGACACCATTGATGAGGTAGTGTATCCAGTATCACCTCCTGCTGAGAAGCTTCTGGAACTGCTGGAGTGAGTACCTCATATCCATATAAGGAATGACCATGTCAGAAATCATGACTGGTTGTGTGTGCATGGGTGTCATGTATTGCTCATGCACCACACTTCTAAGGTCATGTTTACATATTTAGTGGTCATCCCCCTCCTTATCCTCCCGCCCTCTCCATTGTTTGCACCCTCTTTACCATTCCCTCCTTTCACTTTTTATGCACTCCTTTCTACCCACACCTTCCCACATCTCCCTACCCACACCTTCCCACATCTCCCTACCCACACCTTCCCACATCTCCCTACCCACATCTCCCTACCCACACCTTCCCACATCTCCCTACCCACACCTTCCCAATCTCCCTACCTACATCTCCCTACCCACACCTTCCCACATCTTCCCACATCTCCCTATCCACACCTTTCCACATCTCCCTACCTACATCTCCCTACCTACATCTCCCTACCTACATCTCCCTACCCACACCTTCCCACATCTTCCCACACCATCCCTACCCACACCTTCCCACATCTCCCTACCCACACCTTCCCACTCCATGCCTCTTCCTGTTTCTGCACTTCATCTTTGTGTGTCTCTTTCACCTGATCCACTGCAGCTGGATGGATGACGACCAACTCAAGGCTTTAACCCCTTCCCTCCTGAAGCAGAGGCCCAACACCTACACGTTCACAAAGGCCCTGGCAGAGCAGATGGTGATGAAGGAGTGCAAGGGTCTCCCGGTTGCCATATTTCGGCCTTCCATCATCGGGGCAGCCATGAAGGAACCTCATCCTGTCAGTTTTCAGTTTGTAGCAAAGTGCATGGGGGGTATGTTTGATGGCACGTCTTTCTCTCGTCCCTCCTACCCCCACATTACACCATCCCACACACCATACCACACCACAGGGTTGGATTGACTGCCTTCATGGGCCTGGTGGACTTTACGTTGCTGTAAGGGTGCTAGGTCTCCTCTTTCTCTCTCTCTCTTCACTAATCCTTCTCCTCTTCTTCCTCTTTGCCATTCATTCACTTTGTTTCCTACTTCCTTTACACCTTCTGCTTTCTCCCTCACCTCTACCTCCCTTTCCCTCTTCTCCCTCCTCTCCCCTTCCCCTCTCACTCCTCTCCTCTCCCCCTTTGGTCTCCCCTTCCCCTCCCTCTCCTCTCCCATTCCCTCCCTCCCCTCTCCTCTCCCCTTCCCCTCCCTCCTGTCTCCTCTTCCCCTCCCTTCCCTTCTCTTCCCCTTCCCTTCCTCCCCTTCTCCCTCCCTTCTCCCTCCCTTCTCCCTCCCTTCCCCTCCTCCCTCCCTTCCCCTTCCTTCCCTCTCCTATCCCTTTACCCTCTCCTCTCCCCTTTCCTTCCCTCTTCTTTCCCCTTACCCTCCCTCCCCTCTCCTCTTCCCCTTCCTCCCTCCCACTCTCTACCACTCTCTTAATCCCCTCCGTACTTACCCTGCCCACCCCCACCCCTACAGGTTGGCAAAGGTCTTCTTCGCGTGCTGAAGTGTCAGGAGGAGAACATAGCTGACTTCATCCCCGTGGACTACGTCAACAACATGCTGATATCCGTCAGCTGGGTGACGGCCCTACAGAAGCCAGCTCAGCCCATTGTCTACAACTGCACCTCCAGCAACCTCAACCCCATATCCTGGATAAGGATGTGTAAGTCAGATATTCTGTGGTGTTTGTGTGTGTGTGTGTGTGTGTGTGTGTGTGTGTGTGTGTGTGTGTGTGTGTGTGTGTGTGTGTGTGTGTGTGTGTGTGTGTGTGTGTGTGTGTGTGTGTGTGTGTGTGTGTGTGTGTGTGTGTGTGTGTGTGTGTGTGTGTGTTGTTGCGGTTAGAGGACACAAGGATTTTTAGTACAAGGGTGTTGGCTCTGCCATCAGCTTTTTGCACATCACTGTACCCATGAACAAGACACACACACACACACACACACACACACACACACACACACACACACACAGAGGTAGCATTGTGGTGATTCAGGCATGTTAATTGCCCCTACAGAAGCTTCAGATTTGCCACCCTTGAATTTGTATGGTTTAGGCAGAGAGTCTGTGCAAGGGGCTTGGTCTGCAGGGGGCTTTGCTCGCCTGGTCTGCAGGGGGCTTTGCTCACCTGGTCTGCAGGGGGCTTTGCTCACCTGGTCTGCAGGGGGCTTTGCTCACCTGGTCTGCAGGGGGCTTTGCTCACCTGGTCTGCAGGGGGCTTTGCTCACCTGGTCTGCAGGGGGCTTTGCTCACCTGGTCTGCAGGGGGCTTTGCTCACCTGGTCTGCAGGGGGCTTTGCTCACCTGGTCTGCAGGGGGCTTTGCTCACCTGGTCTGCAGGGGGCTTTGCTCGCCTGGTCTGGTTGCACAGTTTCGACCAGACCACCTTTCGCTCATGTCTCAGCCCCAGACCTATATTATCTACCCTAAAGAATGACGATATTGTTCAACACACCGAGCCATCCTCCTGATTTCTTATCAAGCATGCACATGCATGTATAGTGAGAGTTTACATCTATTATATCTACTGATTGGCCTTCTAACCGTCCGAAATGCCTCAGCAGGTGTGGCCCCGCCCCCAGACCTCGATGGATGAGCTTGCAGGAGTGTACAGCGCTATAACTTCTCTGCGTTACATCATTGGGTATAATTCATAATAACTGGACCACTTCTGTTATGGTGGCCCACGGTGGGGGGAGACTGCCCTGCTTGGATCCCACTTGAAATTCACGGTGTTACATTTGGCCGCTGGAAGCCTTTAATCTTTATTTATTTTTTCTTTGCTGCACAAAAGAATGTATTCTTTGCTTGGGGTTGACTTGGCAGAGACGGTTTCAACCCCTGCCTTCTCTCTCTCTCTCCCACCCCCCATTCCCATCTCCCCAAAAAGGATTAATAGATTACAAAACTGCTCAGAGTTCCTGGACCCAACACCATGTAGTCCCTCCCTGGACCCAACACCATGTAGTCCCTCCCTCCCTGGACCCAACACCATGTAGTCCCTCCCTCCCTGGACCCAACACCATGTAGTCCCTCCCTCACTGGACCCAACACCATGTAGTCCCTCCCTGGACCCAACACCATGTAGTCCCTCCCTGGACCCAACACCATGTAGTCCCTCCCTGGACCCAACACCATGTAGTCCCTCCCTCACTGGACCCAACACCATGTAGTCCCTCCCTCCCTGGACCCAACACCATGTAGTCCCTCCCTCCCTGGACCCAACACCATGTAGTCCCTCCCTGGACCCAACACCATGTAGTCCCTCCCTGGACCCAACACCATGTAGTCCCTCCCTGGACCCAACACCATGTAGTCCCTCCCTCCCTGGACCCAACATCATGTAGTCCCTCCCTCCCTGGACCCACCACCATGTAGTCCCTCCCTGGACCCAACACCATGTAGTCCCTCCCTCCCTGGACCCAACACCATGTAGTCCCTCCCTGGGTCCAACACCATGTAGTCCCTCCCTCCCTGGACCCAACACCATGTAGTCCCTCCCTGGACCCAACACCATGTAGTCCCTCCCTGGACCCAACACCATGTAGTCCCTCCCTGGACCCAACACCATGTAGTCCCTCCCTCCCTGGACCCAACACCATGTAGTCCCTCCCTGGACCCAACACCATGTAGTCCCTCCCTCCCTGGACCCAACACCATGTAGTCCCTCCCTGGACCCAACACCATGTAGTCCCTCCCTGGGTCCAACACCATGTAGTCCCTCCCTCCCTGGACCCAACACCATGTAGTCCCTCCCTGGGTCCAACACCATGCAGTCCCTCCCTCCCTGGACCCAACACCATGTAGTCCCTCCCTCACTGGACCCAACACCATGTAGTCCCTCCCTCCCTGGACCCAACACCATGTAGTCCCTCCCTCCCTGGACCCAACACCATGTAGTCCCTCCCTCCCTGGACCCAACACCATGTAGTCCCTCCCTCCCTGGACCCAACACCATGTAGTCCCTCCCTGGACCCAACACCATGTAGTCCCTCCCTGGACCCAACACCATGTAGTCCCTCCCTGGACCCAACACCATGTAGTCCCTCCCTGGACCCAACACCATGTAGTCCCTCCCTGGACCCAACACCATGTAGTCCCTCCCTGGACCCAACACCATGTAGTCCCTTCCTGGGTCCAACACCATGTAGTCCCTCCCTCCCTGGACCCAACACCATGTAGTCCCTCCCTCCCTGGACCCAACACCATGTAGTCCCTCCCTCCCTGGACCCAACACCATGTAGTCCCTCCCTCCCTGGACCCAACACCATGTAGTCCCTCCCTGGACCCAACACCATGTAGTCCCTCCCTCCCTGGGTCCAACACCATGTAGTCCCTCCCTGGACCCAACACCATGTAGTCCCTCCCTGGACCCAACACCATGTAGTCCCTCCCTCCCTGGGTCCAACACCATGTAGTCCCTCCCTCCCTGGACCCAACACCATGTAGTCCCTCCCTCCCTGGGTCCAACACCATGTAGTCCCTCCCTCCCTGGACCCAACACCATGTAGTCCCTCCCTCCCTGGACCCAACACCATGTAGTCCCTCCCTGGACCCAACACCATGTAGTCCCTCCCTCCCTGGACCCAACACCATGTAGTCCCTCCCTCCCTGGACCCAACACCATGTAGCCCCTCCCTCCCTGGACCCAACATCATGTAGTCCCTCCCTGGACCCAACACCATGTAGTCCCTCCCTCCCTGGACCCAACACCATGTAGTCCCTCCCTGGGTCCAACACCATGTAGTGATTTGAGTAAGGTTTTGCCTTTGACCAGACATTAAGCCAGTACATGGTAAATTTGATCATAAAATTTTTGACCAGCCATATGATTTAGTTTGTAGTATTCCTTCCCTTAGATCAAATCAAACTCTACAATCATACAGTCAGTCACTCATGAGTAATATGCTGTAATATGTACTGTGATGTAGCTATATGTCTTCAGTTTCCGTGTGTACTGCTTAGGTTACGTGGACACATTTTAACACTGTGGCGTTGTCTTAATCAATGCAATAGCATAGATTGCCAAGTGATGTTTGATTCCATATGTTTGCGGGACCAACTTTTCCACATGCATGGTGATGCTACAAACAGGGGACAACAGTTTATGGCTTGCAATCACATTTCATTCTTCCCTTCTAGATGGTACAGTGATCAAGAGCTATACGGAACACCCCTTTGACCAGATATACAGGAGACCCTGGGTATTAAAGAGTACTCCAGCGTGAGTACACACACACACACAACACACACACACACACAACACACACACACACACAACACACACACACACACACAACACACACACACATTCACACACACACAACACACATTATCATCATGACACATCTTTGTAGCCACCAGGAAAAGTTTCGCTCTAATTATCCATTTAATTAAAGGGCTAAGGTCCTTACCCTGTGGTCACTTTGAAGGGCTAAGTTTTCTGCATCATGCAAATCTATGCACACAGCTCCATGCACAGCTTAACCATAGGAGGATTAGCACGTCATTTTTAACCATAGGAGGATTAGCACGTCATTGTTAACCATAGGAGGATTAGCACCTCATTGTTAACCATAGGAGGATTAGCACGTCATTTTTAACCATAGGAGGATTAGCACGTCATTGTTAACCATAGGAGGATTAGCACGTCATTGTTAACCATAGGAGGATTAGTACGTCATTGTTAACCATAGGAGGATTAGCACGTCATTGTTAACCATAGGAGGATTAGCACCTCATTGTTAACCATAGGAGGATTAGCACATCATTGTTAACCATAGGAGGATTAGCACGTCATTGTTAACCATAGGAGGATTAGCACCTCATTGTTAACCATAGGAGGATTAGCACGTCATTGTTAACCATAGGAGGATTAGCACCTCATTGTTAACCATAGGAGGATTAGCACGTCATTGTTAACCATAGGAGGATTAGCACCTCATTGTTAACCATAGGAGGATTAGCACGTCATTGTTAACCATAGGAGGATTAGCACGTCATTGTTAACCATAGGAGGATTAGCACCTCATTGTTAACCATAGGAGGATTAGCACGTCATTGTTAACCATAGGAGGATTAGCACGTCATTGTTAACCATAGGAGGATTAGCACCTCATTGTTAACCATAGGAGGATTAGCACGTCATTGTTAACCATAGGAGGATTAGCACCTCATTGTTAACCATAGGAGGATTAGCACATCATTGTTAACCATAGGAGGATTAGCACGTCATTGTTAACCATAGGAGGATTAGCATGTCATTGTTAACCATAGGAGGATTAGCACCTCATTGTTAACCATAGGAGGATTAGCACGCCATTGTTAACCATAGGAGGATTAGCACCTCATTGTTAACCATAGGAGGATTAGCACATCATTGTTAACCATAGGAGGATTAGTACGTCATTGTTAACCATAGGAGGATTAGCACGTCATTGTTAACCATAGGAGGATTAGCACCTCATTGTTAACCATAGGAGGATTAGCACGCCATTGTTAACCATAGGAGGATTAGCACATCATTGTTAACCATAGGAGGATTAGCACCTCATTGTTAACCATAGGAGGATTAGTACGCCATTGTTAACCATAGGAGGATTAGCACGTCATTGTTAACCATAGGAGGATTAGCACCTCATTGTTAACCATAGGAGGATTATCACGCCATTGTTAACCATAGGAGGATTAGCACATCATTGTTAACCATAGGAGGATTAGCACCTCATTGTTAACCATAGGAGGATTAGTACGCCATTGTTAACCATAGGAGGATTAGCATGTCATTGCTTCTCCACACAATTTAATACCATGACCCTCACCCTGCCATAACCATCACCCTGCCATGATCATCACCCTGCCGTGACCATCATCCTGACATGACCATCACCCTGCCATGACCATCACCCAACCATGACCATCACCCTGCCATGACCATCACCCTGATATGACTATCATTCTGCCATGACCATCATCCTGCCATGACCATCACCCAGTCATCACCATCACCCTGCCATGACCATCACCCTGCCATGACCATCACCCTGCCATGACCATCACCCAACCCTGATTATCCCCCTGCCATGACCCTCACCCAGCCATGACCATCACCCTGCCATGACCATCAACCCTACCGTGACTATCCCCCTGCCATGACCATCACCCTGATGTGACTATCATTCTGCCATGACCATCACCCTGCCATGACCATCACCCAGTCATCACCATCACCCTGCCATAACCATCACCCTGCCATGACCATCACCCTGCCATGACCATCAGCCTGCCATGGCCATCACCCTGCCATGACCATCACCCTGCCATGACCATCACCCAGTCATCACCATCACCCTGCCATGACCATCATCCTGCCATGACCATCATCCTGCCATGACCATCACCCTGCCATGACCATCATCCTGCCATGACCATCATCCTGCCATGACCATCATCTTGCTATGACCATCACACACTGACCTTGGAGAACCTGTTGGGGCCGAAATCAGATTGGATCGTGATCGCCGAAAGTGGCATATCGGCTCCGGACGATGTCAGGATTCTGCGGGATGTAGGCGTCGGTGCCTTTTTGGTGGGTGAGACCTTTATGCATGCTACCGACCCAGGCCTGGAACTACAACATTTGTTAACCTGAACACGTGTATTGAATGTTTGGTCAATAGCATACTAAACTATTAAGTCACAATAGCTTGATTTCGAGGGTCTTGATTCAATTAGTGTGTGGACTATTCTTTCATTTGAACTATTGACAGAGGAGGTGAGATGTTTGTGTTCTGGGGATTTTTAACAGTGTCACATATCCTCCATATCGGTATACCACAGATTAATTACCACACTGACCTTGAAGGACCTGCTAGGGTCGGGATTGGATCGGATTGAGATCTCCAAAAGCTCCAGCTACTAACCTAGGCCTGAAGCTGCAACATTTGTTTACCGGAACATGTGCATTGTATGTTTACGTGTAATAGCATATTGAAACTATAAATATCTTGATTTCGAGGGTCTTGATTCAATTATTATTATTTTTACTGTCATAACATTAAACTATATTCTGACCTTGACAGAGGAGGTGAGATATTTTAGTTCCATATACTGTTTCATTTCTTGCCATAAAGATATAGTGGGGGCTGGATGGATGACAGTTTTAGCACAACCATCAGATCACTCCTGGGAAAGTGTAGATGGGAATTGCTTACACAGAGCTGTGTGTGTATGTGTAGGGAGCAGTGTGTACAAGAGAGCCAATCTCTATGGTGAGCAATGAGGATTTAAGACCATTGGACCCCGCATTTGAGTCTATGGAGTTGAAGGTATGGTGAGCTCCAGTAGGCGTATGGTGAGCTCCAGTAGGAGTATGGTGAGCTCCAGTAGGAGTATCTCTGTAGACCTAACTTTTTAAACAAAACCATTTTTTAAAAACGTGTTTATTTCAAGCACTGGTTCATTACCTTCACTTGTTTTTTTGCCCTTGACTAAATGACTCCTTCATTGTACCAGTGGAATTCTGTTGCCCTTAGGGTTTGATTGATTTGTTATTGTTATATCTGGTCCTCCCTACTAACCTTGTTTCATGTGCTCCATACCATTCTCTCTGAGCCAACATTTATGCTTCTCGGGTCCTTCTTGGCCCCATGGATGGATTACATCACCGCACGTTAAAACAGTGCTGCAACATACTAGGGTCTAGTGCTGATACTACTCAGACCCATGTAACAAAGTTATGTTTGGTGAGTATAAAAAATACTCATCATGTACATGTGCCTGTGCATTAAAAATAAATAAATGAAATTATTATCACTTGGTGGACATCCAGCTACTGAGGAGATGTGGTCCATGGGGTACCACAGCAATGGATGACCAGCATAGCACCATGCGGTCCATGGGGTGCCACAGCAAGGGATGACCAGCATAGCACCATGTGGTCCATGGGGTACCACAGCAAGGGATGAGCAGCATAGCACCATGTGACCCTTGGGGCACCACAGCAAGGGATGACCAGCATAGCACCATGTGGTCCATGGGGTACCACAGCAAGGGATGAGCAGCATAGACCATGTGGTCCATGGGGTACCACAGCAAGGGATGAGCAGCATAGCACCATGTGGTCCATGGGGTACCACAGCAAGGGATGAGCAGCATAGCACCATGTGGTCCATGGGGTACCACAGCAAGGAATGACCAGCATAGCACCATGCGGTCCATGGGGTGCCACAGCAATGGATGACCAGCATAGCACCATGCGGTCCATGGGGTGCCACAGCAAGGGATGACCAGCATAGCACCATGCGGTCCATGGGGTACCACAGCAAGGGATGAGCAGCATAGCACCATGTGACCCTTGGGGCACCACAGCAAGGGATGACCAGCATAGCACCATGTGGTCCATGGGGTACCACAGCAAGGGATGAGCAGCATAGACCATGTGGTCCATGGGGTACCACAGCAAGGGATGAGCAGCATAGCACCATGTGGTCCATGGGGTACCACAGCAAGGGATGAGCAGCATAGCACCATGTGGTCCATGGGGTACCACAGCAAGGGATGAGCAGCATAGCTCCATATGCATGTGGTCCATGGGGTACCACAGCAAGGGATGACCAACATAGCACCATGTGACCCATGGGGTGCCACAGCAAGGGATGAGCAGCATAGCTCCATATGCATGTGGTCCATGGGGTACCACAGCAAGGGATGACCAACATAGCACCATGTGACCCATGGGGTGCCACAGCAAGGGATGAGCAGCATAGCACCATGTGGTCCACAGCAAGGGATGACCAGCATAGCACCATGTGGTCCATGGGTCCACCTCTGATCTACCATTCTCCACCTCTAGTCTACCATTCTCCACCTCTGGTCTACCATTCTCCACCTCTGGTCTGCCATTCTCCACCTCTGGTCTACCATTCTCCACCTCTGGTCTACCATTCTTCACCTCTGATCTGCCATTCTCCACCTCTGATCTGCCATTCTCCACCTCTGGTCTACCATTCTCCACCTCTGGTCTGCCATTCTCCACCTCTGGTCTACCATTCTGCACCTCTGGTCTACCATTCTTCACCTCTGGTCTACCATTCTCCACCTCTGGTCTGCCATTCTCCACCTCTGGTCTACCATTCTCCACCTCTTCTGCCATTCTCCACCTCTGGTCTGCCATTCTCCACCTCTGGTCTGCCATTCTCCACCTCTGGTCTACCATTCTCCACCTCTGGTCTACCATTCTCCACCTCTGGTCTACCATTCTCCACCTCTGGTCTGCCATTCTCCACCTCTGGTCTGCCATTCTCCACCTCTGGTCTACCATTCTCCACCTCTGGTCTACCATTCTCCACCTCTGGTCTACCATTCTCCACCTCTGGTCTGCCATTCTCCACCTCTGGTCTACCATTCTCCACCTCTGGTCTGCCATTCTCCACCTCTGGTCTACCATTCTCCACCTCTGGTCTACCATTCTTCACCTCTGATCTACCATTCCCCACCTCTGGTCTACCATTCTCCACCTCTGGTCTACCATTCTCCACCTCTGGTCTGCCATTCTCCACCTCTGGT
The DNA here is from genome assembly GCA_963681505.1 of Eunapius fragilis. Lineage (NCBI taxonomy): Eukaryota > Metazoa > Porifera > Demospongiae > Spongillida > Spongillidae > Eunapius > Eunapius fragilis. Next base: position 444,960 of record OY811975.1, on the reverse strand, counting down.
CTGCCATTCTCCACCTCTGGTCTGCCATTCTCCACCTCTGGTCTGCCATTCTCCACCTCTGGTCTACCATTCTCCACCTCTGGTCTACCATTCTCCACCTCTGGTCTACCATTCTCCACCTCTGGTCTGCCATTCTCCACCTCTGGTCTGCCATTCTCCACCTCTGGTCTACCATTCTCCACCTCTGGTCTACCATTCTCCACCTCTGGTCTACCATTCTCCACCTCTGGTCTGCCATTCTCCACCTCTGGTCTACCATTCTCCACCTCTGGTCTGCCATTCTCCACCTCTGGTCTACCATTCTCCACCTCTGGTCTACCATTCTCCACCTCTGGTCTACCATTCTCCACCTCTGGTCTGCCATTCTCCACCTCTGGTCTGCCATTCTTCACCTCTGGTCTACCATTCTCCACTCTGGTCTGCCATTCTCCACCTGTGGTCTGCCATTCTCCACCTCTGGTCTACCATTCTCCAACCATGGGCTGATGTCTATGGAACATTCAAATACACACGAATGATAGCAGTGAGGGAATGGCCCATCTGAGAGTCACTGATCTAATATTTGATATCACTGATGCTGCCCTATAAAAATGACACACTGTCCGTATGTTTGGCTTTATGAACAATGTAACTCTATAATACATTTCACTTACACTATCTTAGCATGTCATGTGATACACATTGTGGTAGTTGAACTGTGTGTCTTGCAATTGCAGTTGCTGCAATTCAAATCGCACGCGTAAGGAAAGAATTTCATTTCACAGTTTTCCCTACGCTACACGTAGACGGGTTGAGACACACGGTGTTTAAATCAAGATGGTCCGTTATACACCCAAACCCTTCCGACTCTTGCATTAGGTACTTTACCAAAAAGTTTCAAACAATCATTCACGCATTACTAAATACATCAGTTTAAAGCCCATATTGAATGGTTTTCAAAACAGTTTTTATCATTTTTGTAGCTTAATCCTAACCGGAGAAACGGGCCTTTATAAAGTACCGATAAAACAATGTATGGTTATTGATGCGGAGATATTATAAAAACTGTGATCCCCGTAATGACTATATTCAAACGGTCATACGATTTTTGTCTTTCAACATTTCAATTCCAAATTTTATATGGAGAATGGCATGTTGTAGGCCTACACAAAGAATGTGCATTAGGGAAGAAATACTATTTCCTTATAAGTTAAATGTAGTGGAATTTCAACGTGCATTTATCGATGTCAGTATTATGCATAAAACTAAGTTTTTGACGTCCGCTTGAATGTTTGAAATAAATAAAAGATCAAATTACCCCAGGTAATAAATGATCTGATAGACATTGGAGTACATTTACAATACATAAAATCTGTAATATGTATTTAAAAATAAAAGCACATGAATAGTACACACTTGTTACACAAGCACAACTTAATCTTTGTGAATTACATCAGTAACAAACTGCACCAAAGTTATATATTCATCTCCATTATCTTCAGTTATTCCACTGTCCAATATGAAATAATTAATTCAGTACCTCGTTGTAAACTGTTCTTTATAGACAGCACTTTTCCATTAAATTTTTTTGTTCATTCCAGGTGATGTGTTCCACTCCTGCTCTATTAATTTACCTAACAACTATGAAGGGTTTACAACAACTATTTTTATACATTCCAATCTATCTGTTGAGATTTGAGGAAATGTTTTTTCTATTTTGCATTCATTAGCAAGTCAGTATAGACTTTACTTTTTTTCAAATTTGCCTCTTGAAACTTTATCTTGCTTCTTTTTGTTCTTCCTGAAGTTTTTTCTTTGCTGCCATTGTTCTCTTTATTGCAAATATATAAGGTTTTATCAGCTTTGCCCTGAAGCCAGGAGAGTGTTAGATTTTTTGTACTTTTGCCTTCCCATCAATGAAGCCTATATTAGCACTTGGTGCATGATGAACATGGTAATCAACAAGACCAAGGGTCTGTTCAGATAGCATATTATGCAATGGAGCGGCTTGAATTCTTACAAGAATATTTTTTGATGTGTTATTGAGAGAATCGTGCAAGTATGGCTCCAGCTGATGCTCAAGAACTTCAAGAGTGCTTCTTACAGCCAAGCTCATAACTTCATTAAATTGGGATTCCTCATCACTTGATAATTGTGCTAGCAAACACAGTAGAGTCTCATCCTTTCACTTAGCTTCTCTCCAAAGACATTTGATGTTGCAGTTAGAAAGAAAGTTGGTTTCTGTATCAGGTCTCGCAATGTTATTGTGCACATCTTAATCATGGGAACCATTTCAAGGTTACTCTTACATCAGGTTCACTATTACTATAAAGATCTCATCCAAGGCCCAGTGATAAATTTTCCAATCAATCCTACTACTCTTAGCTGAAGTATATTCTGTTTATCATTAATTAAGATATTATTTCTGATTAAAAGCAAGACTTCTAACTGTTTTTGCAGGAACACATATTTTGCAGATAATACAATAATCTCTCTTTGATCAAATAAAACTTCCAGCCAAATAAAATAAAACATTGAATCACATATCGAATAACAGTCCAGGTTTAATATTTTCACAACGCAAAAAGTTGCTTTAAAATGGCACTTTTGTCTCCTGTGCCCTGTTTAAATCGCATCTTGGTTAGTCCATATATAACATTTGCCACTGCACAATCACTGCCAAATGTGCAACTTTGTATCCCATTGTCATTGTCATATACCATCCAGTGGATGAACATTACATTTTAACTCTAAAAGTAAGTTCTTCGAGTTTTAACCATGTACACCAACCCTATCACTCATAGTACATCTGAAAAGAGATATGGCATGCGATTGAATCATATTAAACATTCACACTTCAGGCTGATAAAACGGTCTTTGCATGCATGGTTAACGCATTTCCCGCAATCCTATAACTTGGCAAAAATAAATTATTGCGCACAGTCCAAAAATTCTGAAAGTTGCATATAATAGCGCTCATAGATCAATACACCGATTCAATGTGTTTATACATAGGACCCGAGTATACACCCCCCAAAAAGGGCGTATTTATGTGGCTCGAAGGTTGATTGGATTACACAATTCTACAAAGAAGTGTATTATAAGTCCAATTGCTATATCTCCTAACAGAGTATTGATTCCTTTCTATGAAAACCAAATTCTGTTTTAATACGACAAGCAATGACGTAGCTGTGACACATTCAACGGCGAGCTGAAAATGAGCTATTGCGCATAGCCAGATCGTCCTAAATGTTTCATGGTAGATAGAAATTGCTTGCCTGCAACGTTTTTTGACGTTTTTGAGGAGGACCCGTCATTGGAAGAGTACAATAAACAACGTTGGCTTTTTACTCTAATTAGAAAGCAGTACATCCTTAATTTAGATATTGTGTACGATGTTACATACAATACTGCGTGAAAGAGCGTTCAAAGCTTCATGATCCAGGCAAATTTGAAGTTTATCGTCTTTAAACTATCGAGAACTAGATTTTCAAAAATACCTACCTCTCTTAATTTTCGTAAAATCCAGTCACAATTTTTACTACAGATATTTGGATATGCGGAAGTACGTTACGTGAAATGATATGAAAGTACCTACTTGCATCACTTGAGTAGCGGGTTGCAGCAAAGACATTCCTGCTCCGCAGCTTGCACTGATCATATCAACTGCGTCTCCTATATGATTTACATTAGCATCTCATTATCATCATCCCTGCTTTCGTCCTCGCTTCTGCTGCTATTACGGTGACGCTCCGAAATTAAGTGGCCGTTCATAAATTACGTCACACTGAAGAGGCGGGGGATCAGCATTAAAGCATACATCAGTATGGGATAATGTGTGACCAGGCCCGTTGAGAGCGGCACGGAGGCCCGGGGTATTTAAGTTAATGAGGCCCCTCATCCATGCCAAGCATCACATTTTTTGCCCCCAGCCCCCCAATTGTAGGAATAGTTCACGAAACTTTTTAAACTCCACTGCACCAGTTATTGTACATGTAAACGTCATATGGGTACTTTTCGACTTTTTTTCCGAGCAAAGGACAGAATTACTGGCTCATAGTTGCCAACTCGGATTCAATGGAGAAGAGGGAAAGGTTTCTGTGTCATGGTGGTGAGCCCTTTTCCGTTTACTAGCACCGCTTTCAAACCGCCGCATTTTTGATCACTTAGACGAATCAATGAAGAGTGATCAGTTTCCACTATATAAAAAATTATAAACATTATATGGGACAGTGTCCAGCTAAATCACCCTTATGGTACTTTTTCAAAATTTCCAGAACAAGGAAAAGAAAAGTAACGCTCGCATTGAAATGTATGGCTAATTATAAATTTAGCGCCTAATAACTTTGTGAGGGATAATCCGATTTAGGATTCGTAACGACTATTTGACAGAAGCTCATGGGTGTTCAAGGAAAATCAAAAAATTTGAAAACTTGAAAAACTAGCCAGAAGGGTGATTCTGCTGGACACTGTCCCATATAATATTATATTTAAAAAATTAAACAAAAAAACTCCTCTAATGGACCCCCCACCCCCCATGGGGGCGCGCTCTATTCATGCAAGAGAGCGTTAATTTGATGCCGTAAATACTAAATTCTATTAGGTTTGGCTAATATAATAGAAATATAACCTTGATGAAATAAAGTAGGAATTCCGCACAAACGCAATGTCTGTATGTATTTTCTGGACCCGGAGACCCCTCTACACCCTGAGGCCCGGGATAACCTATCCCGCTTACCCCCCCCCCCCCCCCCCCCTCCCTACGGCACTGTGTGTGAAAAGGGGGGGGGGGGGGGGGGGTAAATTCCGCCATTTTTGCGTGACGTCATTTGTGGACGGCCCCTAAGCCAAGCCGAAAAGAGAGAGGGGCTACTAAGAATTAACAAAACTTTAATAAAGGGATCTTACCTGACGACACTGCCACAGTGGCGGAAATGACGAGTTAAAACTAACATGCAAAAATCACTGATTAAACTTGGCCGGAAGACTTATATTATAGAGTGAAGTACTTTGAAATTGAAAAAAAAAAACGCATGTCAGCCTCCCTTAAAAAATTACATGGGATGAAAGAAATGATCAATATTGAAGACTGACTTTTTAAAATGTATATCCAGATACTTTTTCCCCCTCCTAACCACTGCAAACTGACACTTAAACCAACTCCCGCCCCATCCCCTTTAAAATAATCGGAGGGATTCTATTTCTACATGTCAGAAGGCGGGTTTTTAAGTGCCCCCAGCACTTAAAAATTCTAAACAACTCATACCTTGGTTTCAGTGTTTAACCTACATTTATCAAATGATACATAGAAAAGAATAAACAAAATTGCCTAATCCTGCAGTACTTCTTCAATTTCATCAGCCAGGGTACCCTGGCCTATCTTCCTCAACACATCAATCAGTGTTGACCAAGCTACAGGCTGTGCTCCCTTCCCTCGTAGCCATTCTCTAAAAATGGCCATGTTGATATTCTCAGCATTTCTCGTATGCTCATTTTCCAGTGCCTGTACAATATCTCCAGTCTCATCCTCAAGAAGGAAGACTCCCATCTTTGAGTATGCCCTTCCCACCAGGGCAGCCACATTGAATGTTCTGGTCTTGCCATTGAAATGCAGTAACTGTCGCAGGGTGGGCCGTGCTGTGGTAGATTGTTCTAGTGCATAGGATAAATGTTGTCAGTACATGTGTGGGGACAGATGTGTATCATCATTCTCCTATATCACCATCGGTCTTTAGATTAAATATAACCTTGTTCTGAAAAACTTCTATGATTTAACTATAAATAAAGCCCTATACATGTATTCATTTGTACCTGGAAGCCTTTGCCCAAAACCAAGATAAGATGGCTGTGCCATCCCTGTCCATTGGCTCACATTCACTTCTTTCTCTCTACGTATCTTTTGGTCTTGATCTTTTGATGCCTTGTGTTCAGCTATGGTAGGTGTGTGAGTGTAGAATACTCTATTTAGTGAGACACTTCGCATGGCTATATCCTTCTCAATATAAACCTATGTGGTTACGTGTACAAGAGATGTCTCCCAAGGATTGTGATCTGAGGATACCTCAAATGGACTTGTGTAATCTCCACCCATCAGGGTATGAGTACAAATAAGTATATTTATAACATCTAGATGCTTATGTACATGCAGGTCAGGGGAAATACTACTGTACTAATGTTTTAATAAACAATTTTCCCGTTTAAATAGTCACAATACTCATTTGCTCACCTTCATGTTGCAAGTCATACAAAATGTTCTTGAATGTTGGTCGATTCTGCATCAATCGTGATGATTTAATGTAGACAAGTCAGTATGGAAATAGCTACTATCTCACTACAATCTAAATTCTAATCTCACTTCTAATGACTTTACAGTAGTCTATGTGCAAGTGATATGGAATTGAAAAGTTTGTCTCATTTTTAGATAAATGTATCAATGTATTAGTGGTAAAATAAACCACACCTCACACACACACACACACACACACACACACCACAGAAAACACAGAATCATTCTACCAATGCACACCTCAGGTCTTATACATGTACTGGGTGTGCACATCGTTATGGGGGAACTACAATAATTGACAGTAAAATCCTGCAATGTTTGAGTCACGTGCAAACATACTTGGTATGTGTACCTAAGAAACTTGCGCCTCAGATCATTTACATTTGTTTACTAACCCTAACATGACAGATGACAGTAGCGAATGTAGGGGGTGGTTATTGGTGGTTTAACCCCCCCCCCCCCCTCCCAGCCCTTCGATGATTTTATTCATAGCAGGAAATTAGGCAATCTGTATTAATAGTTGTGAATAAATCATTTACCCCCCCCCCCCCCCCCCCACCTTATCTGCCACGTCCCCTTTGTATGTCCGCCCCTGCATGACTTCTTGGCTTAGTTTCCCCAACAAATGTGGCAGTACTAACAAAGAACATGTTCTAAACCACAGAACAAAGCTAAGCTTCTATGCTTTGAACGTAATGGCATATTATCAATGGTCATGATATTGATCAACATATCTATTGGAATATGATGAATCTTGAATTTATCGTAAACAAGAATTCTGATAGGAAGCAGTTAAATTCTCAACATGGTAGCAGTAATGTTACCAATCCACAGGTGTCTAATGGGTACTAAGTGTACCATATACCTTTGGATCCTTTTCCCAGCATTGTAGCATGAGCCTTTTCATCACTTGATGACAGTCAGAAGGAATCTCAAGGTGCTGTTAAAAACAAGCATCAGAACAACTTAATTCACGTCTCTTACTAACATTCTTACCTCATTCCTACCAAACACTTTGCACATAATTTGTGCTTCACTTAGTCCTTTGTATGGTTCATTGTGGGTGACTAATTCCCACAATAAAACTCCGTAAGCATAAATATCCGACTCCATGGAATGTTTTGATGCATCAAATAACTGTAATTTGTAATTGATAAAATACGATGATATGAAGTATTGTCATTGACCTCAGGAGCACACCACTGACAAGTACGTCTAGTCACTGTAGACATATTGCCAATCTGAAATTTTGCACATCCAAAATCTGTAATCTGAGAATATACTGGCATTAAGGTCATAAAAGGAATGAACCATTCAACTTACCTTAAGCACATTACCAGGATGAACAAGAACTGTAACAAACAAATTATGGTGGCTCTTAATGATTTCATAATTGCTCTGCATACTACATACCATTTAAGGACTTCAAATCTCCATGTACTATGGCCATAGGCGCCCCATAATGAAGGTATTTCATGCCTATTAAAATTGCATCATTCCATAATGATTTCAACATAGTGAATCGTGGTGATGCTTCTAACATACCTTCTCCTATCTGCATTGACCAGTCCAAACTTGTCACTAGGTTGGGAGTGCATTGTTTCAGATGCTTATCCAAAGATGTCTCAGCAAGTTCTGATAATTAATTAAGTATGTTATTTTTCAGAGCAAAGTTTGCAATGCAGTATTACCCACCTAGGACTAAGCAAAGCTTTTTGTCCTTGTTTTCATACACACCAAATAACTGTGCAATGTTCGTATGCTTCACTGCTCTCAATGTTTCTATCTGATTTTAGAATATTATTTTGACAAGCAGCACGAAGTGAATACACTGGCTAACCTCTCTTTTGCCAGCATTTGAATTTGCCAGTAACACTTTTACTGCAACGTTCATTTTATTAGGCTTCCAAAGTGCTCTATACACAGTTCCCTGTCCTCCATCTCCTATCTTGTCCTTATCAGCAAAAGTGATGTCACTAAATTGTACTTCTGCTTTAAACAAGAAAGGCACAAATGACCTGCATGTAGCTTAGGTCTGGGGATAAGATCACGAGTATTGGGGAAAGGGGGGGGGGGGGGGGGGTAGTTGCCTTAGCAACTCCCATATTAGGGTTTGACCCCAATTATAGTATACTTCATTGTGATGAATCTCTAGTTACAATAGTGTCTGTAGATTAGACGTGTATTGTTGGTATATATCAATTGCACGTTAATGTACTCTCCTATATGCCTGTACACATAAATACATGGTTGGGGGGGTAGGAAGGCTCAGAACAACAAAAAGTAACACCATGGAGCAATGGAAAATTATTGCACTATAATTAAAGTTAATATGGCACTGTTCTGCCAAACAATTTAAGAACACAGTTTTGTAATTGACAGGGTTTGATGTTGTGTAAATGATTTCTTTAAATTGACTCGCATTGACTTTTGCAAAGTACTGTTGGTAGTTACTTTTTCACACTTTATTGAACAAATGCATGCTGACAAAAAGCAGGAATGGCAAGTAACAGTGTAACCAATTACTCATAAACCAGTAGTGGTGCTATATTTAACACATAATATTATTTCAGCATTTTAGCCAATTACTCATAAATCAGCTTATCCATTACACTAATGCAAACAATTCGCAGTGGTCATTTGTGACAATGGTATTTTATTAATGCAAGAACAGATTTTCAGAATCTGCGGTATGATATTAAATTATATACATTATATAGCTGGATCATTTAATGCCGATTCCATCCACTAATCCACTTATAATGAATGGTAATGTTTATAAATGCGGATGTTAATGATTATTTTAAGAGCATGTTGACCAACATAACACAGATGTTGATCATTGAAATTGCATGCAAAAAATCATAATCACACATAGAACGAGATTACCTTTCAGTGAAGTTAATAGTGGTGATTGTGAAGTCAAATGGACATGAGCTGCAGCTAATGTGTCCTGCACAGTACCTGCATGTACATGTTCCTGATATCACATCAGACAAAATTCTTCTTGCATTTGATTAGTTAAAATGTCATTGTGGTATAAACGTTGTTTGGGGGTCAATTAAAAGATTTTTAGAGGGAAAGCATCTATGGAGGATTGCTACGTATTGATTACTATGGCTATACAAAAAGGGTTTAGTGTGATGGATGGGATATGAGCTGCCATTAGTTCCTATACAATATATATAATTTTGAGATTCCTGGTATGGGTAAAAGCATAACACTTTAGGTGTCTAGGCCTAGGTGCCGGCACTGTGGTTAACTAGGGCTGAAAGTTTATTCATTGAAACTGCTACTCATATATAGTGTGTGTTAAAGGTCCTTAAATGATGATTTTACCTCGTCTGCCATTTTCTGCCTCTGGTCTACCATTCTCCACCTCTGGTCTAGCATTCTCCACCTCTGGTCTACCATTCTTCACCTCTGGTCTACCATTCTTCACCTCTGGTCTTCCATTCTCCATCTCTGGTCTACCATTCTTCACCTCTGGTCTACCATTCTTCACCTCTGGTCTACCATTCTTCACCTCTGGTCTGCCATTCTTCACCTCTGGTCTACCATTCTCCACCTCTGGTCTACCATTCTTCACCTCTGGTCTACCATTCTCCACCTCTGGTCTACCATTCTCCACCTTTGGTCTACCATTCTCCAACCATGGGCTGATGTCTATGGGACATTCAAATGCACAGGAATGATATCAGTGAGGGAATGGTCCATCTGAGAGTCACTGATCTAATATTTGATATCATGCTGTCCTATGCAAATGACACACTGTCTGCATGTTTGGCTTTATGAACAGTGTAACTCTATAATACATTTCAGTTATACTATCTTAGCATGTCATGTGATACACATTGTGGTAGTTGATGAATTCTAAAAACTGTGAGTCTTCTTTACAAGTTGCAAATTGACTAGAGTTGAAACTGCCATAAGATGTATGTACTAGCACACATATCAAACCTCTAGCTAGGTGGTATCACCAACATTATAACAGGTTCTGATACCTTGGTGAGTCATAGCTATCTCTTCAGCAGCAGAGACACTGTTTCCTCCAGCAGGATGGGCAATGGCCTTCACCAGTGTGTGCCACCTTGGCTCCATGAAGTAGTCAAATTTGTCAGTGTCCCCACCAATCCACCACCTCATGATCCTGCTCATCTGACCTGAAGGCATACCCTTCAGGTCCCCCAGGTCAGAAACCTTCACACCAATGAAGGCTCCAAAGTCATACCATGTCTGCCCCATGGAGCTAGTGACCCTGTCCACACCATCAAGGTCATCTGGCCCTGGGGGATGAGGGGAGGATGGTGTTGACCAAATGGACCAGTTGTGGTAAGTATTATCACAAACCTCATGCACTGGCAGAGTCAAAATATGCAGCACATGTACATGCACAGTGTGGGTCATAAGCATAAGTGAGCAGCTACTATGTGTTACAATATCCATCAGTATTAGCTCCTTCCAATCTCACAGGTCAGAAGTATACTGCACATGAGTATGGGTCATACTCTTTAGTGAGCAGTGTGAGCAGTATTTGTGGACACAAGTGACAGCTACAGTTAGAGATGGTACTTACCAATTGTTGTTATGGCGATGGACTCAAAGCTCCTCACTGTAAAAACAATGGGTGTGATGTAATAAAGGACACCTCAACCTCCTCCCCAAACCCAGACCTACCACTCCAACTTTTCTTCAAGTTATTGATCACATTCAGGCCATCCTTTGAAGTCACACATTCATGTCCTTCACACACTGCGAGGTCACACCCATACTTGGCAACCAATAATCTTAATAAACTAATGTGTCCTTTGCAGTATGCATTATGCAAAATGGTCTGACCACTGAAGTTCTTTGTGTTGATGTCACAGTGAAACTCATTGATCAATAGCTCAACACACTCCACGCTACCGCCTAGACTAGCACATGTGATGGGCGTGTCACCATTTGAATCACAAGCATTGAGGTCACAGCTGTACTTGGTGACCAGCAGTCTCACCAGGGAGGTGTGGCCCTTGGAACAAGCCATATGCAGTATGGTTCTACCAATGTAGTCTTTTGTGTTGATGTCACAGTGAAACTCATTGATCAATAGCTCCACACACTCCACGCTACCGCCTAGACTAGCACATGTGATGGGCGTGTCACCATTTGAATCACAAGCATTGAGGTCACAGCTGTACTTGGTGACCAGCAGTCTCACCAGGGTTGTGTGGCCATTCAAACAAGCATTGTGTAGAATAGTTTTACCCCTTGAGTCCTTTGTGTTGATGTCGCAGTGAAACTCATTGATCAATAGCTCCACACACTCCACACTACCACCTAGACCAACACATGTGAAGGGTGTGTCACCATCTTTATCATGAGCATTGAGGTCACAACTGTACTTGGTGACCAACAGTCTCACCAGGGAGGTGTGGCCCTTGAAACAAGCCTTATGCAGTATGGTTCTACCAATGGAGTATTTTGTGTTGATGTTACAGTGAAACTCATTGATCAATAGCTCCACACACTCCACACTACCACCTAGACCAGCACATGTGACTGGTGTGTCACCACATCTATCACAAGCATTGAGGTCACAGCAGTACTTGGTGACCAGCAGTCTCACCAGGGAGGTGTGGCCCGTGGAACAAGCCTTATGCAGTATGGTTCTACCAAAGGAGTCTTTTGTGTTGATGTCACAGTGAAACTCATTGATCAATACCTCCACACAATCCACACTACCACCTAGACAAGCACATGTAAAGGGTGTGTTGCCATTTGAATCACGAGCATTGAGGTCACAGCTGTACTTGGTGACCAGCAGTCTCACCAGGGAGGTGTGGCCTTTGCCACAAGCCTTATGCAGTATGGTTCTACCAACGGAGTCTTTTGTGTTGATGTCACAGTGAAACTCATTGATCAATACCTCCACACAATCCACACTACCACCTAGACCAGCACATGTAAAGGGTGTGTTGCCATTTGAATCACGAGCATTGAGGTCACAGCTGTACTTGGTGACCAGCAGTCTTACCAGGGTTATGTGGCCCTTGAAACATGCAGTATGCAGGATCGTTTTCCCGTTGATTTTACTAAAGTGAGATTTAATCATTCTGTTGACTTCCTTTTTATCTTCTCTTAGTGCAGCTGAATATATATCCATCAGGAGATTATCTGGTGCGGGGTCGCATCGATGTTTTGCGTTGTCGCATCGACGTTTTGTGTGGGCTGCCGTTGTCATCACACGTTCCATCGTTATGTCACCCCACAATGGTTTCCAAAGCTAGCACTACCGTAGCTAGATGGGCGTCACCCGTTCGGTCGGCAAGATGTGTTATGTAATACTGCTGTGAATATTTATATCCTTTCATTATAACAATGAATCTATTTGAATGCTGCAATCCGATTGGACAGCCTTCCCTGTTGCTGCAGAACAAATCACGGCACCAGACTACCCGGCCGAACGCGTTAGTTAATTTCAATCCAGTGGGAAATTATATACAACATAAAACACAGAACACACCAGGAAATTATTTTAGCCTCCCTCCCATCCCTCATTCCTTCTCTCCTCCCCTCCTTACTCCACTCCCAATCCCTCCCACCTCGCCTCCCCTCCCCAACCCCTTCCCCTCCCTCCCCGACTCCTTCCCCTCCCTCCCCTCCCCTCCTCAACCTCTTCCCCTCCCCTCCCCTCCCACCTCGCCTCCCTCCCTACCTCCTTCCCTCCCTACTTCATCCTTCCCTCCCTACCTCCTCCTCTCCCTCCTCCTCCCTCTCCTCCCTTCTCCCCTACCCTCCTCCCTCCCTCCTCCCCTCCCTCCTCCCTTCCCTCCTCCCCTCCCTTCTCCCCTGGACGAGGTGGCATGGGAATTTGAAAAATTGGTAGAGAATGATGCAATAAGGTTAAAGTTTGGGGAGTTAGCAACGAGAAAGATAATGCAAAAATAATGGGAGGGGTAGCTGAGATTGTTGTGTGCGTATAATTGAAGGATTGAGTGTATTCATTTCATTTCCGGGGATCACGTGCCCGGATATGCATGCTATTGCGTTGGTTCTCGTGTAGTTCATTTCTTGTTGTGATTTTGCTCGTTCTGATCTGTTACCATCCACGTTGCTCCGCGAAAATACAACAGAAAATTGGCGTATTCGGCAGGATCTACTATGTCTGAGACCGGGCAACTAATTGAGTTACTTCGTCAGCAATTGGACACTCAACGAAAACAGATGGAGACACTGTTTGCAACACTAGCGGGAAAACTTACTTCGGAACCTGTTTCCAAACCGCCTGCGGCGGCAATCCCAAGTTTCGTTCCTTTCGACACTACTTCAGAATTGTGGTCCGATTACTGGGCGCGCTTCTTGACTTTCCTTGGTGCGAACTCGGTTCCAGATGACAAGGCTGCTCAGATATTCCTGACAAATCAGTCTAAAGTCACGTACAAGCTTTTGGGCAATCTCGCTTGCCAACAGAGCCCGCCCAAAGACGTGAACGCGCTTACTTTGGACGAAATTGCCGCTTTCATGAAAACCCAGTTCGACCCTACGAGGTATGTGGTTCGCGAACGGTTTAAATTCTGGTCGGAGATGCAGCGCAAGCCCGGGGAAACGATTCAAGAACTGGCTGCCAGGATACGTCATGATGCTGTCAGATGCGATTTCCCCTCAATTAAGGACCCTCAAGACGAGGAGATGCGCACACGCTTTATGTGTTCGGTGAACAATGAAGCCGTACTGAAGGCCCTATTTAAGGTGAAGGATGACGAACTCTCATTCGCTAAGGCACTTCAAATAGCACAGGAGACTGAGGAGGCTGCAAAGGTAGCTAAGGAGACAGTATATGGAGCCAAACCGATACAGCAAAGCCCTAGTCCTTACTCCTCCCCGGTCAACCAAGTTCAGTCATCACAGAAGCAGTCTTCTTCGTGGCATCCCCATACCAAACCAGCAGCTGGTGGCACTCACAAGAGAGATTTCCCCAGGGGAACCTGTCCAAGGTGCAGCAAGATCGACGGATCATGGGTCTACGGACTGCCCTTTCAAAGAGACTGTATGCAACTACTGCCAGAAGATGGGGCATATCCAAGCAGCCTGTCTGAAGAAGAGGAAGGAGCAGCAACCGCTCAGAACTATTTCAAAACACTCCATTCAGACTGTTAAGGCAGAGATAATATATAGAGGGATGGAAGCTGGATAATTAACACCTAATTAACACGGGCACTGCTGGCTAGGGTATAGAATCCATACAAGTGTACATAAGAACACAACACAAATCTAAGTATTGTCTTAGTGCCTTGGCCTTCTGCAAGTTCTTCTTCTGGGCTTCTTTGTATCTTTCGATCCATGCAGTGGCTTGTGAAAACCCTCGAATACAAACCCACATGTCGACAACCATGCCCAAGAGGTGAGTGTAGTACTCTTCTTCCCAGCCTGCACCAATCATTGACCATAAGAAGAGAACATATCTTCGCTCTGCTTCAAGTTCATTTTAATCTCACTGCCAGTAAACTCAGTCTCAGGATTACTGCTTAGATGACAACGAAGTTCTCTCTCCATGGTAAGAAAGAGCTCAAATGTCATGTTATTGACACATAAGAGTCCTCCACGGTTTATAGCTTGCAGCCAGTCAGTCGATTCATTTTTTATTCCCTTCCATCATCCAGTAGGTCAGGACTGAATTTTTTCTTCAAGATGGTTGCAAACCAGTCGCACTGAATGTTGACATTCAAGGTCACTACTACTCTGGGTTCATGGCCACCCTGAATCATCATGTAGCATAACGTAAGTGGGTTGATGGAAGCTATAACCCATGGTGAAGGGAGAGTTATCTTCAACAGATGAGCACCAAGATGCTGAGAAGTTAACAACGTGCTACATGTGAAAGCAAAAAGGGGATAGGAAACTATTGCATTCAACAATCCTGAAGAGTTGCATTCAGTAGTCCTGGAAGTGCTGGGACAGGCCGTCGGGGACACCACTGAAAGTCCTGAAGACGCATGAATCATCAGCCCTTAGCTGCGGAAGAGACACCACAAGACTAAAAGCACCACCCTTGCTGCATTCTGCGGCGTATTTACGATGGAGACCAAGGCGAAATTTTCTTCCCATAGCGCAACCTTGGAAGAGCTACATAACCGCTAATACGACTATTTAGTAGTCAAAATACGCCTAAGCAATACAATCCCCTTCGCTCTTTCGTATTCCCTACTTTTTAAGTGCTTGATATCTCCACAACTCCCGCAAAAGGTACAGCCAAAGAGGAACCTCAAAATGCTATAACTGTTCTTCTGCTCAAGTGGTGACGCTCAAACTGTCACTAAGCAACATAGAATAGAGTATGTAATGTATTAACAGAACAATGAAATACATAGGTAGTGGCGGAAAGCTAAAAAGGTACAGGGAAAAATTTTATTGCTAAAATGCCATTACAAATGCAAAATGCGAAGCAAATTAGATAGGACAATCGCTCAAAATGTTTTATACAACTAGTACAAGTGTCAAGCAATACAGAAAAGGTATAAAACGTGGAGGAAGTATATACCTACTATGGAAAAGAAACGCTTCTTTCTGCCTTGGTCGACTCAAACCGCCCCTTTTGACAAGTTCGGAGGTGTGATTCGCACTAGTACGCATAGTCCGCAGGCATTCCTATAGCATTGAATGGCACACGTGATGAGTTTCCAATCCCTCTATATATTATCTCTGGTTAAGGTCATTGATACAATCCCACAAGTGCGACAACCCGTTCAGATCAAAGGCCACGATTTTACCTTTGAGCTGGACACAGGTGCAGGGGACAACTTCTGTTCTGTTGAGGTGTGGACCAAGATAGGAAAGCCTACTTTGGCACCAGCTTCTTGTCGTTACGAAGTTCCCAATGGACAACCCTTGGCTACATTGGGAACATTTCAAACTGTAGTATCAATGCAAGGAGAGAAACCCAGAAGCAGCAAAATTCAGTTCACTGTCAGCAAGACACCAAGGCTAAACCTCTTGGGACGAGATGCAATCGTCAAGCTAGGTGTGGACATTCCGGCTCTACTGGGCATACTTCAGCAGACAAGCAATTCAATGATGAAGCTGTCCTCTCTATTTCTTCACAACCAGACCTAGTCCTTCAACAGGCCTGTGAGCAGCTCTGCACGAAATTCCCAGACCTCTTCAAGCCAGAGCTTGGCTGTCTGAAGGATTTCCAGCTGGAGGTCAAATTCAAGCCGGAGGCAAAGCCAGTGTTCTGTAAGCCAAGGGTGGTTCCGTTTGCTCTCCTGGAAGATCTGAACCAAGCATATGATGCGGGCATTGCTCAAGGAGTATGGAAGCCAGTCCAATTCAATTCATACGGGACTCCAGTTGTTCCCATTCGGAAATCGTGCACTCCTAATCAGGCCAAGGCCAAAATTCGTGTGTGTGGAGACTACTCAGTATCAGTCAACCCACAGCTTGAACCACATAGCTACCCAATGCACCTACCAGAGGATCTCATGCGCAAGCTGAGTGGGGGCCATGGTTTCACCAAGGTAGACCTTGCTGATGCCTACAATCAAGTCATGCTAGGACCGGAAAGCCAGAAGCGCCTAGCGTTGAGTACACACAGGGGAGTGCTTCTTCAACTTCGACTCCCATTCGGGATCAGTTCGGCCCCAGGCTATTTTCAAGAAAAAATGGACCAGCTAATTGGCAATCTAGGAGGTGTGACTAGCTACATGGATGACATCTTGGTCAGCGGATCGAATGCATCGGAACACCTGCGGAACCTACGTGCCCTTCTTCAACGTCTCCAAGACAAAGGACTCCGTTGCCGTAAAGAGAAGTGCCTATTCACTCAACCCTCCGTTGAGTATTTGGGTTACACACTGTCTAGCAAAGGAGTTGCCAAGGACGCAAGGCAGATGCAGTGAGGATGATGCCACCCCCAGACAATGTCTCCAGTCTACGTTCCTTCCTAGGGTCAATCCAATTCTACAGCAAATTCCTTCCAAATCTGGCTACTGTTACTGATCCTCTGTACCGACTCACCAAGAAGAATGTCCAGTGGGAGTGGGGAGCAGAACAGCAAGCACCTTTCAAAGTCTCAAGGACTTACTCTGCACAGACACTGTTCTGGCCCATTTTGACCCTACACTCCCCGTCAGAATTTCCTGTGACACTTCTGAGTGTGGCTTAGGAGCTGTGCTGTTCCACTGCTATCCAGATGTCAGTGAGCGTCCTATTGGCAATGTTTCCAAAACCCTAACGGACACCCAGAGGAGGTACAGCCAAATTCAGAAAGAGGCTCTGGCCATAGATATTATACGGAAGGGATTGGAAACGGATCACGTGATGCAATACATTGCATAGGCTGGCTTACGGCCTGTCACTGTAGGATCAATTAACACGTTTGCCACTGCGTTTCAGATACTTTTCGAAGAAAACCGGTCGTTGTGTATAGTTCGAGGCTTTTTCCTTTATTCTGTCACTTGCTTAAGAGGTATGGATATTAGTAGATATGTTTTATGACTGTTAATGATTTTAGACCCGAGTTTTTCTAAAGACCCGCGTTCCGTGTCTTTGCGAAGCCTTTGTGGGCATGTAGGAAACGTTAGCGTTGTCATATTGGCTACTTTATTGTAGAATTGAGTGGAGCTTCGTGAGACAAATCGAACTGGCTAGGTATTATCTCAAATGCGTGTTGTACACTCGTACAAAAGTTGGCCATAAAGACTTTGACATGAGACTGGTTGTGGGCATCTAAAGTGCGCCAAGAGCTTTTGGGATAATACCTAGCCAGTTCGATTTGTCTCACGAAGCTCCACACGATTCTACAATAAAGTAGCCAATATGACAACGCTAACGTTTCCTACACGCCCACAAAGGCTTCGCAAAGACACGGAACGCGGGTCTTTAAAAACACTCGGGTCTAAAATCATTTACAGTCATAAAAACATATCTAAAAATATCCATACCTTTTAAGCAAGTGACAGAATAAAGGAAAAAGCCTCAAACTATACACAACGACCGGTTTTCTTCGAAAAAGTATCTGAAACCATAGATATTATCCGCCATTTTATTTTATTTTTCCTGCATGGATGGAACCTGTTGATTGGTGTTAAAGACTTCTGTTTCCAATCCCTTCCGTATAATATCTATGCTCTGGCCATAGTATTTGCACTCAAGAAGTTTCACCAGTTCCTGTATGGCAGAAATTTCATTCTGGTGACCGATCACAAACCACTTCTGGCCCTGTTTGGACCAAACAAGGCCACCCCAGTTCTTGCAGCACACAGGCTGGCACGTTGGGCACTCCTTCTCAATCAGTACAGCTATTCTATTAAATACAGGAAGACCACTGATCATGGGAATGCTGATGCCCTCAGCCGTCTCCCATTTGGCCCTGACCCAAGTTTTGACGTCTCCAAGTAGCCCCATGAGGGAAAACACGAACATTAACACTTCGGGGGCCAAACACTTTGGTCACCACTGCAGGTACCCAACGTGGATCCTTGTTTCGCCGAGGTCCACAGTACAGGGCATAACAAGGGTCGCCGACCTTGAAAGTGTGAGCCACTCTGGCCACTTGGCTGTTGG
Organism: Eunapius fragilis; assembly: GCA_963681505.1. Lineage (NCBI taxonomy): Eukaryota > Metazoa > Porifera > Demospongiae > Spongillida > Spongillidae > Eunapius > Eunapius fragilis. The sequence goes on along the minus strand of OY811975.1, from coordinate 426,152 downwards.
AAGTAGAGGGTGGAGACTTAGAAGTTGCTGTCGCCTGTTTTGCTTGGGCAATGTGAGCTGGGGAAGGAATGAGGACGTCAATTTTGCACCGGATCTGCCGTCCATTCAGAATCTCACTGGGAGAGTAACCTGATGTAAGTGGCGTTCTGCGGTACTGCATAAGAAATTCTAGAGTTGCCGCTCTTGGAGGCAGAGATGACTTGATGAGTGCTTGCTTGAAGGTTTGAACTAGGCGTTCAGCGGCACCATTTGATGCTGGATGATACGGAGCACCCGTCAGGTGAGTGATACCACGTTCTTTGCACCAAGCCTGAAACTCTTCTGATACGAAGGAAGTGGCATTTATCTGTCACCACTGTGTGAGGATAACCAAAATGAGCGAAGTCCTGCTCGAGTAGCTCAGTAGTCGCCTTGGTTGAAGTAGAACTGACTGGGTGGATGCACAGATACTTAGAATACGCATCAATCAGAACTAGCCAGTTTGTTCCCATGAAGTTAATGGCATGATCCAGATGGAGTCTGCTCCATGGTTTTTCTGGTACCATCCAGGGGTGATTGGGAGCTTTGGCTGGCATGTTGTGGTGTTCAGCACATGTTGAACATCGATGCACTGGTTCATTATCGGAAGTCTCGCTAGAGACTTCCATATAGGTTTTGACCCCGACTATGAATTTAATTAAAATCACGCGACCCTACCGTAGCTTCGCTCCCGACGATCGGATCGTCTAACTTGTTGCGGCAATCGATCTAGAAGTCAAAACTGAGTAGTTTCGTTTTTGTTTCACGTCGTAGAACCGCGTGGTTGTCGAGAACGAAAAATACTGCCGTCCTCGTTCCCCTTCCAAAAATAATGGGCGGGTCGTCTGCTTCTGCTACTTCTTCTTCTTCTTCTTGAGAACTCATAACTCGGGACAGGAACACTTTTAAGCAATGAAAATTGCACCAATAGCTTTAGAATTTGCTGGAGGACTCGCTTTGATACAAAAACGCCTAAAAGCCTATATACGGTCTTACCAATTCTAATTAAGCAAAGGTACCTAGAAAATTTTCACAATACGTCTGGATGGAATTAAATTGGTTAAATGAAAGGGGGGAAACCTGCGATGCAACAGTGATTTGGGTGTTAAAAAAATTAAGGAAACAAGTAAAAAAAAACATTCTCTCTGAGAAAGTTGGTGGGATATAGGTTTTTCAGGCAAATAGTATACTGGTGTAAAAAGCAAGGAAACAAGTTTCATCAGAAGGGAAAATGTAATAGTCCTATATTTAGCACACTTCGACCAAGGAAACAAGTTTCATCAGAAGGGAAAATGTAATAGTCCTATATTTAGCACAGAAACAGCATATGCCTTAGTTGAAGTGTGCTAAATATAGGACTATTACATTTTCCCTTCTGATGAAACTTGTTTCCTTGCTTTTTACACCAGTATACCATTTGCCTGAAAAACCTATATCCCACCAACTTTCTCAGAGAGAATGTTTTTATTTACTTGTATCCATGTCAATCCTTGGCCAGTACACAGCCGTACGGGCCAGCTGTTTCATCCTCTGCATCCCGAAATGACCCAAATGCAGGAGTTCAAGGACTTGAGGTTGAAGGCTAGGAGGAATGATGACTCTGGAGCCATATAGCAGACAACCATGAACAGTTGAAAGTGAAGCTGAGATTTTCCTGAAATCTTCCACTGAGTAGTCCTTTCCTTGATCTTCAGGCTCTGCCTTAGGTGACCAGCCTTCACGTGTAAAAAGCATCACCTTTGCCAGTACTGGGTCTTTGGCAGACTCCTTGGCTAAAACACCTGGATCAGTGGGGTTAAGCTGAAGGCTGATTGTCCGAATGGCACATACTGTGTCCACGTCTGCATCACCTTCCTCTCCATCAAAACTTGGGTCAGGGCCAAATGGGAGACGGCTGAGGGCATCGGCATTCCCATGATCAGTGGTCTTCCTGTATTCAATAGAATAGCTGTACTGATTGAGAAGGAGTGCCCAACGTGCCAGCCTGTTTGCTGCAAGAACTGGGGTGGCCTTGTTTGGTCCAAACAGGGCCAGAAGTGGTTTGTGATCGGTCACCAGAATGAAATTTCTGCCATACAGGAACTGGTGAAACTTCTTGAGTGCAAATACTATGGCCAGAGCATAGATATTATACGGAAGGGATTGGAAACAGAAGTCTTTAACACCAATCAACAGGTTCCATCCATGCAGGAAAAATAAAATAAAATGGCGGATAATATCTATGGTTTCAGATACTTTTTCGAAGAAAACCGGTCGTTGTGTATAGTTTGAGGCTTTTTCCTTTATTCTGTCACTTGCTTAAAAGGTATGGATATTTTTAGATATGTTTTTATGACTGTAAATGATTTTAGACCCGAGTGTTTTTAAAGACCCGCGTTCCGTGTCTTTGCGAAGCCTTTGTGGGCGTGTAGGAAACGTTAGCGTTGTCATATTGGCTACTTTATTGTAGAATCGTGTGGAGCTTCGTGAGACAAATCGAACTGGCTAGGTATTATCCCAAAAGCTCTTGGCGCACTTTAGATGCCCACAACCAGTCTCATGTCAAAGTCTTTATGGCCAACTTTTGTACGAGTGTACAACACGCATTTGAGATAATACCTAGCCAGTTCGATTTGTCTCACGAAGCTCCACTCAATTCTACAATAAAGTAGCCAATATGACAACGCTAACGTTTCCTACATGCCCACAAAGGCTCCCTAGAGGATTCAGATCCTGGAGAGCTCCCGGCCTTGGTGACGTCCTCACAGGTTTCAGTAGAACCACTACTTTCAAATGAACCCCCATTTGCAGAGACAGAGATGCCAGAGACTGCTGAACCCTTAGACCAAAGAGATCAAGTGCCTCAGCTTGCGAAGCAAAAGAAGACTCAACGTAACCCACGACTTCCCACAGGGAATGAGTATGGTCCTAACAACCCTCGCCGCAGCACCAGGAACAAGAAGTAGGGATATCACCTTTCACCTGCGTACTTCAAGGCTGACAGGGAGGTGTTGTGTGCGTATAATTGAAGGATTGAGTGTATTCATTTCATTTCCGGGGATCACGTGCCCGGATACTCTGGTGTGCATGCATTGCGTTGGTTCTCGTGCTGTTCATTTCTTGTTGTGATTTTGTTCGTTCTGATCTGTTACCATCCATGTTACTCCGCGAAAATACAACAGAGATGGTGAGGAAAATTGGAGAGGTTGATGGCCAATTCATAATATTTGTGTGAAAATGATATGGACTTGGCAGCAAAAAAAAGCATTGGACAAATTACAGCAAATGTGTAAATAGTGAGTTTATTAAGCAGAGAATCACAGATGAAGTAAAGATGGTAAGGGAAATCTTGGAAAGTATAATTGAGTTTGGTTGTACCCATGTGTACATACTTCTGTGAGGGATAATGAGAAATAAAACGTATGTCATCTTGTGCATGCACACAACCTCTTGAGGCAGGGTTGAGCATGCATTATCATCATATGACATCACATTGTATATAAAACGTTCGAAGAATGATGTGTACATTATAGTAGGCAGATTTGGAAGGAGAGATCGATCATTGTTTCGCCAAGTTAAGGTAATCTGTTTACAGCTGCAGTTTGCAAAGATAAGTGAACATACTTAGGTAGCATCTGCTGTAAGGTTTTTATGATTTGTTTAGGAATTGTAAGTTCTACTACAAAGTTGAGGATATAGTTGTCCGTGATTATCATAGGCAAATTTTCCAGGCAGATTGCAAAGAGAGATACCTGTACTAGCCTTATAGTCCTGCATAATGTCCACTCTTGTTTATCAAAGCGTGTATGATCCCAAAGGATTCACACATTATCAAATAAGCAAACATAACCTGCACTAACACACACATCTTCACCATGACACCTTCACCACATGAACCTCTGCATTGAGTCACTGCCTGGCCACCTGAATGGATACTTTACAAACAGCACAACAGTAACCACGGTAATGACCACATTAAGAACACTCTCCCCCGCCAGTCCCCAGAGTGAGGAGGACTGGGGGATATGGAGTCTGAAGAGGAGGAAGGGGATGATGTAATAGCGGAACTCAAGGCACAAGAACCACGGCGACGCAGAACACATAGAGGAGTACCCTGTTGTGTATGGTAAGGGGAGGAGGTAGAGATGGTTGAGAGGGAAAGAGAAGGAGAAGATAGAACATGACATCACTGCCAGACCACTCTCAGCTCCAGCTCACCATAATGCAGACTGCAGCTTTGCTATACACAACAAAATGAAGTGTTCATAAGTACGAGGGACAGAGGTGGGAGGTGTGTGGACTTACACAGAGCATGGAGGGCGGCGAGGGAGCACAGACAGTACACCGGGGTGAGCAGGTACCTGGCCGCCCAGTGACGCTGGAGTATGTTCTTCCACACGTAGAAGGTATAGTGTCTGTTGTCGGCAAGGAGGTAAGGGTGGGCATACCTGCATGGGGAGGAGGAGAAATGGAATCTGTAATAGGCTAGAACACACAGATCCAGTTAGGGTGTCTCAATGCATAAACCCCAGATAGGAGGCTGAAATGCACAGATCAGTTATGGGGACAAGGATACATATACTCAGTTAAGGAGGAATGAGGCTGCAATACAAACACCCAGTTAAAGGGGGGTGGGAGGGGGGGGGGGGGGGGGTTAGGATACACAGGGGGCCTGAAGTGCACAGACCCAAGTTGGTGGACTCACGTGAAGTAATGCACAGACAATAAACTCGCGACCATAAGAATGGAGAGTAAGGCAATCCAATAAATGTGACGAAATCGCGTCCAATAAGACACGATGAGCTCCAATTGGGATAGCAACACTGCCCCCGCAAAGCCACAGGCAAACGTAAAGAAGTAGAACACCTGGGGGATGTGTACTGCTGCCTGGTGGTGACTCTTGTCTCCCAGGACAACGGACCCGTTCCAGAGGTAGAATGAGATGAAGAGGAGGACTGAACAGATGTATGGCCACAGCAGTAGGAGGAGGGAGGGGACATCTCTGACCACACCCCACAAGTAAGCCAGGTTGGTCATGTGTTTGCCTGTTAGTTGTTTTTTTTTTTTTAAATGAGGAAAGGAAATTTAATTTTTTTTGGCAATGCCTTCTACAGTTAATATGAAACTCATCCTCCCACCCTTACCCCATCCCCTCTCCCTCCCTCCCACCCTTACCTCTTCCCTCCCCCTCCCTCCCACCCTTACCTCTTCCCTCCCTCTCCCTCCCACCATCACCCCATCCCCTCCCACCATCATCCCATCCCTCTCACCCTTACCCCATCCCTCCCACCATTACTCCATCCCTTCCTCTCCTACAACCATCACACCTATTGCTCCAGGTTTCACCAAACCTGAGCCCGACCCCTTCCCCCTCCCCCAAACAACGCACACACACACTCTTCCAAATACATCCATTTAACAGCCAGTGGTTACAGTAACCTCCCTCCACTAATATCCACACACTCACACACACATTTTCAGCCACACAAAGCACATGTACCAATAAAAGTTGACCACAGTGTGCAACCTTGTGGGTGTGCACTGTTTTCCATGAGCCAATTAGAAGCCCATACACATGCTTACACACACATGTAATAACCAATCACACTACCTCTTTGTCTCTCCATCCACTGCTGTCCAACAGTGCCTGCTACAAATGCCACCCAAACAACGTTTGTCTGTCTGAACCAAATGGAACCTGTCAGTACCTTCAAACAGGGCAGTGTTTTTTTTTTTTGAGTGAGTCCATTGGGTTTCAGTGCACACACAAAAACTCACCACAGCCGACAATACCCTGTATCCCCTCAATCCGAGAGCATACCCCAACAGGACAAAGAAAGTAGACCCAACGTCGGTGTAGTAGAGGAAGGAGAAGAAGAAGAGAACAGGGAAGAGGGCCATGTTTAGGGACGAATTGACTACAGCTGCAGGTGATGATGTTACGTTTGGTGAGCAGCTGCCAAGGCAGTTGGGGAGAAAAAAAAATGGTGCAGCAGCTTACCCCAGGTGGGGAGAGAAGTGCCATGATGGATATGGCAGAAGCAAAGGAAGGTTGGCAACAGAGAAGATGGTGTTCTGTGCCCTGTGATGGCAGCAACGTCTACACACGCATGACGCTAAGTGAGGGGGGAGGGGGGGGGGGGTTCAGGTCAGACCCATACAAAAAGAGGGGGGAGGGGTCAGGGGTCAGGTTAGACCTCATACAAAAAAGAGGGGGGTGCTGTCCACTTCTGGCCTGACACGAAAAGTGCAGGGGGGGGGGGGGGGGAGGGAGAGCTACCGGAAAAGGGAGGAGGAGGAACCTTATAACCTTATATAAAAGGGAGGGCGGGGGGTTGCAAACCCCCCCCCCCCCCCCCCCCCCCCCCCCCCCCCCCTGTATTCGCTCATGAAACACTACACGTATCCCAGTGTGAAATGGAACAAAATGCAGATCGAGGCAGCCATATTGTGCTGTCGCCAACCTCAGCAACGAGACGGTACACAAACTCGTGGTTTCGGTTCCTAGCAGCCTCGAAAAAAGGAGCTAGAGAGGCCTGGAGGCGTGGTGATCATTGGGAAAAGTGCGGCCGGGGCGTAATTAACTACTACTAGCTATAGTAAACTAATAGGTACAATTGGTTGAAATGTCGGAGGAAAGGCATTACGTAGGTATATTCACAGTTGATGAAGTCCCCAAAACTTACACGACGGACTTCCCGAACGAATTACCCAAGTTCATGGACGGAGTGCCATCACAAGCTCCATTTAAAAAGCTGTACGACTTTCCTATTACTGCCTTGGTGCACAATACGCATACGGAGCAAAAAGAGGGCATATGCCAGAAACCAGACGGCAAAGCTCGTTTTAAAGCGAATGAAAAATTGTTGAAGGCTACATCGCGTCGAATATGTACTGATGGACAACCAAAGGACCTCATAAAAGATGATAAGCTTTTACCAGGGAAATATGTCTGGTTTTCGATGAAGCCAACATTGCCTGAAGACAGTGAATTTAACAAAAAAGACTACAACGTATGGTACGTAAACGGTACTACCTTCTACGGCCCGTGGTCGTTTACTTTCGACTACAGTAAGTTGATAAGTTCTTACAAGGAGCACATACAGAACCATTCCGACCCTGGTAAACGTGATGCAACTGTTGTCCTGAGAAATGGTGGAACACTAAAGTACCAAAGGGAGATTTGTTACGTTGTCATAGTGACACATTCAGAAGACACCATGCATGAAGATGCAACCAGGTATCCAATAATAGAGAATGAGGAGGTACTAACTATTACTAAACAGCAGCATGGTGACATGTCACTGCCAATGTGCGTATTTCATCCAAGATGTGTACCAGCTCCAACACCACCACCCTCAAGGTGGAAATGGTATGAGTGGGCTAAATTAGTGCACTATGATCATGTTGTATTTGCCATCAACTGTGATTGGGAAGGTGAAATCATGTTTGAATCTGAAGTGATGCCACCAAAGCCAAAATGTGCAAGAGTAGGAGAGGTGCCTCCAGTTTTCAAGATCACACTATCACCTGGTGAACCTCACAATTACTTTGAAGACTGTGAAGATGGTTCAAAGGAGGCATATAGTGAATATCATCCAATCTGCCATAGATATGAAAAAGAATCAAAATATCCAAGTTGCTATTTATATGAATACACACAGTGGCTAAATATTGAAATGCCAAATAAAAGACATAAAGTGGCAGCAATAGCATGTGAGATGAAAATGATGATTGAGAAATTTAGGGACTGTACTCCAACAAGGATTGAAGCTGTCCAGAAGATTAAAAGAATCAAATGGTTAGCTACTATGGTTTGTGTTATGGCAAGAAAAATTATACAAAAGGATGTGAAAGAAATAATACCATGGGTTGGAGAAATCATACTAGTGATCTCTGATGAGAATTACGGTAATGATCTTAAACTAGACGTGATAGAGATGGAGGTGGCTCAAGAGATTATTGTTGAGATGGCAGAGATAACAGAACAAGCTTCAGAGTGCATAATGAGTATACAGGAAGTAAAAGAGACGGAAACGGATTTGATGGAGATAATGAACTATAGTATGGAAAGTGAGATGGCAAAAAAATTGGAAAAACTTGCAATTAGATTTCAAATTATAGCAGTGAGGGACGCTGAGCGAAATGCAAAGATAAAAGAGATGACAAGGAGAACAATAGAATCTAAAATGATTTTAGCTGAAACAATGGGTGTGGTAGCAAATGAACTGGTAAAATCCTCAGAGACGGTGGTGTTCCACGAGAAAGAAAATAATAAGTTGAAGGAAGAATTGGCAAAGATAGAAGTGTTACCAAGGGGGAAAAAGCGTAAATTATCTGAGGATGTACAAACACAACAGTCAGATCACCAAGATGAAACTTTAATAACAAAGGCAGATTGGCAAAGAGAATTGGTACAGGTAATGAAGATATTTGAAGATACAGAAAAGTGGGCAAAGATGATGAAAACAATGGTGGAGAGAGACACAAAGGATGCCAAAAAATTTGAAGCATTGGCAAAGAGAGTGAGAGAGAGTGCAAGGATAATGGAAGAGGTAACTGAAACTGCAAAGCAAATCAAAGACATGAAGGAGGAACAAGGGAAGTTGAAAACAAGTATGGCAGAAACTAGGCCAACAGTGGACCGAGAAAAAATGAGTTGTGAAGTTATATTAAAGAAATTGGAAGATAATGTGGAGAATAACAGAATCATTGAAGAAACTACACTGAAAATTTTAGTTGAGTATGCAGCTATACAACAAGTAAAAATCAGGGAGGAATGGAAAGAAACAAAATTGGAAGAGTTAAATAAGCAAATAGAAGTGCTCCGAGGTGAGAAGGATAATAAACTCTCTGAAGTAAGGGAGAGAATAAAGAAGGATGCAGATACAGTACGGAGTATTCTGGTAAGTAGAGTCGGATAGATAGTACAAACATCAGAGATAGGTGTTGATTACTGTAATTTCAGATTAAGATACGTATGTAGTGATTGGCAAGGGTACTTACTTGGTTGGGTTTGGCTTGTATATTGTAATGCTATTATATGATCAGAACCTACAAGTATATGAATGGATTTGGTGTCCACAAAAGAACACAATGTTTTGGATACAGTATCGTTTGATAAGTAAATAAAAACACTCCAGCTCTACAAGTATATGATTGAAAGGGAATGGTGCAGTAAAAACTCAAGGAAACTAGGATTCTGACTGAAATAGAACATGACAAGGTGCTCATAGAAGCCTTGCTTCCTTGCTTTTCCCACCACCATTGCCTTCCAGTCCTACGTACCCGCACAAAACTGTACAGAATGTTTGTCACATTCAAGAAACTATAGAAAAAGTCAATACATAGTTTCCTCTGAGTGTCATACACGTTATGTCATACTGAGGTGGAAACAAACTTATCAACCTACAGACTGGGCCTCAGCCTTACTTCTTTTGTGAGGGGGAGGTTGGTGGAGGGAAGGCTTTCAAATTTATTGACAGTACGCAGCAAAATAAGTGAATTACACGTAATCCCTTTAACCATAATTGGCACATGTCAACAACATATACAAATTCACATGTGTGAGAACAAACACAGCCCCATACACACAAACATCTTCACCATGACACCTTCACCACATGAACCTCTGCAGTGAGTCACTGCCTGGCCACCTGAATGGATACTTTACAAACAGCACAACGGTAACCACGGTAATGACCACATTAAGGACACTCTCCCCCGCCAGTCCCCAGAGCGAGGAGGACTGGGGGATGTGGAGTCTGAAGAGGAGGAAGGGGATGATGTAATAGCGGAACTCAAGCAGCTGCTGGGGCACAAGAACCACGGCGACGCAGAACACATAGAGGAGTACCCTGTTGTGTATGGTAAGGGGAGGAGGTAGAGATGGTTGAGAGGGAAAGAGAAGGAGAAGATAGAACTTGACATCACTGCCAGACCACTCTCAGCTCCAGCTCACCATAATGCAGACTGCAGCTTTGCTATACACAACAAAATGAAGTGTTCATAAGTACGAGGGACAGAGGTGGGAGGTGTGTGGACTTACACAGAGCATGGAGGGCAGCGAGGGAGCACAGACAGTACACCGGGGTGAGCAGGTACCTGGCCACCCAGTGACGCTGGAGTATGTTCTTCCACACATAGAAGGTATAGTGTCTGTTGTCGGCAACGAGGTAAGGGTGGGCATACCTGCATGGGGAGGAGGAGAAGGAGAAACGGAATCTGTCAATTTAGGGTAGGCTAGAACACACAGATCCAGTTAGGGTGTCTCAATGCATAAACCCCAGATAGGAGGCTGAAATGCACAGATCAGTTATGGGGACAAGGATACATATACTCAGTTAAGGAGGAATGAGGCTGAAATACAAACACCCAGTTAAAGGGGGGTGGGAGCAGGGGGGGGGGGGGGTTAGGATACACAGGGGACCTGAAGTGCACAGACCCAAGTTGGTGGACTCACGTGAAGTAATGCACAGACAATAAACTCGCGACCATAAGAATGGAGAGTAAGGCAATCCAATAAATGCGACGAAATCGTGTCCAATAAGACACGATGAGCTCCAATTGGGATAGCAACACCGCCCCCGCAAAGCCACAGGCAAACGTAAAGAAGTAGAACACCTGGGGGAGGTGTACTGCTGCCTGGTGATGACTCTTGTCTCCCAGGACAACGGACCCGTTCCAGAGGAGGAATGAGATGAAGAGGAGGACTGAACAGACGTATGGCCACAGCAGTAGGAGGAGGGAGGGGACATCTCTGACCACACCCCACAAGTAAGCCAGGTTGGTCATGTGTTTGCCTGTTAGTTGTTTTTTTTTTTAAAGAGGAAAGGAAATTTTATTAGCAATGCCTTCTACAGTTAATATGAAACTCATCCTCCCACCCTTACCCCATTCCCTCTCCCTACCTCCCACCTTACCTCTTCCCTCCCTCTCCCTCCTACCATCACCCCGTCGCTCCCACCCTTACCCCATCTCTCTCCCTCTCTCCCACCCTTACCCCATCCCTCCCTCCCCTACAGCCATCACACCTAATTGCTCCAGGGTCCACCAAACCTGAGCCCACCCCTCCCTCCCTCCCACCCTTACCCCATCCCCTCTCCCTCCCTCCCACCATTACCCCATCCCCTCTCCCTCCCTCCCACCATTACCCCATCCCCTCTCCCTCCCTCCCACCCTTACCCCATCCCCTCTCCCTCCCTCCCACCCTTACCCCATCCCTTAACCATCACATCTATTGTTCCAGGGTCCACCAAACCTGAGCCCGACCACTCCTCCCCCCCTCCCTAAACAACGCACACACACTCTCTTCCAAATACATCCATTCAACAGCCAGTGGTTACAGTAACCCCCCTCCACTAATATCCACACACTCACACACACATTTTCAGCCACACGAAGCACATGTACCAATAAAAGTTGACCAGTGTGCAACCTTGTGGGTGTGAACTGTTTTCCATGAGCCAATTAGAAGCCCATACACACACACATGCTTACACACATAAACACAAACACCACACACACACACACACACACATACACACACACACACACACACACATACATGTAATAACCAATCACACTACCTCTCTGTCTCTCCATCCACTGCAGTCCAACAGTGCCTGCTACAAAGGCCACCCAAACAACGTTTGTCTGTCTGAACCAAATGGAACCTGTCAGTACCTTCGAACAGGGCAGTGTTTTTTTTTTTTTTGAGTGAGTCCATTGGGTTTCAGTGCACACACAAAAACTCACCACAGCCGACAATACCCTGTATCCCCTCAATCCGAGAGCATATCCCAACAGGACAAAGAAAGTAGACCCAACGTCGGTGTAGTAGAGGAAGGAGAAGAAGAAGAGGACGGGGAAGAGGGCCATGTTTAGGGACGAATGGACTACAGCTGCAGGGGATGACGTTACGTTTGGTGAGCAGCTGCCAGGGCAGTTGGGGAGAAAACAAAGATGGCGCAGCAACTTACCCCAGGTGGGGAGAGAAGTGCCATGATGGATATGGCAGAGGAGGGAGTACAGCAGAGGGAGGTTGGCAACAGAGAAGATGATGTTCTGTGCCCTGTGATGGCAGCAACACCACAACGTCTACACACGCATGACGTTATGTGAGGGGGGAGGGGGGGGGTTTAGGTCAGACCCATACAAAAAGAGGGGGGAGGGGTCAGGGGTCAGGTCAGACCTCATACAAAAAGAGGGGGGAGGGGGGGAGAATGGGGAAGGGGGAGGAACCTTATAACCTTATTTAAATGGGGCGGTTGCAAACCCCCCCCCCCCCCCCCCCTCGGATTCGCTCACGTATCCCAGTGTGAAATGGCTGTCAATAGAACGCAAACGCGGATCGAGGCAGCCATATTGTGCTGTCGCCAACCTCAGCAACGAGACGGTACACAAAGTGGTGGTTTCGGTTCCTAGCAGCCACGACAAAGGAACCAGAGAGGCCAAAGACGTCAGATATAGGCCTGGAGGCGTGGTGATCATTGGGTCCCAATGGGAAAAGTTATACGAACAGTAGTGCTGGACCTGGGGGATGTGAAACACTTCGTCCTACACAAAAAAAAGTCCATCAACGGAAGATGGTGGTAGCGTGCGTACAACCTACCATGTATGGTGACGGCTGTGCTGCATTTATCAGGGCGTACAAGACCCCACAACATGCTGAGAGAAGTCCTGCTGCTAACCACAACTCTCGTGCCATTTTTTTTTTTCTTTTCGCGCGCTAATTTTATTAATACTACTGTACTGGGTCGTTTTATTGTAATAGTGTGGTCCTTATACACTGCAAGAAAAGTATGGTTATCTGCAGAGGCGGATCCAGGGGGGGGGGGGGTTTGGGGGTTGCAACCCCCCCTTTCATATATGGTAACGCCCCCTCTTCTGCAAAACAGCCCCTTCCCCTTCCCCGCTTTTTGTATCGGGCCTGAAGCGCTGGCCCCCCCCCGCTTTTCGTATCGGGCCTTAAATGGACAGCCCCCCCCCCACCCCCCCCCCCCGCTTTTCGTATCGGGCCTTAAATGGTCAGCAACCCCCCCCCCCCCCCCCCATCCCCCTGCTTTTCGTATCGGGCCTAAAGCGGACAGCACCCCCCCCCCCCCCCCCCCCCCCCCCGCATTTCGTATCGCGGGTCTCAACCCCCCCTTTTGGAAAACCCTGTATCCGCCCCTGATCTGGGCTGGAGAAACTTGGGATAGACTCACAAAAGTTACCCTAAATCCAGTATAATTCTGCACAACTAATACCACAAAATTACATTCATAGATCTGATAACTGTAGTTGTGCAGAGTTATAAAAGATTTCGGGTAACTTTTGTGACTTTATCCCAAGTTACTCAAGCCTAGATAACCATACTTTTCTTGTAGTGTTAGAAATGAAATGAAAACAAATATGTATATATATAACCATTTGCATTATTTTACTGAATTTAAAATGCCCTGTGTTGTAATCTCACGTGCAGTAGCCACGCCTCTATATATCCGCACCTTCAACTGGAGGTCGAAATGGCTTGCACGCTCTCTGAAACGCAGCGGCCAAATATGCAAGAATTTTTCGAAGGGAAGCAAGTATTTCTAACAGGAGGCACAGGGTTCATGGGGAAATGTTTGCTAGAGAAACTGCTACGAAGCCTGCAAGGTCTGAAGCGTGTTATCGTCCTTGTGCGTCCGAAGAAAGAAAAAACCGCAAGGCAGAGACTTGACGAGCTCCTTAGCTCAAAGGTGAGTAAAATATTATGGCCTTCCGAAAAAGTGCAGCGGGGTGACCCTTTGCGGCGGCTGACCTTGCGTAACGCGGTTGCATAAAGTAGGCCTATTACTATGTGGGTGATTAAAAAACGCGATAGAAGGTCGGGCGCATCACTGTCGTTTTGGTTACGAACGCCCACACAGGCTTTTGACGTACTCAGAGAGGAGCAGCCGCATGTCTTTGAGAAGGTGTATCCAGTGGTTGGGGACGTGTCGCATGAGAAGCTTGGCCTAAGTGACGATGACCAGGCCTTCCTTGTAGAGAACACTGATGTGGTGTTTCACCTGGCTGCAACAATTCGATTTGATGCACCGTTGAGGTAAGCATGACAGTTCTTAGTATGTATATCTGTATATGTGTATATGTGTGTGTGTGTGTGTGTGTGTGTGTGTATATATGTGTGTATATGTGTATATGTGTATGTGGATATGTGAGTGGATATGTGTGATTATTGATGTGTGTATGTGTGTTGTGTGCCTGTGCATGCAAAAGTTAAATATGTCTTCTCTTTAACGTCAGGGAGTCCTTAACGATGAACGTCGTTGGCGTGTTGGAGGTCATTAAACTTTGCAAAAGGATGAAGAAACTGGCGGTGAGTTGGTGTCAAGTGTCTAATGCTGTGTGGGCGTAATTGTGTGACCTACCTTGTTAATTGATCAACGCCAAGAGATGAGTATGTGTCAAAGATGTGTTTGGCATTACCAAAGAATTTTTCTTCCAGACCCTTTGAAACGTTATACCAATTTGAAGTTATTCAACATGTTCACGGCTTCAGATTGTATCTGGACAACTCCACTTTATTTAAACAAAAATATTGCAGCGTTAATTGACTAATCTGTGTTTGTTGAGTACTCATTGTATGTGCACACATGTGTTGTGTGTGTGTGTGTGTGTGTGTGTGTGTGTGGGTCCTTGTATTATATGTGTGTGCAGATGTGTGCAGTTTTGCTCTAGACCTGGGCACAATGCTGTTTTTGAATCCATTATGTTTGTGTGTGGTGTGTGTGGTGCATATGTATGTGTGTGCATGTGTGTGTGTGTGTGTGTGTTGCACTTTCTTTGCTGCCTCATCATGTACCTTGGAGATATTTCCATTGTCTGCCCCAGACCACATGCATTACCCTCTGCCCCAGACCACATGCATTACCCTCTGCCCCGAGCGTATGTGTGTGCTATTATGCAGGCCTTCCCCCCCTCCTCCCCCACCCCTAACTCATGAGGAAGGGCTTTTGAGTGGGTGTTGTGCATGGATCTAAGAATGAGTAACAGCCACATGTGTGTGTATGGTGGTGTGTGTGTGTGTGTGTATGTGTGCATGTAATGATGTTTTCACACACAAACATGCACCCTCACACACACGCTCACACATACCCTTGCACACACATCCTCATACACACCCACGCACACCCTCAACCAACACACACCTTGCACGCACACTCACCCACACACCTGGCACACCCTCACACATACCCACACACACCCTCCAGTCCTTTGTACACGTTTCAACAGCATACGCCTACTGTGATCGTCCCTCTGGTGACACCATTGATGAAGTAGTGTATCCAGTATCACCTCCTGCGGAGAAGCTTCTGGAACTGCTGGAGTGAGTACCTCATATCCATATAAGGAATGACCATGTCAGAAATCATGACTGGTTGTGTGTGCGTGGGTGTCATGTATTGCTCATGCACCACACTTCTAAGGTCATGTTTACATATTTAGTGGTCATCCCCCTCCTTATCCTCCCGCCCTCTCCATTGTTTGCACCCTCTTTACCATTCCCTCCTTTCACTTTTTATGCACTCCTTTCTACCCACACCTTCCCACATCTCCCTACCCACATCTCCCTACCCACACCTTCCCACATCTCCCTACCCACATCTCCCTACCCACACCTTCCCACATCTCCCTACCCACATCTCCCTACCCACACCTTCCCACATCTCCCTATCCACACCTTTCCACATCTCCCTACCTACATCTCCCTACCCACACCTTCCCGCATCTCCCTATCCACACCTTTCCACATCTCCCTACCCACACCATCCCTACCCACACCTTCCCACATCTCCCTACCCACACCATCCCTACCTACATCTCCCTACCCACACCTTCCCGCTCCATGTCTCTTTCTGTTTCTGCACTTCATCTTTGTGTGTCTCTTTCACCCGATCCACTGCAGCTGGATGGATGACGACCAACTCAAGGCTTTAACCCCTTCCCTCCTGAAGCAGAGGCCCAACACCTACACGTTCACAAAGGCCCTGGCAGAGCAGATGGTGATGAAGGAATGCAAGGGTCTCCCGGTTGCCATATTTCGGCCTTCCATCATCGGGGCCGCCATGAAGGAACCTCATCCTGTCAGTTTTCAGTTTGTAGCAAAGTGCATGGGTGGTATGTCTGATGGCACATCTTTCTCTTGTCCCTCCTACCCCCACATTACACCATCCCACACACCATACCACACCACAGGGTTGGATTGACTGCCTTCATGGGCCTGGTGGACTTTACGTTGCTGTAAGGGTGCTAGGTCTCCTCTTTCTCTCTCTCTCTTCACTAATCCTTCTCCTCTTCTTCCTCTTTGCCATTCACTCGGCTTTGTTTCCTACTTCCCTTACACCTTCTGCTTTCTCCCTCTCCTCTACCTCCCTTTCCCTCTTCTCCCTCCTCTCCCCTTCCCCTCCCACTCCTCTCCTCTCCCCCTTTGGTCTCCCCTTCCCCTCCCTCTCCTCTCCCATTCCCTCCCTCCCCTCTCCTCTCCCCTTCCCCTTCCCTCCTTCCCTCGCTCCCCTTCTCTTCCCCTTCCCTTCCTCCCCTTCTCCCTCCCTTCCCCTCCTCCCTCCCTTCCCCTTCCTTCCCTCTCCTCTCCCCTTTCCTTCCCTCTTCTTTCCCCTTACCCTCCCTCCCCTCTCCTCTTCCCCTTCCTCCCTCCCACTCTCTACCACTCTCTTAATCCCCTCCTTACTTACCCTGCCCACCCCCACCCCTACAGGTTGGCAAAGGTCTTCTTCGTGTGCTGAAGTGTCAGGAGGAGAACATAGCTGACTTCATCCCCGTGGACTACGTCAACAACATGCTGATATCCGTCAGCTGGGTGACGGCCCTACAGAAGCCAGCTCAGCCCATTGTCTACAACTGCACCTCCAGCAACCTCAACCCCATATCCTGGATAAGGATGTGTAAGTCAGATATTCTGTGGTGTTTGTGTGTGTGTGTGTGTGTGTGTGTGTGTGTGTGTGTGTGTGTGTGTGTGTGTGTGTGTGTGTGTGTGTGTGTGTGTGTTGTTGCGGTTAGAGGACACAATGATTTTTAGTCCAAGGGTGTTGGCTCTGCCATCAGCTTTTTGCACATCACTGTACCCATGAACAAGACACACACACACACACACACACACACACACAGAGGTAGCATTGTGGTGATTCAGGCATGTTAATTGCCCCTACAGAAGCTTCAGATTTGCCACCCTTGAATTTGTATGGTTTAGGCAGAGAGTCTGTGCAGGGGGCTTGGTCTACAGGGGGCTTTGCTCACCTGGTCTGCAGGGGGCTTTGCTCACCTGGTCTACAGGGGGCTTTGCTCACCTGGTCTGCAGGGGGCTTTGCTCACCTGGTCTGCAGGGGGCTTTGCTCACCTGGTCTGCAGGGGGCTTTGCTCGCCTGGTCTGCAGGGGGCTTGGTCTGCAGGGGGCTTTGCTCGCCTGGTCTGGTTGCACAGTTTCGACCAGACCACCTTTCGCTCATGTCTCAGCCCCAGACCTATATTATCTACCCTAAAGAATGACGATATTGTTCAACACACCGAGCCATCCTCCTGATTTCTTATCAAGCATGCATATGCATGTATAGTGAGAGTTTGCATCTATTACATCTACTGATTGGCCTTCAAACCGTCCGAAATACCTCAGCAGCTGTGGCCCCGCCCCCAGACCGCGATGGATGAGCTTGCAGGAGTGTACAGCTCTATAACATCTCTGCGTTACATCATTGGGTATAATTCATAATAACTGGACCACTTCTGTTATGGTGGCCCACGGTGGGGAGAGACTGCCCTGCTTGGATCCCACTTGAAATTCAAGGTGTTACATTTGGCTGCTGGAAGCCTTAATCTCGTTTGTCAAGTTGCCAGAAGTGGGTTAGGAATACATGTATGTGTTAACGACTTTGCTCCACAAAAGAATGTATTCTTTGCTTGGGGTTGACTTGGCAGAGACGGTTTCAACCCCTCCCTTCTCTCTCTCTCTCCCACCCCCCATTCCCATCCCCCCATAAAGGATTAATTGATTACAAAACCGCTCAAAGTTCCTGGGCCTAACACCATATAGTCCCTCCCTGGACCCAACACCATGTAGTCCCTCCCTGGACCCAACATCATGTAGTCCCTCCCTCCCTGGACCCAACACCATGTAGTCCCTCCCTGGACCCAACACCATGTAGTCCCTCCCTGGACCCAACATCATGTAGTCCCTCCCTCCCTGGACCCAACACCATGTAGTCCCTCCCTCCCTGGACCTAACACCATGTAGTCCCTCCCTCACTGGACCCAACACCATGTAGTCCCTCCCTGGACCCAACACCATGTAGTCCCTCTCTGGACCCAACACCATGTAGTCCCTCCCTCCCTGGACCCCACACCATGTAGTCCCTCCCTCCCTGGACCCAACACCATGTAGTCCCTCCCTCCCTGGGTCCAACACCATGTAGTCCCTCCCTCCCTGGACCTAACACCATGTAGTCCCTCCCTACCTGGGTCCAACACCATGCAGTGATTTGAGTAAGGTTTTGCCTTTGACCAGACATTAAGCCAGTACATGGTAAATTTGATCATAAAATTTTTGACCAGCCATATGATTTAGTTTGTAGTATTCCTTCCCTTAGATCAAATCAAAATCTACAATCATACAGTCAGTCACTCATGAGTAATGTGCTGTAATATGCTATGGTGTTTAGCATACAGTCACGGCAAAAAATTATTCTCCTGAAAGCTATATGTCTTCAGTTTCCATGTATACTGCTTAGGTTACGTGGACACATTTTAACACTGTGGCATTGTCTTAATCAATGCAATAGTAGGGTTAGCCAGTCTCCATAGTAACCAAACACTCTCCTTCATTTTCTGATATTTATTTTGTGCTGTTTGTATTGTAAGACAGTGTTTCTTAACCTTAATTCTCCAGGTCCAAGTCCTACGGGTAGGACCAATATTTGAAAATAGAAATGCAGTTTTTTGGCATCCATTTCTCTACTGCTGTTTGATGTGTCTATCGTGCTAAATTTACCAATTGTCAGTCTATTTTTTAAATCACACCCTTAGTTACACGATGCTAATAAACAGATACGGTTCTTAAAAATGCATTGTGTAGAGAATTTAATTGTCACAGAAAAAAGTACGACGAGTATAACTTTTTTTGAATGTTTTTTGAAGCATGATGTGTGTGCTACTATATACATTCTATGGCAGTGTTTTTACTCTAATTGGTTTTGCCATTTTTACCGAAAACACACTGTTGTACGTTTTCAAGATTTTGTCCATTCACTTGGCTATTCCTGCAACATGCGTCTGACAAATACCTATTGTTCATAAGCTTGTGGAGCTAGCAATTTCCAAATCTACAATGTACTTTTTAATATGCTTAGTGCAAAAGACCTGTCTTACTACCCCCTTCTTTTAACATGTTGCTCTGATCTTCCCAACATTACTTTTTAGTGCTTTAAGTTGCTTTGTGATTTACCGCAAATACATCTTTTAGCAATGCAGTATTGATTGTATTTGACAATCTTTGTAGAATTGCAAGAAAGTAAAAATATTTTCTGAATTAATAACCATTTCTACAGTACAATGAGATTTTAGTTTGTTCTTAGATCATATGAGTTTTCTAAAAATTAATTTTAACTTGCGTCCTACGCGCAGGACGATAATCCTACGCGTAGGACGACGGGAGATTAAAGGTTAAGAGTACCTTCAACTTACACATGCACAGACAGGGTGTCCAGTAAGCAGGTGGTAGACAACAAGATTAGACCACAGATGTTCGAGAAGTGGGTGGCAGACAGTGTGCTTGAAGTGTGCTGCTGGTTGTCTGCTACCCCACTTTTAGGACGTATCGTCAGCGCGTCGGTCAATTGGCTAAATTGATAGGAAAAAGGTCTGATGTCCGACCATTATCCAAATCACTGCAACACACTCTTTGTATTTCATCGATAGGTTACGAGATGTTGCTGGTATTCCCAAACAGGCAGGGCCCTTCCTTTTGACACCACACTACCCCCCCCCCCCCCCCCTCCCCCCCAATGCATGTACTAACTACTCCTAACAATCAAAGGAATGATAGTTGAACAATTATGTAGCTGACTTACGTACCAGGGACGTGTGTTTGGTGTGAGGTGGTGGGGCATTGTGAGGCTTCATCATTGCTGTGATAGCAGGTGTCCAGGCCACACCCACATCTCTCCTTTGCCTACATGGAAGGGTGGAAGACAGGAGGAGTGGTGTGGTGGGGGGGTGGAGTGTCGGTGGTGGGGTGTGGTAGTGGAGGAGGGAGGAGATTGCTAAGTGATGTGGATTCTGTATGTTTGCAGGACCCAGAAGGTCCAACTTTTCCACATGCATGGTGATGCTACAAACAGGGGACAACAGTTTATGGCTTGCAATCACATTTCATTCCTTCCCTTCTAGATGGTACAGTGATCAAGAGCTATACGGAACACCCCTTTGACCAGATATACAGGAGACCCTGGGTATTAAAGAGCACTCCAGCGTGAGCACACACACACACACACACACACACACACACACACACACACACACAACACACACACACACACAACACACACACACACACACACACACACACACAACACACATCATCATGACACATCTTTGTAGCCACCAGGAAAAATTTCGCTATAATAGTTTCTGCATCATGCAAATCTATGTGCACACAGCTCCATGCACAGCTTAACCATAGGACTAGCACGTCGTTGCTACCACACAATTTAATGCCATGACCCTCACCCTGCCATGACCATCACCCTGCCATGACCATCACCCTGCCATGACCATCACCCTGCCATGACCATCACCCTGCCATGACCATCACCCTGCCATGACCATCACCCAGTCATGACCATCACCCTGCCATGACCATCACCCGGCCATGACCATCATCTTACCATGACTATCCGCCTGCCATGACCCTCACCCTGCCATGACCATCACCCTGATATGACTATCTTTCTGCCATGACCATCACCCTGCCATGACCATCACCCAGTCATGACCACCACCCTGCCATGACCATCACCTTGCCATGACCATCACCTTGCCATGACCATCACCCTGCCATGACCATCGCCCTGCCATGACCATCACCCAGTCATGACGATCACCCTGCCATGACCATCACCCGGCCATGACCATCGTCTTACCATGACCATCACCCTGCCATGACCATCACCCGGCCATGACCATCATCTTACCATGACCCTCACCCTGCCATGACCGTCACCCTGATATGACTATCATTCTGCCATGACCATCACCCTGCCATGACCATCACCCAGTCATGACCATCACCCTGCCATGACCATCACCCAGTCATGACCATCACCCTGCCATGACCATCACCTGCCATGACCATCACCCAGTCATGACCATCACCCAGCCATGACCATTACCCTACCATGACCATCACCCAGCCATGACCATCACCCTGCCATGACCATCACCCTGCCATGACCATCACCCTACCATGACTATCCCCCTGCCATGACCATCACCCTGATATGTATATCATTCTGCCATGACCATCAACCAGTCATGACCATCACCTTGCCATGACTATCCCCCTGCCATGACCATCATCCAGCCATGACCATCACCCTGCCATGACCATCACCCAACCCTGACCATCCCCCTGCCATGACCCTCACCCAGCCATGACCATCACCCCGCCATGACCATCACCCTGCCATGACCAGCACCCTACCATGACCCTCACCCTGTCATGACCATCACCCTGCCATGACCATCACCCAGTCATGACCATCACCCTGCCATGACCATCACCCTGCCATGATCATCACCCTGTCATGACCATCACCTTGCTATAACCATCACCCAGCCATGACCATCACCCTGCCATGACCATCATCTTGCTATGACCATCACACACTGACCTTGGAGAACCTGTTGGGGCCGAAATCGGATTGGATCATGATCGCCGAAAGTGGCATATCGGCTCCAGGCGATGTCAGGATTCTGCGGGATGTGGGCGTTGGTGCCTTTTTGGTGGGTGAGACCTTTATGCATGCTACCTACCCAGGCCTGGAACTACAACATTTGTTAACCTGAACACGTGTATTGAATGTTTGGTCAATAGCATACTAAACTATTAAGTCACAATAGCTTGATTTCGAGGGTCTTGATTCAATTAGTGTGTGGACTATTCTTTCATTTGAACTATTGACAGAGGAGGTGAGATGTTTGTGTTCTGGGGATTTTTAACAGTGTCACATATCCTCCATATCGGTATACCACAGATTAATTACCACACTGACCTTGAAGGACCTGCTAGGGTCGGGATTGGATCGGATTGAGATCTCCAAAAGCTCCAGCTACTAACCTAGGCCTGAAGCTGCAACATTTGTTTACCGGAACATGTGCATTGTATGTTTACGTGTAATAGCATATTGAAACTGTTAATATCTTGATTTAGAGGGTCTTGATTCAATTATTTTTACTGTTCATAACATTAAACTATATTCAGACCTTGACAGAGGAGGTGAGATATTTTAGTTCCATATACTGTTTCATTTCTTGCCATAAAGATATAGTGGGGGGCCGGATGGATGACAGTTTTAGCACAACCATCAGATCACTCCTGGGAAAGTGTAGATGGGAATTGCTTACACAGAGCTGTATGTGTATGTGTAGGGAGCAGTGTGTACAAGAGAGCCAATCTCTATGGTGAGCAATGAGGATTTAAGACCATTGGACCCCGCATTTGAGTCTATGGAGTTGAAGGTATGGTGAGTTCCAGTAGGAGTATCTCTGTAGACCTAACTTTTTAAACAAAACCATTTTTTAAAAACGTGTTTATTTCAAGCACTGGTTCATTACCTTCACTTGTTTTTTTGCCCTTGACTAAATGACTCCTTCATTGTACCAGTGGAATTCTGTTGCCCTTAGGGTTTGATTGAGTTGTTATTGTTATATCTGGTCCTCCCCACTAACCTTGTTTCATGTGCTCCATACCATTCTCTCTGAGCCAACATTTATGCTTCTCAGGTCCTTCTTGGCCCCATGGATGGATTACATCACCGCACGTTAAAACAGTGCTGCAACATACTAGGGTCTAGTGCTGATACTACTCAGACCCATGTAACAAAGTTATGTTTGCTGAGTATAAACAATACTCACCATGTACATGTGCATGCACATTAAAAATAAATAAATGAAATTATTATCACTTGGTGGACATCCAGCTACTGAGGAGATGTGGTCCTTGGGGTGCCACAGCAAGGGATGAGCAGCATAGCACCATGTGACCCTTGGGGCACCACAGCAAGGGATGAGCAGCATAGCACCATGTGGTCCATGGGGTGCCACAGCAAGGGATGAGCAGCATAGCACCATGTGGTCCATGGGGTACCACAGCAAGGGATGACCAGCATAGCACCATGTGGTCCATGGGTCCACCTCTGATCTACCATTCTCCACCTCTGGTCTGCCATTCTCCACCTCTAGTCTACCATTCTCCCCCTCTGGTCTACCATTCTCCACCTCTGGTCTGCCATTCTCCACCTCTGGTCTACCATTCTCCACCTCTGGTCTGCCATTCTCCACCTCTGGTCTGCCATTCTCCACCTCTGGTCTACCATTCTCCACCTCTGGTCTACCATTCTTCACCTCTGATCTACCATTCTCCACCTCTGGTCTACCATTCTCCACTCTGATCTGCCATTCTCCACCTCTGATCTGCCATTCTCCACCTCTGGTCTACCATTCTCCACCTCTGGTCTGCCATTCTCCACCTCTGGTCTACCATTCTGCACCTCTGGTCTACCATTCTTCACCTCTGGTCTACCATTCTCCACCTCTGGTCTGCCATTCTCCACCTCTGGTCTACCATTCTCCACCTCTTCTGCCATTCTCCACCTCTGGTCTGCCATTCTCCACCTCTGGTCTACCATTCTGCACCTCTGGTCTACCATTCTTCACCTCTGGTCTACCATTCTCCACCTCTGGTCTGCCATTCTCCACCTCTGGTCTACCATTCTCCACCTCTTCTGCCATTCTCCACCTCTGGTCTGCCATTCTCCACCTCTGGTCTACCATTCTCCACCTCTGGTCTACCATTCTCCACCTCTGGTATACCATTCTCCACCTCTGGTCTACCATTCTCCACCTCTGGTCTACCATTCTCCACCTCTGGTCTGCCATTCTCCACCTCTGGTCTACCATTCTCCACCTCTGGTCTGCCATTCTCCACCTCTGGTCTACCATTCTCCACCTCTGGTCTGCCATTCTCCACCTCTGGTCTACCATTCTCCACCTCTGGTCTGCCATTCTCCACCTCTGGTCTACCATTCTCCACCTCTGGTCTGCCATTCTCCACCTCTGGTCTACCATTCTCCACCTCTGGTCTACCATTCTTCACCTCTGATCTACCATTCTCCACCTCTGGTCTACCATTCTCCACTCTGGTCTGCCATTCTCCACCTCTGGTCTGCCATTCTCCACCTCTGGTCTACCATTCTCCACCTCTGGTCTACCATTCTCCACCTCTGGTCTGCCATTCTTCACCTCTGGTCTGCCATTCTCCACCTCTGGTCTACCATTCTCCACCTCTGGTCTGCCATTCTCCACCTCTGGTCTACCATTCTCCACCTCTGGTCTGCCATTCTCCACCTCTGGTCTACCATTCTCCACCTCTGGTCTACCATTCTTCACCTCTGATCTACCATTCTCCACCTCTGGTCTACCATTCTCCACTCTGGTCTGCCATTCTCCACCTCTGGTCTGCCATTCTCCACCTCTGGTCTACCATTCTCCACCTCTGGTCTACCATTCTCCACCTCTGGTCTACCATTCTCCACCTCTGGTCTACCATTCTCCACCTCTGGTCTGCCATTCTCCACCTCTGGTCTACCATTCTCCACCTCTGGTCTGCCATTCTCCACCTCTGGTCTACCATTCTTCACCTCTGGTCTACCATTCTCCACCTCTGGTCTGCCATTCTCCACCTCTGGTCTACCATTCTCCACCTCTGGTCTGCCATTCTCCACCTCTGGTCTACCATTCTTCACCTCTGGTCTACCATTCTCCACCTCTGGTCTACCATTCTTCACCTCTGGTCTACCATTCTCCACCTCTGGTCTGCCATTCTCCACCTCTGGTCTACCATTCTCCACCTCTTCTGCCATTCTCCACCTCTGGTCTGCCATTCTCCACCTCTGGTCTGCCATTCTCCACCTCTGGTC
This sequence comes from Eunapius fragilis, assembly GCA_963681505.1. Classification (NCBI taxonomy): domain Eukaryota; kingdom Metazoa; phylum Porifera; class Demospongiae; order Spongillida; family Spongillidae; genus Eunapius; species Eunapius fragilis. The sequence goes on along the minus strand of OY811975.1, from coordinate 400,923 downwards.
TGCCATTCTCCACCTCTGGTCTACCATTCTCCACCTCTGGTCTACCATTCTCCACCTCTTCTGCCATTCTCCACCTCTGGTCTGCCATTCTCCACCTCTGGTCTGCCATTCTCCACCTCTGGTCTACCATTCTCCACCTCTGGTCTACCATTCTCCACCTCTGGTCTACCATTCTCCACCTCTGGTCTGCCATTCTCCACCTCTGGTCTGCCATTCTCCACCTCTGGTCTGCCATTCTCAACCTCTGGTCTGCCATTCTCCACCTCTGGTCTGCCATTCTCCACCTCTGGTCTGCCATTCTCCACCTCTGGTCTACCATTCTTCACCTCTGGTCTGCCATTCTCCACCTCTGGTCTACCATTCTGCACCTCTGGTCTACCATTCTTCACCTCTGGTCTACCATTCTCCACCTCTGGTCTGCCATTCTCCACCTCTGGTCTACCATTCTCCACCTCTTCTGCCATTCTCCACCTCTGGTCTGCCATTCTGCACCTCTGGTCTGCCATTCTCCACCTCTGGTCTACCATTCTCCACCTCTGGTCTACCATTCTCCACCTCTGGTCTACCATTCTCCACCTCTGGTCTGCCATTCTCCACCTCTGGTCTGCCATTCTCAACCTCTGGTCTGCCATTCTCCACCTCTGGTCTGCCATTCTCCACCTCTGGTCTGCCATTCTCCACCTCTGGTCTACCATTCTCCCCCTCTGGTCTGCCATTCTTCACCTCTGGTCTACCACTCTCCACCTCTGGTCTGCCATTCTCCACCTCTGGTCTGCCATTCTCCACCTCTGGTCTACCATTCTCCACCTCTGGTCTACCATTCTTCACCTCTGGTCTACCATTCTCCACCTCTGGTCTACCATTCTCCACTCTGGTCTGCCATTCTCCACCTCTGGTCTGCCATTCTCCACCTCTGGTCTACCATTCTCCACCTCTGGTCTACCATTCTTCACCTCTGGTCTACCATTCTCCACCTCTGGTCTACCATTCTCCACCTCGGGTCTACCATTCTCCACCTCTGGTCTACCATTCTCCACCTCTGGTCTACCATTCTTCACCTCTGGTCTACCATTCTCCACCTCTGGTCTACCATTCTTCACCTCTGGTCTGCCATTCTCCAACCATGGGCTGATGTCTATGGAACATTCAAATACACACGAATGATAGCAGTGAGGGAATGGCCCATCTGAGAGTCACTGATCTAATATTTGATATCACTGATGCTGCCCTATAAAAATGACACACTGTCCGTATGTTTGGCTTTATGAACAATGTAACTCTATAATACATTTCACTTACACTATCTTAGCATGTCATGTGATACACATTGTCGTAGTTGAACTGTGTGTCTTGCAATTGCAGTTGCTGCAATTCAAATCGCACGCGTAAGGAAAGAATTTCATTTCACAGTTTTCCCTACGCTACACGCAGACGGGTTGAGACACACGGTGTTTAAATCAAGATGGTCCGTTATGCACCCAAACCCTTCCGACTCTTGCATTAGGTACTTTACCAAAAAGTTTCAAACAATCATTCACGCATTACTAAATGCATCAGTTTAAAGCCCATATTGAATTGTTTTCAAAACAGTTTTTATCATTTTTGTAGCTTAATCCCAACCGTTGAAACGGGCCTTTATAAAGTACCGATAAAACAATGTATGGTGATTGATGCGGAGATATTATAAAAACTGTGATCCCCGTAATGACTATATTCAAACGGTCATACGATTTTTGTCTTTCAACATTTCAATTCCAAATTTTATATGGAGAATGGCATGTTGTAGGCCTACACAAAGAATGTGCATTAGGGAAGAAATACTATCTGAACCTGCGTCAGCAGGTTCAATATAGGATTGATTGAGGAATGATGAATGTCATTAAAAAGTCGGGAGGGACAACGGAGAAACGGATCACTTATCTCGTTGCAGCAATCGAACGACAACACCTAGATCTACGTTTTCATGCTAGTTTCATGTCATTAAACTATGCGCTTCCAGACAAACAAAGAACCTGCTTCTCGTGCCCATTCCCAAAAAAAATTGTCGACGTCGTCGTCGTCGTCTTCCTTAGGAAGGTATAACTCGAGCTACGAACGGTTTTAAAGAACGACAATAGTACCAATCTCTTCAGAATTTACCGGCACGTTATCCTAGCATGTCATTTGGACAATATCACATCTAGAAAGAAACTACAGCGAGAAATACCCTATTTTGTTGCAAGTTCTATGGCCATCTAGCAAGTTCTAGCAAGTTCTTAATAAAAAAAAAGAACAAAAAACTTATGAAACAAGTAAATAAAAACATTCTCTAACGAGAAAGTTGGTGGGCATATAGGATTGACAATGTTGGTGTAAAAAGCACGGAAACAAGTGTGACAGAAATGTTACTGGAAAATTGAAATAGGCCTATATTTAGCCCAGTCACATTTAGGCCTGAGAAAACGGGCTAAATATTGGCCTATTTCAATTTTCCAGTAACATTTCTGTCACACTTGTTTCCGTGCTTTTTACACCAACATTGTCAATCCTATATGCCCACCAACTTTCTCGTTAGAGAATGTTTTTATTTACTTGTTTCCTTATAAGTTAAATGTAGTGGAATTTCAACGTGCATTTATCGATGTCAGTATTATGTATAAAACTAAGTTTTTTGACGTCCGCTTGAATGTTTGAAATAAATTAAAGATCAAATTACCCCAGGTAATAAATGATCTGATAGACATTGGAGTACATTTACAATACATAAAATCTGTAATATGTATTTAAAAATAAAAGCACATGAATAGTACACACTTGTTACACAAGCTTTGTGAATTACATCAGTAACAAACTGCACCAAAGTTATATATTCATCTCCATTATCTTCAGTTATTCCACTGTCCAATATGAAATAAATAATTCAGTACCTCGTTGTAAACTGTTCTTTATAGACAGCACTTTTCCATTAAATTTTTTTGTTCATTCCAGGTGATGTGTTCCACTCCTGCTCTATTAATTTACCTAACAACTATGAAGGGTTTACAACAACTATTTTTATACATTCCAATCTATCTGTTGAGATTTGAGGAAATGTTTTTTCTATTTTGCATTCATTAGCAAGTATAGACTTTACTTTTTTTCAAATTTGCCTCTTGAAACTTTATCTTGCTTCTTTTTGTTCTTCCTGAAGTCTTTTCTTTGCTGCCATTGTTCTCTTTGTTGCAAATATATAAGGTTTTATCAGCTTTGCCCTGAAGCCAGGAGAGTGTTAGATTTTTTGTACTTTTGCCTTCCCATCAATGAAGCCTATATTAGCACTTGGTGCATGATGAACATGGTAATCAACAAGACCAAGGGTCTGTTCAGATAGCATATTATGCAATGGAGCGGCTTGAATTCTTACAAGAATATCTTTTGATGGGTTACTGAGAGAACCATGCAAGTATGGCTCCAGCTGATGCTCAAGAACTTCAAGAGTGCTTCTTACAGCCAAGCTCATAACTTCATGAAATTGGGATTCCTCATCACTTGATAATTGTGCTAGCAAACACAGTAGAGTCTCATCCTTTCACTTAGCTTCTCTCCAAAGACATTTGATGTTGCAGTTAGAAAGAAAGTTGGTTTCTGTATCAGGTCTCGCAATGTTATTGTGCACATCTTAATCATGGGAACCATTTCAAGGTTACCCTTACATCAGGTTCACTATTACTATAAAGATCTCATCCAAGGCCCAGTGATAAATTTTGCAATCAATCCTACTACTCTTATCTGAAGTATATTCTGTTTATCATTAATTAAGATATTATTTCTGATTAAAAGCAAGACTTCTAACTGTTTTTGCAGCAACACATATTTTGCAGATAATACAATAATCTCTCTTTGATCATATAAAACTTCCAGCCAAATAAAATAAAACATTGAATCACATATCGAATAACAGTCCAGGTTTTATATTTTCACAACGCAAAAAGTTGCTTTAAAATGGCACTTTTGTCTCCTGTGCCCTGTTTAAATCGCATCTTGGTTAGCCCATATATAACATTTACCACTGCACAATCACTGCCAAATGTGCAACTTTGTATCCCATTGTCATTGTCATATACCATCCAGTGGATGAACATTACATTTTAACTCTAAAAGTAAGTTCTTCGAGTTTTAACCATGTACACCAACCCTATCACTCATAGTACATCTGAAAAGAGATATGGCATGCGATTGAATCATATTAAACATTCACACTTCAGGCTGATAAAACGGTCTTTGCATGCATGGTTAACGCATCTCCCGCAATCCTATAACTTGGCGAAAATGAATTATTGCGCACAGTCCAAAAATTCTGAAAGTTGCATATAATAGCGCTCATAGATCAATACAACGATTCAATGTGTTTATACATAGGACCCGAGTATACACCCCCCAAAAAGGGCGTATTTATGTGGCTCGAAGGTTGATTGGATTACACAATTCTACAAAGAAGTGTATTATAAATCCAATTACTATATCTCCTAACAGAGTATTGATTCCTTTCTATGAAAACCAAATTCTGTTTTAACACGACAAGCAATGACGTAGCTGTGACACATTCAACGGCGAGCTGAAAATGAGCTATTGCGCATAGCCAGATCGTCCTAAATGTTTCATGGTAGATAGAAATTGCTTGCCTGCAACGTTTTTTGACGTTTTTGAGGAGGACCCGTCATTGGAAGAGTACAATAAATAACGTTGGCTTTTTACTCTAATTAGAAAGCAGTACATCCTTAATTTAGATATTGCGTACGATGTTAGATACAATACTGCGTGAAAGAGCGCTCAAAGCTTCATGATCCAGGCAAATTTGAAGTATTATCGTCTTTAAACTATCGAGAACTAGATTTTCAAAAATACCTACCTCTCTTAATTTTCGTAAAATCCAGTCACAATGGATATGCGGAAGTACGTTACGTGAAATGATATGAAAGTACCTACTTGCATCACTTGAGTAGCGGGTTGCAGCAGAGATAATATTTATTATCTCTGGTTGCAGCAAAGACATTCCTGCTCCGCAGCTTGCACTGATCATACCAACTGCATCTCCTATATGATTTACATTAGCATCTCATTATCACCATCCCTGCTTTCGTCCTCGCTTCTGCTGCTATTACGGTGACGCTCCGAAATTAAGTGGCCGTTCATAAATTACGTCACACTGAAGAGGCGGGGGATCAGCAGCGATATACACATTAAAGCATACATCAGTATGGGATAATGTGTGACCAGGCCCGTTGAGAGCGGCACGGAGGCCCGGGGTATTTAAGTTAATGAGGCCCCTCATCCATGCCAAGCATCACATTTTTTGCCCCCAGCCCCCCAATTGTAGGAATAGTTCACGAAACTTTTTAAACTCCACTGCACCAGTTATTGTACATGTAAACGTCATATGGGTACTTTTCGACTTTTTTTCCGAGCAAAGGACAGAATTACTGACTCATAGTTGCCAACTCGGATTCAATGCAGAGGAGGGAAAGGTTCCTGTGTCATGGTGGTGAGCCCTTTTCCGTTTACTAGCACCGCTTTCAAACCGCCGCATTTTTGATCACTTAGACGAATCAATGAAGAGTGATCAGTTTCCACTATACAAAAATTATAAACATTATATGGGACAGTGTCCAGCTAAATCACCCTTATGGTACTTTTTCAAAATTTCCAGAACAAGCAAAAGAAAAGTAACGCTCGCATTGAAATGTATGGCTAATTATAAATTTAGCGCCTAATAACTTTGTGAGGGATAATCCGAGTATGGACCATTTGACAGAAGCTCATGGGTGTTCAAGGAAAATCAAAAAATTTGAAAACTTGAAAAACTAGCCAGAAGGGTGATTCTTTTGGACACTGTCCCATATAATATTATATTTAAAAAATTAAACAAAAAAACTCCTCTAATGGACCCCCCACCCCCCATGGGGGGCGCGCTCTATTCATGCAAGAGAGCGTTAATTTGATACCGTAAATACTAAAGTCTGGCTAGAAATATAATCTCGATGAAATAAAGTAGGAATTCCGCACAAACGCAATGTCTGTATGTATTTTCTGGACCCGGAGACCCCTTTACACCCTGAGGCCCGGGATAACCTATCCCGCTTACCCCCCCCCCCCCCCCCCCCCCCCCATCCCTCCCTACGGCACTGTGTGTGAAAAGGGGGGGGGGGGGGGGGGTTAAATTCCGCCGTTTTTGCGTGACGTCATTTGTGGACGGCCCCTAAGCCAAGCCGAAAAGAGAGAGGGGCTACTAAGAATTAACAAAACTTTAATAAAGGGATCTTACCTGACGACACTGCCACAGTGGCGGAAATGACGAGTTAAAACTAACATGCAAAAATCACTGATTAAACTTGGCCGGAAGACTTATATTACAAGTAAAGAAAAACATTCTCTAACGAGAAAGTTGGTGGGATATAGGAATTTGAGGCAATGGTGGTGTTAAAAGGAAGGGAACAAGGTTTTGAGAAAAGGGTAATGAGACAAAAAATCCTATATTTAGCACTTCTTTTGGTTCTGTTACATTTACACGTGCTCAATATAGGATTTTTGTCTCATTACCCTTTTCTCAAAACCTTGTTCCCTTCCTTTTAACACCACCATTGCCTCAAATTCCTATATCCCACCAACTTTCTCGTTAGAGAATGTTTTTCTTTACTTGTTTCCTCTATTTTTTAATTATCATTTTTTTATCGATTATACTGGCAAGTGCCCCCCCCCCCCCCCCACCCCCCACCCCTCCCCCCCTCCGCTTCAATTACCGTCACGAGCAGACGCCCGCTTTGTTTGGGATCACTGTAAGGAACGCGGGAGAATTCTAACTCGTCATCTGCTCTCCTCTTTGTTTGCACAATTCTAAATATACGTAAATGTCGCCATGGGAACGCTTCTATTTAACACTACGCATTACGTAATGATTACGTATGTACGTTTTAAGCTTTATTCATATCTCTGATACTTGAAGATGTCCTTCCAGGAGATTCTAAAGCGATTGGTATAATTGGCGCTCTTTAAAACCATTCCTATCCGGAGTTATACTCACCCGAGAAGAAGAAGACGACGACGACGACGACGACGACGACGACGACGACGACGACGACGACGACGACGACGACGACGGAGAAGATTTGGCCTGGGGACGAGGTAAAACACGAACTTTTTTGTTCTCTTGAAGCAAACGGTTTGAAGACTGGAACAAAACATTAAAATGACCGTCTTTGCCTTCTGGCTCGATAGGTACAAAGAGCTAAACTATCCGTTTCTTGGTACGCGAGTTGTACGCTGGTTGCGTTTTTTTAATGATATTCACGACCCGGGTCAATTCCTATATAGGAACTACTATCGTAGTTCCTGATAGAGTGAAGTACTTTGAGAAAATGAAATTGAAAAAAAAAACGCATGTCAGCCTCCCTTAAAAAATTACATGGGATGAAAGAAATGATCAAATTGAAGACTGACTTTTTAAAATGTATATCCAGATACTTTTCCCCCTCCTAACCACTGCAAACTGACACTTAAACCAACTCCCGCCCCATCCCCTTTAAAATAATAGGAGGGATTCTATTTCTACATGTCAGAAGGCGGGTTTTTAAGTGCCCCCAGCACTTAAAAGTTCTAAACAACTCATACCTTGGTTTCAGTGTTTAACCTACATTTATCAAATGATACATAGAAAAGAATAATCAAAATTGCCTAATCCTGCAGTACTTCTTCAATCTCATCAGCCAGGGTACCCAGGCCTATCTTCCTCAACACATCAATCAGTGTTGACCAAGCTACAGGCTGTGCTCCCTTCCCTCGTAGCCATTCTCTAAAAATGGCCATGTTGATATTCTCAGCATTTCTCGTATGCTCATTTTCCAGTGCCTGTACAATATCTCCAGTCTCATCCTCAAGGAGGAAGACTCCCATCTTTGAGTATGCCCTTCCCACCAGGGCAGCCACATTGAATGTTCTGGTCTTGCCATTGAAATGCAGTAACTGTCGCAGGGTGGGCCGTGCTGTGGTAGATTGTTCTAGTGCATAGGATAAATGTTGTCAGTACATGTGTGGGGACAGATGTGTATCATCATTCTCCTATATCACCATCGGTCTTTAGATTAAATATAACCTTGTTCTGAAAAACTTCTATGATTTAACTATAAATAAAGCCCTATACATGTATTCATTTGTACCTGGAAGCCTTTGCCCAAGACCAAGATAAGATGGCTGTGCCATCCCTGTCCATTGGCTCACATTCACTTCTTTCTCTCTACGTATCTTTTGGTCTTGATCTTTTGATGCCTTGTGTTCAGCTATGGTAGGTGTGTGAGTGTAGAATACTCTATTAAGTGAGACACTTCTCATGGCTCTATCCTCAATATTAACACATGTGGTTACGTGTACAAGAGATGTCTCCCAAGGATTGTGTTCTGAGGATACCTCAAATGGACTTGTGTAATCTCCACCCATCAGGGTATGAGTACCAATAAGTGTATTTATAACATCTAGATGCTTATGTACATGCAGGTCAGGGGAAATACTACTGTACTAATGTTTTAATAAACAATTTTCCCGTTTAAATAGTCACAATACTCATTTGCTCACCTTCATGTTGCAAGTCATACAAAATGTTCTTGAATGTTGGTCGATTCTGCATCAATCGTGATGATTTAATGTAGACAAGTCAGTATGGGAATAGCTACTATCTCACTACAATCTAACTTCTAATCTCACTTCTAATGACTTTACAGTAGTCTATGTGCAAGTGATATGGAATTGAAAAGTTTGTCTCATTTTTAGATAAATGTATCAATGTATTAGTGGTAAAATAAACCACACCTCACACACACACACACACACACACACACACACACACACACACACCACAGAAAACACAGAATCATTCTACCAATGCACACCTCAGGTCTTATACATGTACTGGGTGTGCACATCGTTATGGGGGAACTACAATAATTGACAGTAAAATCCTGCAATGTTTGAGTCACGTGCAAACATACTTGGTATGTGTACTAAGAAACTTGCGCCTCAGATCATTTACATTTGTTTACTAACCCTAACATGACAGATGACAGTAGCGAATGTAGGGGGTGGTTATTGGTGGTTTAACCCCCCCCCCCCCCTCCCAGCCCTTCGATGATTTTATTTATAGCAGGAAATTAGGCAATCTGTATTAATAGTTGTGAATAAATCATTTACCCCCCCCCCCCCCCCCTCTCCTCCCGCCTTATCTGCCACGTCCCCTTTGTATGTCCGCCCCTGCATGACTTCTTGGCTTAGTTTCCCCAACAAATGTGGCAGTACTAACAAAGAACATGTTCCAAAACACAGAACAAAGCTAAGCTTCTATGCTTTGAATGTGATGGCATATTATCAATGGTCATGATATTGATCAACTTATCTATTGGAATATGATGAATCTTGAATTTATCGTAAACAAGAATTCTGATAGGAAGCAGTTAAATTCTCAACATGGTAGCAGTAATGTTACCCATCCACAGGTGTCTAATGGGTACTAAGTGTACCATATACCTTTGGATCCTTTTCCCAGCATTGTAGCATGAGCCTTTTCATCACTTTATGACAGTCAGAAGGAATCTCAAGGTGCTGTTAAAAACAAGCATCAGAACAACTTAATTCACGTCTCTTACCAACATTCTTACCTCATTACTAACAAACACTTTGCACATAATTTGTGCTTCACTTAGTCCTTTGTATGGTTCATCGTGGGTGACTAATTCCCACAATAAAACTCCGTAAGCATAAATATCCGACTTCATGGAATGTTTTGATGCATCAAATAACTGTAATTTGTAATTGATAAAATACGATGATATGAAATATTGTCATTGACCTCAGGAGCACACCACTGACAAGTGCGTCTAGTCACTGTAGACATATTGCCAATCTGAAATTTTGCACATCCAAAATCTGTAATCTGAGAATATACTGGCATTAAGGTCATAAAAGGAATGAACCATTCAACTTACCTTAAGCACATTACCAGAATGAACAAGAACTGTAACAAACAAATTATGGTGGCTCTTAATGATTTCATAATTGCTCTGCATACTACATACCATTTAAGGACTTCAAATCTCCATGTACTATGGCCATAGGCGCGCCATAATGAAGGTATTTCATGCCTATTAAAATTGCATCATTCAATAATGATTTCAACATAGTGAATCGCGGTGATGCTTCTAACATACCTTCTCCTATCTGCATTGACCAGTCCAAACTTGTCACTAGGTTGGGAGTGCATTGTTTCAGATGTTTATCCAAAGATGTCTCAGCAAGTTCTGATAAATAATTAAGTATGTTATTTTTCAGAGCAAAGTTTGCAATGCAGTATTACCCACCTAGGACTAAGCAAAGCTTTTTGTCCTTGTTTTCATACACACCAAATAACTGTGCAATGTTCGTATGCTTCACAGCTCTCAATGTTTCTATCTGATTTTAGAATATTATTTTGACAAGCAGCATGAAGTGAATACACTGGCTAACCTCTCTTTTGCCAGCATTTGAATTTGCAAGTAACACTTTTACTGCAACGTTCATTTTATTAGGCTTCCAAAGTGCTCTATACACAGTTCCCTGTCCTCCATCTCCTATCTTGTCCTTATCAGCAAAAGTGATGTCACTAAATTGTACTTCTGCTTTAAACAAGAAATGCACAAATGACCTGCATGTAGCTTAGGTCTGGGGATAAGATCACGAGTATTGGGGAAAGGGGGGGGGGGGGGGGGGTAGTTGCCTTAGCAACTCCCTTATTAGGATTTGACCCCAATTATAGTATACTTCATTGTGATGAATCTCTAGTTACAATAGTGTCTGTAGGTTAGACGTGTATTGTTGGTATACATCAAATGCACGTTAATGTACTCTCCTATATGTCTGTACACATAAATACATGATTGGGGGGGTAGGAAGGCTTAGAACAACAAAAAGTAATACCATGGAGCAATGGAAAAATATTGCACCATAAAAAAAGTTAATACAACACTGTTCTGCCAAACAATTTAAGAACACAGTTTTGTAATTGACAGCGTTTGATGTTGTGTAAATGATTACTTTAAATTGACTCGCATTTACTTTTGCAAAGTACTGTTGGTAGTTACTTTTTCACACTTTTTTGAACAAATGCATGATGACAAAAAGCAGGAATGGCAAGTAACAGTGTACTTTCATTTTAACCAATTACTCATAAACCAGTAGTGGTGCTATATTTAACACATAATATTATTTCAGCATTTTAACCAATTACTCATAAATCAGCTTATCCATTACACAAATGTAAACGATTCGCTGTGGTCATTTGTGACAATGGTATTATATTAATGCAAGAACAGATTTTCAGAATCTGCGGTATGATATTAAATTATATACATTATATAGCTGGATCATTTAATGCCGATTCCATCCACTAATCCACTTATAATGAATGGTAATGTTTATAAATGCGGATGTTAATGATTATTTTAAGAGCATGTTGACCAACATAACACAGATGTTGATCATTGAAATTGCATGCAAAAGATCATAATCACACATGGAACGAGATTACCTTTCAGTGAAGTTAATAGTGTTGATTGTGAAGTCAAATGGACATGAGCTGCAGCTAATGTGTCCTGCACAGTACCTGCATGTACATGTTTATGCTATCACATCAGACAATATTCTCCTTGCATTTGATTAGTTAAAATGTCATTGTGGTATAAACGTTGTTTGGGGGTCAATTAAAAGATTTTTAGAGGGAAAGCATCTATGGAGGATTGCTATGTATTGATTACTATGGCTATACAAAAAGGGTTTAGTGTGATGGATGGGATATGAGCTGCCATTAGTTCCTATACAATATAAATAATTTTGAGGTTCCTGGTATGGGTAAAAGCATAACACTTTAGGTGTCTAGGCCTAGGTGCCGGCACTGTGGTTAACTAGGGCTGAAAATTTATTCATTGAAACTGCTACTCATACATAGTGTATGTTAAAGGTCCTTAAATGATGATTTTACCTCGTCTGCCATTTTCTGCCTCTGGTCTACCATTCTCCACCTCTGGTCTGCCATTCTCCACCTCTGGTCTACCATTCTTCACCTCTGGTCTACCATTCTTCACCTCTGGTCTACCATTCTCCAACCATGGGCTGATGTCTATGGGACATTCAAATGCACAGGAATGATAGCAGTGAGGGAATGGTCCATCTGAGAGTCACTGATCTATTATTTGATATCATGCTGTCCTATGCAAATGACACACTGTCCGTATGTTTGGCTTTATGAACAGTCTTCTTTACAAGTTGCAAATTGACTAGAGTTGAAACTGCCATAAGATGTATGTACAAGCACACATATCAAGCCTCTAGCTAGGTGGTATCACCAACATTATAACAGGTTCTGATACCTTGGTGAGTCATAGCTATCTCTTCAGCAGCAGAGACACTGTTTCCTCCAGCAGGATGGGCAATGGCCTTCACCAGTGTGTGCCACCTTGGCTCCATGAAGTATTCAAACTTGTCAGTGTCCCCACCAATCCACCACCTCATGATCCTGCTCATCTGACCTGAAGGCATACCCTTCAGGTCCCCCAGGTCAGAAACCTTCACACCAATGAAGGCTCCAAAGTCATACCATGAATGCCTCATGGAGCTAGTGACCCTGTCCACACCTTCAAGGTCATCTGGCCCTGGGGGGAGAGGGGAGGATTGTGTTGACCAAATGGACCAGTTGTGGTAAGTATTATCACAAACCTCATGCACTGGCAGAGTCAAACATACAGCACATGTACATGCATAGTGTGGGTCTTAAGTACATGTAGCTACTATGTGTACAATAACCAATAGTATTAGCTCGTTCCAATCTCACAGGTCAGAAATAAACTGCACATGAGTATAAGTCATGCACCTTTAGTGAGTTGTATTTGTGGACACAAGTGACAGCTACAGTTGGAGATGGTACTTACCAATTGTTGTTATGGCGATGGACTCAAAGTTCCTCACTGTAAAAACATAGGGTGTGATAGAATAAAAGGCACCTCAACCTCCTCCCCAGACCCATACCTACCACTCCCACTTTTCTTCAAAGCATTGATCACATTCAGGCCATCCTTTGAAGCCCCACATTTACATCCTTCACATACTGTGAGGTCACATCCATATTTGGCAACAAATAATCTTAATAAACTGATGTGTCCTTTGGTGTATGCATTATGCAAAATGGTCTGACCACTGAAGTCCTTTGTGTTGATGTCACAGTGAAACTCATTGATCAATAGCTCCACACACTCCACACTACCACTTAGACCAGCACATGTAAAGGGTGTACCACCATTTGAATCACGAGCATTGAGGTCACAGCTGTACTTGGTGACCAGCAGTCTCACCAGGGAGGTGTGGCCTTTTTCACAAGCATTATGCAGTATGGTTCTACCAATGGAGTCTTTTGTGTTGATGTCACAGTGAAACTCATTGATCAATAGCTCCACACACTCCACACTACTACCACCTAGACCAGCACATGTGAAGGGTGTGTCACCATCTCTATCACGAGCATTGAGGTCACAGCTGTATATGGTGACCAGCAGTCTCACCAGGGAGGTGTGGCCCTGGGAACAAGCATTATGCAGTATGGTTCTACCAATGGAGCTTTTTGTGTTGATGTCATAGTGAAACTCATTGATCAATAGCTCCACACACTCCACACTACCACCTAGACCAGCACATGTGAAGGGTGTGTCACCATTTGAATCACGAGCATTGAGGTCACAGCTGTACTTGGTGACCAGCAGTCTCACCAGGGAGGTGTGGCCCTGGGAACAAGCATTATGCAGTATGGTTCTACCAATGGAGCCTTTTGTGTTGAGGTCACAGTGAAACTCATTGATCAATAGCTCCACACACTCCACACTACCACCTAGACCAGCATATGTGAAGGGTGTGTCACCATTTGAATCACGAGCATTGAGGTCACAGCTGTACTTGGTGACCAGCAGTCTCACCAGGGAGGTGTGGCCCTTGCCACAAGCCATATGCAGTATGGTTCTACCAATGTAGTCTTTTGTGTTGATGTCACAGTGAAACTCATTGATCAATAGCTCCACACACTCCACACTACCACCTAGACCAGCACATGTGAAGGGTGTGTCACCATTTGAATCACGAGCATTGAGGTCACAGCTGTACTTGGTGACCAGCAGTCTCACCAGGGAGGTGCAGCCATTCAAACAAGCATTGTGTAGAATAGTTTTACCCCCTGAGTCCTTTGTGTTGATATCGCAGTGAAACTCATTGATCAATAGCTCCACACACTCCACACTACCACCTAGACCAGCACATGTGAAGGGTGTGTCACCATTTGAATCATGAGCATTGAGGTCACAGCTGTACTTGGTGACCAGCAGTCTCACCAGGGAAGTGTGGCCCTGGGAACATGCGTTATGCAGTATGGTTCTACCAATGAAGCCTTTTGTGTTGATGTCACAGTGAAACTCATTGATCAATAGCTCCACACACTCCACACTACCACCTAGACCAGCACATGTGAAGGGTGAGTCACCATTTGAATCACGAGCATTGAGGTCACAGCTGTACTTGGTGACCAGCAGTCTCACCAGGGAGGTGTGGCCCTTGGAACAAGCATAGTGTAGAACAGTTTTCCCGTTGATTTTACTAAAGTGAGATTTATATTCTCTTATCATTTCGGTGACTCTCCTCTCATCTTCTCTTAGTGCAGCTGAATAAATATCCTTCAAGAAATGTTTACTTGCGGGGTCACATCGATGTTTTGCGTGGGCGTCCGTTTCCATCGCACGTTCGATCGTTATGTCACCACACAATGGTCTGTTTCTGATTTCCAAAGCTAACACTACCGTAGCTAGATGGGTGTGACCTGTTCGGTCGGCAAGATGTGTTGTGTAATTCTGCGTGAATCATTTAATTGTAGCTACGGGGGCTTGTCCAAACTATGTTAGCGTCATTGTGACGTTACGTGCGGGGGGGAGGGGGGGGGACGTTAAGAAGAATTTTATTGTCCGCAAGTATTTTTTTATAATACGGAACATCTAGTTAGCTGCAGCGTTGACTCAGTGGCAGCAGTTACGTCTATTCAGACTACACTGCACATTGAGTAATGTTTCATGCTACTAATCTAACATAAACGCTATGACGCTTAGAGGGGGGGGGGGGGGGGGGGGGGGGTTAATATGTTAACGTCACAATGACGTTAATTTTTCCAAGCCCCCCTAGCTAGGTGAATATTGCATATTGGTTGTGAGTTTGCTAAGGGCTCAAAATGAATCTACTTGAATGCTGTAATCCGATTTGACAGCCTTCCCTGTTGCTGCATAACAAATTACGGCACCAGAGTAAGCAGATTTGGAAGGAGAATTTGATCATTATTTTGCCGAGGTGATCCATTTACAGCTGCAGTTTGCAATGATAAGTGAACATACTTAGGTAGCATCTGCTGTAAGGTTTTTAGGTGCAGCTCAAAGATGTTTAGGAATTGTAAGTTCTACTGATATAGCTATGTGGATTGCCACAGGCTAATATCCAGGCAGATTTCAAAGAGATATGCCTGTACTAGTCTGCATATGATGTCCACTACTCTTATTTGCATACATGATCCTAAAGATTCACACATAATACAAAAGAAGCACACATAACCTGTACTAACACACACATCTTCACCATGACACCTTCACCACATGAACCTCTGTAGTGAGTCACTGCCTGGCCACCTGAATGGATACTTTACAAAAAGCACAACAGTAACCACGGTAATGAACACATTAAGGACACTCTCCCCCGCCAGTCCCCAGAGTGAGGAGGACTGGGGGATGTGGAGTCTGAAGAGGAGAAAGGGGATGATGTAATAGCGGAACTCAAGCAGCTGCTGAGGCACATGAACCACGGCGACGCAGAACACATAGAGGAGTACCCTGTTGTGTATGGTAAGGGGAGGAGGTAGAGATGGTTGAGAGGGAAAGAGAAGGAGAAGATAGAACATGACATCACTGCCAGACCACTCTCAGCTCCAGCTCACCACAATGCAGACTGCAGCTTTGCTATACGGACAGAGGTGGGAGGTGTGTGGACTTACACAGAGCATGGAGGGCGGCGAGGGAGCACAGACAGTACACCGGGGTGAGCAGGTACCTGGCCGCCCAGTGACGCTGGAGTATGTTCTTCCACACGTAGAAGGTATAGTGTCTGTTGTCGGCAAGGAGGTAAGGGTGGGCATACCTGCATGGGGAGGAGGGAAGGAGGAGGAGGAGGAGAAATGGAACCTGTCAATTTAGGGTAGGCTACAACCACACAGATCCAGTTAGGGTGTCTCAAAGCATAAACCCCAGATAGGAGGCTGAAACTCAGACCCAGTTTTGGGGAAAAGGATACACATACTCAGTTAAGGAGGAATGAGGCTGAAATACAAACACCCAGTTAAAGGTGGGGGGGTTAGGATACACAGGGGACCTGAAGTGCACAGACCCCAGTTGGTGGACTCACGTGAAGTAATGCACAGAGAATAAACTCGCGACCATAAGAATGGAGAGTAAGGCAATCCAATAAATGCGACAAAATCGCATCCAATAAGACGCGATGAGCTCCAATTGGGATAGCAACACCGCCCCCACAAAGCTTAGGCAAATTTAAAGAAGTAGAACACCTGGGGGAGGTGACTGCTGCCTGGTGATGACTTTGGACAACGGACCCGTTCCAGAGGAGGAATGAGATAATGAGATAATGAAACACACACACACACACACACACACACACACACGCACACACACATGTAATAACCAATTACACTACCTCTCTGTCTCTCCATCCACTGCAGTTCAACAGTGCTTGCTACAAAGGCCACCCAAACAAATGAAACCTGTCTCTAGTTTTTGTGGAATCTTCGTTACGTGAGGCAAACCCGTTGCATGCAGTGCACTCCCATCACCTAAACTTGAACATCACCCAGCCATGACCATCACCTTGCCATGACCATCACCCTGCCATGACCATCACCCAGCCATGACCATCACCCTGCCATGACCATCACCCTGCCATGACCATCACCTTGCCATGACCATCACCCTGCCATGACCATCACCTTGCCATGACCATCACCCTGCCATGACCATCACCTTGCCATGACCATCACCCTGCCATGACCATCATCCTGCCATGACCATCACCCTGCCATGACCATCACCCTGCCATGACCATCACCCAGTCATGACCATCACCTAGCCATGACCATCACCCTGCCATGACCATCACCCAGTCATGACCATCACCCTGCCATGATCATCACCTTGCCATGACCACCACCCTGCCATGACCATCACCCTGCCATGACCATCACCCTGCCATGACCATCACCTTGCCATGACCATCACCCTGCCATGACCATCACCTTGCCAAGACCATCACCCTGCCATGACCATCACCTTGCCATGACCATCACCCTGCCATGACCATCATCCTGCCATGACCATCACCCTGCCATGACCATCACCCTGCCATGACCATCACCCAGTCATGACCATCACCTAGCCATGACCATCACCCTGCCATGACCATCACCCAGTCATGACCATCACCCTGCCATGATCATCACCTTGCCATGACCACCACCCTGCCATGACCATCACCCTGCCATAACCATCACTTTGCCATGACCATCACCCTGCCATGACCATCACCCTGTCATGACCATCACCTAGCCATGACCATCACCCTGCCATGACCATCACCCAGTCATGACCATCACCCTGCCATGATCATCACCTTGCCATGACCACCACCCTGCCATGACCATCACCCTGCCATGACCATCACCCTGCCATGACCATCACCTTGCCATGACCATCACCCTGCCATGACCATCACCTTGCCATGACCATCACCCTGCCATGACCATCACCTTGCCATGACCATCACCCTGCCATGACCATCATCCTGCCATGACCATCACCCTGCCATGACCATCACCCTGCCATGACCATCACCCAGTCATGACCATCACCTAGCCATGACCATCACCCTGCCATGACCATCACCCAGTCATGACCATCACCCTGCCATGATCATCACCTTGCCATGACCACCACCCTGCCATGACCATCACCCTGCCATAACCATCACCCTGCCATGACCATCACCTTGCCATGACCATCACCCTGCCATGACCATCATCCTGCCATGACCATCATCCTGCCATGACCATCACCCTGCCATGACCATCACCCTGCCATGACCATCACCTAGCCATGACCATCACCCTGCCATGACCATCACCCAGTCATGACCATCACCCTGCCATGATCATCACCTTGCCATGACCACCACCCTGCCATGACCATCACCCTGCCATGACCATCATCCTGCCATGACCATCACCCTGCCATGACCATCACCCTGCCATGACCATCACCCAGTCATGACCATCACCTAGCCATGACCATCACCCTGCCATGACCATCACCCAGTCATGACCATCACCCTGCCATGATCATCACCTTGCCATGACCACCACCCTGCCATGACCATCACCCTGCCATAACCATCACTTTGCCATGACCATCACCCTGCCATGACCATCACCCTGTCATGACCATCACCTAGCCATGACCATCACCCTGCCATGACCATCACCCAGTCATGACCATCACCCTGCCATGATCATCACCTTGCCATGACCACCACCCTGCCATGACCATCACCCTGCCATGACCATCACCCTGCCATGACCATCACCTTGCCATGACCATCACCCTGCCATGACCATCACCTTGCCATGACCATCACCCTGCCATGACCATCACCTTGCCATGACCATCACCCTGCCATGACCATCATCCTGCCATGACCATCACCCTGCCATGACCATCACCCTGCCATGACCATCACCCAGTCATGACCATCACCTAGCCATGACCATCACCCTGCCATGACCATCACCCAGTCATGACCATCACCCTGCCATGATCATCACCTTGCCATGACCACCACCCTGCCATGACCATCACCCTGCCATAACCATCACTTTGCCATGACCATCACCCTGCCATGACCATCACCCTGTCATGACCATTACCCTGCCATGACCATCACCCTGATCATTTTGCCATGACCATCACTATTCCATGACCATCACCCTGCCATGACCATCACCCTGCCATGACCATCACCCTGCCATGACCATCACCTTGATCATTGCTGCAGAGGTTACCACTAACGGTGAGCTATAGGGTTAAAGGAAAGCCGATGGAGGTGGGATGACGGCATTTGAGAGAGCCGTTTCCCCCATTTCTTCGCTGATAGCAGTTCACACAAGGGCACTCTTCCCCAACAGCACTTCCAAGACATCCAATGGGTGCCAGAGGTGTGTCACTTGCAAGGATTATGGATTCCATCTTTAACATATATCCTTCATTCATGGACACCATGATGTAATCTTGGTTGTACTCCCCTCTGCCTACCCTAATGTATTTATTTACACCCCTTCCTCTGACAATCTTATGGAGTAGAACATGAGCTGGTTCTGTGGACGTGATCACAACTCTCCTGTCCCTCCTAAAAATCCTCCAACTTGCACTATCCAAGCGTGGTATAATGACGTTGCCAATCGCATGGATATTGAGTTGTCTGCAGATATTCCCGGCGGCAAGAAGTGCACTTGGAGCCTTTCTTTTGAGCCTTGGAGCCCAATAATCAAGAGTGAAAAGTCGGGCGTATTTAACGCAGAATCTCTGATTAGGTTTTATGCGGAACAAGACAGGAGTATGAAGAAATGAATCTCGGAAATGTGTGTGTGTGTGTGTGTGTGTGTTAATGAGAGATGTACCCATACAACATGTGTATTCACTCTTTCCTTGGATTGTTTTACTTATGTAAGCTTTTTCATTGTGAAATGATTCTTCCACTCACAACTCACGCTTCCACATACAATTGTACGATTATTTGCCAATTCCGAAATGCTTTACAACCAATGATGGCGAGTGTAAACACTAAATGCACTATGCACTGAATCTTTCAAACAAGGGCACAACAAGGTCTCCATCTTGTGCATGATTGCCACTATAAGGCACTTTGCTTACAAAGTGTCCAGAGAGGGTCAGTGACTCTCTATCATGGGAAAGAGGAATGACTCCTGTGTCCCCATCAAAGCGATTCTTGGTGACCTGGTGAGAGACACACCCAGTGCATTGAATGACCTGAAGCACAGAATGTGTGCAGAAACAAATCCACACACCAGGACATACAAGGCAGACACACGCACACACACGCACACACACACACACACACACACACACACACACACACACACACACACACACACACACACACACACACACACACAAACACACACACACACACACACACACATACACACATCATACAATCCACCTACCTGGAGGAATTTGTTACTCTTGTCCTGAGCTTGCAGAATCATAATGTTGTCTGCCTCCTGACTGACATTGGCATTCCCAAATGTGGAGGCTGTGGTGAGTGCTTCCTCCTACACAATAAGATCAGTGGGTAATACATGCCAGAGTAGTATGATCATAGAGTTCAGAGTGCTAAAATGAACCCCAACCATCCCACCTTACCCAGACCCCATTCCATTCCATCTCATCAATTCCTCTCTCACTGACACTCTATAGTCCCTTCCTCCCACCACCACCACCTGCTAAGAGAGAGAAAATAAAAACAGGTTGGCACAACAAGAAAATAATTGGGGTCCATGGAACACATACAGGAACATCTCGCATCTCCTCTGTTGTGCTGCCTTCTATGGCAGGAAAGGGGAAAGGGTTAAGGGCAGAAAAGGGTTAAGGCAGGAAAGAGTTAGAGGCAGGAAAGGGTTAAGGGCAGGAACAGGAAAGAACACACAAACCCATCCACCATTCAACTAGCTTAATCAATTGGAGGCCATACACAATGCTGACAGAAGAACTCCAGATGTATTTGCTGCTGCACGGACAATGTCCCACCCACTCCCTCACCATCATGCATCCCTATACATTGCAGTGAGTGCACATGTGTGTTTAGAGCACACCTTCAATGTGACATCCCCTCTCACAACCAAAATGCTACCTGGCTAAAAGTGACAATCCTCTTATGCTTAATAGCCTTTGCACTTTCGATGACCAAATTCAGATCCATGCCTTAGGGTGTGGAAGAAACCACAATGAAATGGAGGTGGATTGCGTTAGTCCCTCATACTCTGATACCCCCACATCCCCCCCCCCCCCCCTCCTTAATCACCCATATCCACCAATGCTCTAAATAAGCCCAGTCACCTAACGATTTTCAGTCAGTATTAATGATCGGCAGGTTGCTTTTACAAGAGGAAAATGTGTACAAAGCTGTGAGGTTTCAACGTTAAGAGATAACTTTTTAACTTGGATTCCAGCAAGTAAATATAAACTAACAGATTGGAAAGTGTATTTTGAAAGTGTTCACTGAAGCCATGCAGACAGTCATGAGTCCAATTTCACAACAGGGCAGCTTGCGTATCTGTAGGCCACATCCCTTCTTTATGTCTAAATACAGGAGTTCAACTGACACATATTGTGCATGCATGCATGTGTACAAACGCATGATGCTATGTATTTAACCCCTTGAACTACGGGGGGTGCACATCCACCCTCCATCCATATCCACCCTCCCTCCACATCCACCCTCCCCTCACATCCACCCTCCCTCCACATCCACCCTCCCTCCATATCACCCTCCCTCCACATCCACCCTCCCTCCACATCCACCCTCCCTCCACATCCACCTTCCCTCCACATCCACCCTGCCTCCACATACACCCTCCCTCCACATCCACCTTCCCTCCACATCCACCCTCTCTCCACATCCACCCTCCCTCCACATCCACCCTCCCTCCACATCCACCCTCCCTCCACATCCACCCTCCCTCCACATCCACCTTCCCTCTACATCCACCTTCCCTCCACATCCACCCTCCCTCCACATCCACCCTCCCTCCACATCCACCTTCCCTCCACATCCACCCTCCCTCCACATCCACCCTCCCTCCACATCCACCCTCCCTCCACATCCACCCTCCCTCCACATTCACCCTCCCTCACACTTAACCCTCTTTGGCACTTGCAGGAACGGTACTCCAACCAAACAACCGTAGCTGCCATCCCTGGCATTTGGAGAGTTGCAATGACATCATCATGAAACAGAAAAATCGCTTGTAACAGTCACACACTTGTTAATTCTGCTACATGTACTGCTGCATGGAGATCTCCCACAATCTTGTGATGGTGGGAGATCCTCTACTTCTCTCGGCTCTAACCTCAATTCCAAACGCGCTATTCGCTCTCTGGACAACGTCTCGGGGGAATTCGGTCCACCTCTTGGTAGCCCCCATGATGGCTCATCACCCTGCCATGACCATCACCTTGCCATGACCATCACCCTACCATGACCATCACCTTGCCATGACCATCATGATCCCTGCCATGACCATCACCCTGCCATAACCATCACCCTGCTATGACCATCACCCTGCCATGACCATCACCCTGCCATGACCATCACCTTGCCATGACCATCACCCTACCATGACCATCTCCCTGCCATGACCATCACCCTGCATGACCACCACCCTGCCGTGACCATCACCCAGGCCTCACTATGACCCTGCCATGACCATCACCCTGCCATGACCATCACCCTGCCATGACCATCACCCTGTCATGACCATCACCCTGCCATGACCATCATCCTGCCATGAACATCACCCTGCCATAACCATCACCCTGCTATGACCATCACCCTGCCATGAACATCACCCTGCCATGACCATCACCCTGCCATGACCATCACCCTGCCATGACCATCACCCTACCATGACCATCTCCCTGCCATGACCATCACCCTGCCATGACCATCACCCTGCCATGACCATCACCCCGCCATGACCATCACCCTGCGATCACCATCACCCAGTCATGAACATCACCCTGCATGACCATCACCCTGCCGTGACCATCACCTTGCCATGACCATCACCCTGCCATGACCATCACCCTGCCATGACCATCACCCTGCCATGACCATCACCCTGCCATGACCATCACCCTGCCATGACCATCACCCTGCCATGACCATCACCCTGCCATGACCATCACCCTGCCATGAACATCACCCTGCCATGACCATCACCCTGCCATGACAATCACCCTGCCATGACCATCACCCTGCCATGACCATCACCCTACCATGACCATGACCATGACCAACTCAGGTGTGACCACTGAAGTGATGGAGAGATGGATGCAAACCAACAGTTGTTTGTCTCCAGCAGGGGGGTGTGGCTTATAGGTGAACACCCTTCTGCATAGCTAGCACATAAAGGGTCTCTCTCCCCCCTGTGGGTATTAACCCATCTGATAGCGAATGTGGGCCATTAGCAAATATCTGGTGTATTATCACATTTAGCCACATACGCTATCAAATGGGTACAGATCCAGGTATAGGCTTGATACTACCCGACCTTCCGCCAAAACGTGAAGGTTCGACTACGCCCAACTAGGTAGGGGCCACTCTTCTTGTCGTCCTTCGGAATATGCCTTGATAAAACACTATGGTGTGCGAAGCCGGATGCGTCACTCCCTTTATCAAAACCGTATAAACGGTACTACTGAGATACTTGTACTGCTGTTCCCACACACTACCATAGTTATGCTATGGTAGTGTGGGTGTGTGTGGGTGTTAATTTTCTTGAGGAAAACACCCACCACAGCTACCTGCTGTGCAACTGCAACCTCCATCTCCACCAACACATCCCTTTGTGGGCGGGTCCTCCAAGTGCAGGGTGTTGAAGGCAATCCTCCATGCATGCATGCAGATGTGTGCAGCAGTTTTGACACCACTCACTGTGTCTATAATACTAGTAAAGGGTCTGGTGCTTAGACTAGCTTTGCACTGGCGGATACGGAGATCGTATTCACAATGAAATTTCACGTATCCTGCGGTGCAAATTGATTGTGAATTCCTCAACCCAACTCCCCCTGCCAGCCCCATCCTGTCAAAATTTTGGCAGGTATGTCTTCGATCATGAGCAAGAGAAGTAAACGAGGTGGCTTTCCCCCCAACATATTCTGCAATCAACTAAAAAGTGAACCATACCATTGTGTCATATGCCTTGAAGTTTGCCGCTCACCCGTAACGTGCCGATCAGGAGCTCACCTGTTTTGTCTCGACTGCCTCATCAAAAGCATCAGACAAAAACCCGCCTGTCCGGTCTGTAGGGAACTTCTAACTGAACCCCTGCCGTGCACCTTCGCTTCAACACAGGTGTCCGCTCTAGATGTTGTGTGTGTACATATAAAATGTAAGTGGAAAGGAACGTGCGGTCGATTGGACGGCCATCTTGATAACGAGTGTGCTTGGGAACCCATCAAGTGCCCTACAGAAGGCTGCGGGGCACTCGTTCCACGGGGAGAGATGGACACACACCAACAGTTTGTGTGCCTCCAGAGCTGTCCTAACTCCAAGCCCAAAGCAGTAGGAAGCGGTAGAGATAAGCAGGATACGTGCGACGTCCGATTGAGCCGCAACGACCTCATCGACCATCTCAAATACCACTGCAGACTTCGCCCAACCCACTGTCCTCATGCATCGTGTGAAGTCTCCACAGCGTTCAATAGAATGCCCGCCCACATCGAGACATGTCCGTACGCTCCTGTGTCATGCCCTCTACAGTGCGGTGCTCCAGCATTTACTCGTCAAGGCCTGGATGCGCACAAAATGGACTGTCCTAAGGAACCAGTCCCGTGTATCCACGCCCCCTTGGGATGTTCCCACGTGGCCCCACGTGACCAGATGGCTCAACATGAACAGGACATTAGGGTACATTTTTTGGCTCTCTCCAAAGCCTTTGTATTGCAGCAACAGCAGATACAAGATCTGCGAGAGAATGCACAGCAGATGAAGGGAATGCAACAGCAGATACAAGATCTGCGAAAGAATGCACAGCAGATGAAGGGAATGCAACAGCAGATACAAGATCTGCGAGAGAATGCGCAGCAGATGGAGGGAATGCAACAGCAGATACAAGATCTGCGAGAGAATGCACAGCAGATGAAGGGAATGCAACAGCAGATACAAGATCTGCGAGAGAATGTACAGAAGATGGAGGGGATGCAACAGCAGATACAAGATCTGCGAAAGAATGTACAGCAGATGGAGCGGATGCAACAGCAGATACAAGATCTGCGAAAGAATGTACAGCAGATGAAGGGAATGCAACAGCAGATACAAGATCTGCGAGGGAATCTTCTGCTCTTGGTGGATGAAGCTAAGGCTGAAGCTCAAGGTAAGGCTAGGGCTGAAGGAAAAGCTAAGGCTAAAGTTGAGGCTGAGAGAAAGGCCGATGAAATAATAAAGGTGTTGTTAAAAAAATTTAGCATCAATTCAATAGAATAATTGACAACAGATCACCTTGCTCATTCTTATGTATAATAAATAATGAATTAATGAGCAAGGCCATCTGTTGTCAATTTTTTTAATTAAATTTTTTTGTCACTGTGTTTGGCATGTATTTTTCAGGTCATAAAAGAAAGAGATACTGCACTGATTCAAGAATTCCAATCCCTAGCAGTACTAAAAAAGCCAGTAGGTTGTATACTGTTGTATATCTTTTTGTGGGTCACTTGATTTATTTTTTAAGACTTACAGGGTAGTCCCAGAACTTCAACTGATTCAGATTCAACTGATTCAGATTCAGATTCAGAGAATAATAGCCTGAGGGACAAAAAGTGTCCTGATACTGATGCCTATCTTGGTAGTAGTGCTCATGGCAGTAATGAAGGGGCGGCAAAGGAGCAGGCTGGTGTTGATTGTAGATGTCAGTGATCAAAAATGACCATGAAGAAACAGATTTGTTGCTTATCAGCTGAGAAATCAAATAAAAATTAATTTAGAATAAAAAATGTTCGGCTCTCTTTGTGTTAGCAAAATGTGTTCAAAGAGCAAGTGCAAGAGTATTAGAAGTGGGCTTGTTATTTACCTATAGTGATACAGACATCATTGTGAAGCAACCTAACATTTATGAACATCATTGAACTAAAGTGTATATATGTTTGGATATCAATTACATTATGTAATAACGTTAGAGGGGATTATTATCTTGGCCAAGTGCATTAGAATCTTGCCACGATCTTGCCATTCTTGGCCAAGAACTTTTTGCTGGGAGTATGGTGGGTGAGCTCCAGTAGGAGTATGGTGAGCTCCAGTAGAAGTATGGTGAGCTCCAGTAGGAATATGGTGAGCTCCAGTAGGAATATGGTGAGCTCCAGTAGGAGTATGGTGAGCTCCAGTAGGAGTATGGTGAGCTCCAGTAGGAGTATGGTTAGCTCCAGTAGGAGTATGGTGAGCTCCAGTAGGAGTATGGTGAGCTCCTGTAGGAGTATGGTGAGCTCCAGTAGGAGTATGGTGAGCTCCAGTAGGAGTATGGTGAGCTCCAGTAGGAGTATGGTTAGCTCCAGTAGGAGTATGGTGAGCTCCAGTAGAAGTATGGTGAGCTCCAGTAGGAATATGGTGAGCTCCAGTAGGAGTATGGTTAGCTCCAGTAGGAGTATGGTGAGCTCCAGTAGAAGTATGGTGAGCTCCAGTAGGAATATGGTGAGCTCCAGTAGGAGTATGGTGAGCTCCAGTAGGAGTATGGTGAGCTCTAGTAGGAGTATGGTGAGCTCTAGTAGGAGTATGGTGAGCTCCAGTAGGAGTATGGTGAGCTCCAGTAGGAGTATGGTTAGCTCCAGTAGGAGTATGGTGAGCTCCAGTAGGAGTATGGTGAGCTGCAGTAGGAGTATGGTAAGCTCCAGTAGGAGTATGATGGGCTCCAGTAGGAGTATGGTGAGCTCCAGTAGGAGTATGGTTAGCTCCAGTAGGAGTATGGTGAGCTCTAGTAGGAGTATGGTTAGCTCCAGTAGGAGTATGGTGAGCTCCAGTAGGAGTATGGTGAGCTCCAGTAGGAGTATGGTTAGCTCCAGTAGGAGTATGATGGGCTCCAGTAGGAGTATGGTGAGCTCCAGTAGGAGTATGGTTAGCTCCAGTAGGAGTATGGTGAGCTCTAGTAGGAGTATGGTTAGCTCCAGTAGGAGTATGGTGAGCTCTAGTAGGAGTATGGTTAGCTCCAGTAGGAGTATGGTTAGCTCCAGTAGGAGTATGGTGAGCTCCAGTAGGAGTATGGTTAGCTCCAGTAGGAGTACGGTGAGTTCCAGTAGGAGTATGGTGAGCTCCTGTAGGAGTATGGTGAGCTCCAGTAGGAGTATGGTGAGCTCCAGTAGAAGTATGGTGAGCTCCAGTAGGAATATGGTTAGCTCCAGTAGGAGTATGATGGGCTCCAGTAGGAGTATGGTGAGCTCCAGTAGGAGTATGGTTAGCTCCAGTAGGAGTATGGTGAGCTCTAGTAGGAGTATGGTTAGCTCCAGTAGGAGTATGGTGAGCTCCAGTAGGAATATGGTGAGCTCCAGTAGGAGTATGGTGAGCTCCAGTAGGAGTATGGTGAGCTCCAGTAGGAGTATGGTTAGCTCCAGTAGGAGTATGGTTAGCTCCAGTAGGAGTATGGTGAGCTCCAGTAGGAGTACGGTGAGCTCTAGTAGGAGTATGGTGAGCTCCAGTAGGAGTATGGTGAGCTCCTGTAGGAGTATGGTGAGCTCTAGTAGGAGTATGGTGAGTTCCAGTAGGAGTATGGTGAGCTCCAGTAGGAGTACGGTGAGCTCCTGTAGGAGTGTGGTGAGCTCCAGTAGGAGTATGGTGAGCTCCAGTAGGAGTATGGTGAGCTCCAGTAGGAATATGATGGGCTCCAGTAGGAGTATGGTGAGCTCCAGTAGGAGTATGGTGAGCTCCAGTAGGAGTATGGTGAGCTCCAGTAGGAGTATGGTGAGCTCCAGTAGGAGTATGGTGAGCTCCAGTAGGAGTATGGTTAGCTCCAGTAGGAGTATGGTTAGCTCCAGTAGGAGTATGGTGAGCTCCAGTAGGAGTATGGTGAGTTCCAGTAGGAGTATGGTGAGCTCCAGTAGGAGTATGGTGAGCTCCTGTAGGAGTATGGTGAGCTCCAGTAGGAGTATGGTGAGTTCCAGTAGGAGTATGGTGAGCTCCAGTAGGAGTATGGTGAGCTCCTGTAGGAGTATGGTGAGCTCCAGTAGGAGTACGGTGAGCTCTAGTAGGAGTATGGTGAGCTCCAGTAGGAGTATGGTGAGCTCCTGTAGGAGTATGGTGAGCTCCAGTAGGAGTATGGTGAGCTCTAGTAGGAGTACGGTGAGCTCCAGTAGGAGTATGGTGAGCTCCAGTAGGAGTATGGTGAGCTCCTGTAGGAGTATGGTGAGCTCCAGTAGGAGTATGGTGAGTTCCAGTAGGAGTATGGTGAGCTCCAGTAGGAGTACGGTGAGCTCCTGTAGGAGTGTGGTGAGCTCCAGTAGGAGTATGGTGAGCTCCAGTAGGAGTATGGTGAGCTCCAGTAGGAGTATGATGGGCTCCAGTAGGAGTATGGTGAGCTCCTGTAGGAGTATGGTGAGCTCCAGTAGGAGTATGGTGAGCTCCAGTAGGAGTATGGTGAGCTCCAGTAGGAGTATGGTGAGCTCCAGTAGGAGTATGGTGAGCTCCAGTAGGAGTATGGTGAGCTCCAGTAGGAGTATGGTGAGCTCCAGTAGGAGTATGGTGAGCTCCAGTAGGAGTATGGTGAGCTCCAGTAGGAGTATGGTGAGCTCCAGTAGGAGTATGGTGAGCTCCAGTAGGAGTATGGTGAGCTCCAGTAGGAGTATGGTGAGCTCCAGTAGGAGTATGGTGAGCTCCTGTTGAAGTATCTCTGCAAACCCAACTTTAACAAAACCATTTTTTTTTTAAAGTATTATTTCAAGCATTATTCACTAGCTCATTAATTATCTTTTTACCCTTGACCACATTGTACCAGTGGAATTCTGTTGCCCTTATGGTTTTTTATATCTTCAAATGATTGGGTCCCCCCCTCCCCACGCTAGTTTCATGTGCTTGATACCATTCTGTCTGATCCAATATTTATAGTTCTCAGACCCTAGCCTTGGCCCCAGGCCCCAGACCCTCGTACATCATGGATTACATCACCGTATGTTAGCTGGAACAGTGATGTAATTCATCTGCACTGTGACGTCAACGTGGTAGGGTCTGTGGCCAATATTACCCAGACCCATGTAACAAAATTATGTTTGCATCTATGTGTATTGTGATATGCATGTGTGTATATGTGTTTCTGTGTGCATGTGTGTGTAGGTGTGTGCGGGTGTGTGTGTGTGCACATGCATGAATGTATGTTGGCCCTGGACGTGAAATGATGTATAACTGCTCAGTCAACCCAAGCTCCTTAACTGGCACTCAAAGGATCTGTCGCACCCCCACATACGGGACACTTTCACATGCACCCAGAGGCTTCGGCAGAAACAGGTTACACACATACAGACACGTGTGCAATCACACCATAGTTATTCGTTCACCAGAAATTGTTACATTCATTAAACAGCCCAAATCAAACAAATATTCTCATTTGAAGAAAATACACATGCACATGTATATGGCGAGTATTGTTTTAAAAAATAAGTTTAAATGCTGGTGATTGTTATGTAAATGTAAGGTTATTTTAATCAATGGTCTCATGGGTAGCAACACTGTGTTTCTTCTGGAGTGGTGGAAACCAAGTGCTGTCAGGACACTTGATGCCATTGTGTTCGGAAGTGACTCAATATTGATGCATTGAGTACTGTGTGGGTGGGGCAATCATCTATGGGGGCTTATTGTGTGGGTGGGGCAATCATCTATGGGGCTTATTGTGTGGGTGGGGCATTCATCTATGGGGGCTTATTGTGTGGGTGGGGCAATCATCTATGGGGGCTTATTGTGTGGGTGGGGCAGTCATCTATGGGGGCTTATTGTGTGGGTGGGGCAGTCATCTATGGGGGCTTATTGTGTGGGTGGGGCAATCATCTATGGGGGCTTATTGTGTGGGTGGGGCAATCATCTATGGGGGCTTACTATGTGGGTGGGGCAATCATCTATGGGGGCTTATTGTGTGGGTGGGACAATCATCTATGGGGGCTTATTGTGTGGGTGGGGCAATCATCTATGGGGGCTTATTGTGTGGGTGGGGCAATCATCTATGGGGGCTTATTGTGTGGGTGGGGCAATCATCTATGGGGGCTTATTGTGTGGGTGGGGCAATCATCTATGGGGGCTTATTGTGTGGGTGGGGCAATCATCTATGGGGGCTTATTGTGTGGGTGGGGCAGTCATCTATGGGGGCTTATTGTGTGGGTGGGGCAGTCATCTATGGGGGCTTATTGTGTGGGTGGGGCAATCATCTATGGGGGCTTATTGTGTGGGTGGGGCAGTCATCTATGGGGGCTTATTGTGTGGGTGGGGCAGTCATCTATGGGGGCTTATTGTGTGGGTGGGCAGTCATCTATGGGGGCTTATTGTGTGGGTGGGGCAATCATCTATGGGGGCTTATTGTGTGGGTGGGGCAGTCATCTATGGGGACTTATTGTGTGGGTGGGGCAATCATCTATGGGGGCTTATTGTGTGGGTGGGGCAATCATCTATGGGGGCTTATTGTGTGGGTGGCACAATCATCTATGGGGGCTTATTGTGTGGGTGGGGCAGTCAACTATGGGGACTTATTGTGTGGGTGGGGCAGTCATCTATGGGGGCTTATTGTGTGGGTAGGGCAATCATCTATGGGGGCTTATTGTGTGGGTGGGGCAATCATCTATGGGGCT
Source organism: Eunapius fragilis (assembly GCA_963681505.1). NCBI lineage: Eukaryota > Metazoa > Porifera > Demospongiae > Spongillida > Spongillidae > Eunapius > Eunapius fragilis. The sequence continues at coordinate 370,159 of OY811975.1, read as the reverse complement.
TATTGTGTGGGTGGGACAATCATTTATAGGGGCTTATTGTGTGGGTGGGGCAATCATCTATGAGGCTTATTGTGTGGGTGGGACAATCATGTATGGGGGCTTATTGTGTGGGTGGGGCAATCATCTATGGGGGCTTATTGTGTGGGTGGGGCAATCATCTATGGGGGCTTATTGTGTGGGTGGGGCAATCATCTATGGGGGCTTATTGTGTGGGTGGGGCAGTCATCTATGGGGACTTATTGTGTGGGTGGGGCAATCATCTATGGGGGCTTATTGTGTGGGTGGGGCAATCATCTATGGGGGCTTATGGTGTGGGTGGGGCAGTCATCTATGGGGGCTTATTGTGTGGGTGGGGCAGTCATCTATGGGGGCTTATTGTGTGGGTGGGGCAATCATCTATAGGGGCTTATTGTGTGGGTGGGGCAATCATCTATGAGGCTTATTGTGTGGGTGGGACAATCATCTATGGGGGCTTATTGTGTGGGTGGGGCAATCATCTATGGGGGCTTATTGTGTGGGTGGGGCAGTCATCTATGGGGGCTTATTGTGTGGGTGGGGCAATCATCTATGGGGCTTATTATGTGGGTGGGACAATCATCTATGGGGGCTTATTGAGTGGGTGGGGCAATCATCTATGGGGGCTTATTGAGTGGGTGGGGCAATCATCTATGGGGGCTTATTGTGTGGGTGGGGCAGTCATCTATGGGGACTTATTGTGTGGGTGGGGCAATCATCTATGGGGGCTTATTGTGTGGGTGGGGCAATCATCTATGGGGGCTTATGGTGTGGGTGGGGCAGTCATCTATGGGGGCTTATTGTGTGGGTGGGGCAATCATCTATAGGGGCTTATTGTGTGGGTGGGGCAGTCATCTATGGGGGCTTATTGTGTGGGTGGGGCAATCATCTATGGGGGCTTATTGTGTGGGTGGGGCAATCATCTATGGGGGCTTATTGTGTGGGTCGGGCAATCATCAATGGAGGCTTATGGTGTGGGTGGGGCAATCATCTATGGGGGCTTATTGTGTGGGTGGGGCAATCATCTATGGGGGCTTATTGTGTGGGTGGGGCAGTCATCTATGGGGGCTTATTGTGTGGGTGGGGCAATCATCTACGGGGAGCTTATTGTGTGGGTGGGCAGTCATCTATGGGGGCTTATTGTGTGGGTGGGGCAGTCATCTATGGGGGCTTATTGTGTGGGTGGGGCAATCATCTATGGGGCTTATTGTGTGGGTGGGGCAGTCATCTATGGGGGCTTATTGTGTGGGTGGGGCAATCATCTATGGAGGCTTATTGTGTGGGTGGGGCAATCATCTATGGGGGCTTATTGAGTGGGTGGGGCAATCATCTATGGGGGCTTATAGTGTGGGTGGGGCAGTCATCTATGGGGGCTTAATGTGTGGGTGGGGCAATCATCTATGGGGGCTTATTGTGTGGGTGGGGCAATCATTTATGGGGCTTGTTGTGTGGGTGGGGCAATCATCTATGGGGGCTTATTGTGTGGGTGGGGCAATCATCTATGGGGGCTTATTGTGTGGGTGGGGCAGTCATCTATGGGGGCTTATTGTGTGGGTGGGGCAATCATCTATGGGGTCTTATTGTGTGGGTGGGGCAGTCATCTATGGGGGCTTAATGTGTGGGTGGGGCAATCATCTATGGGGGCTTATTGTGTGGGTGGGGCAATCATTTATGGGGCTTATTGTGTGGGTGGGGCAATCATCTATGGGGGCTTATTGTGTGGGTGGGGCAATCATCTATGGGGGCTTATTTTGTGGGTGGGGCAATCATCTATGGGGGCTTATTGTGTGGGTGGTGCAATCATCTATGGGGGCTTATTGTGTGGGTGGGGCAATCATCTATGGGGGCTTATTGTGTGGGTGGGGCAATCATCTATGGGGGCTTATTGTGTGGGTGGGGCAATCATCTATGGGGGCTTGTTGTGTGGGTGGGGCAATCATCAATGAGGGCTAGGTCATGGGAGTGAGTCTAGAATGCTTATTGATAAGTAAATGTATGTACGTTGGCAGCATTGTTGTGATTAGTATCTAATCAACAACGCCAAATAGAGGCTGCAAATGCTGTGCATTGATACAAATGCCTTGATTTCTTTTCCTTATGACGCTAACTAGCGAATGACCACACCCCCTGCTTCACTCCTGAACATTGTGGTGCTGCTGCATTCAAACCACACCTAATACTATGCCATGTTCAGAAAACTTCGGCTCGTTCTAATTGTTGCAAATGTGCTATTTGTAGTGTCCTTTTAAATAACAGGGTTAATTGTGTACATAAAATGCTTTAAAATTTAACTGAGGGAACAATACATGCAGAAGTATTCAAGTTATGTCCAGGAGGCCAAGGGAGGGAGCACATCTTGCCAGTAAGGCTCTAGCCACAGCCCGAACCAGGGTGAAGTTCAGCCTGCTGTAGAGCTCTGTGAGCACCTTACCTTTGTGGGAAGTGGTGATGATGGCCATGTGAGAAGCTAGGCGAGAGAAAGTAGATTGGGCTTCCCTACCCCAGTTTCCATTAGTCTCTACTGCAAGTGGGATGCACACTTAACCCAGCTCTGAACACTTGAGGTCATTTGCTCTATGCTTCCTAGCCTCCACCTCATCAGCTGCTGCCCCTTCTGACAAGCTTGCTAATGTTAGGACAGAGGGGGTTAAGGGTTAGTCACCATAATGTCAAGGGCAGCATGTTACCCTCTCTCCCAATTGAGAACAAGTACATCAGCTGGCCGGGTACAGCTTACGTCTGGTGTAAGGGCCACCGCCTGACTCTACTCTCTCTCCAAGATGGGAATCACGTTACGTAGATGGTTGTGGCAGGTAATGACATCACCACCCCGTTTACAGGTAGTAGCGTGGTTGCCAAGGCGGTCAAGAGCTAAGCCAGGGCACAGAGAGCACGAGGAGCCTCTATCTGTGTCTATCCCTAGCCACCATTGGATGGAAATTTGCAGCTCATTAGGGTCAGGATAACTTTACATCATCCCCACAGTTTACTGGCACTACAACAGTAGAAAATCTAAAACTACTAATTTAGGCAAATCTAGAACCAACATAGTTGAAAACACAACATGTCCCTAAAGCTCTAAACAGACACACTTATATCTTTGTGAGAAAGTCTGCATTCAAACTTGGAGGCAGGGTGATCTCCTGAAAATTAACATCCACTGAGGAGGTGGGAAGGGTGACAGGATACATGTGGAGAAGGTGAACCATCAGTCTGATGTAGCCACTGTGGCTGCCAACAATCATCTCTACATCTTTCAATACAGTGTCTGGCACAGGAGCTCCAAGGTCATTGACATAATGGGTTAGAATTTTATGGATCTACAGGAGAGGAGAGTAGAGAGGGAAGGGGAGGGAAGGAGGAAGAGAGGGGTGGGAGAGAAATGGTAGGGGGAGCAGGGAGGCAAGAGGGAAGGAAGAAGGAGAGGAAAGTGGAGGGAAGGTGAAAGGGAGGGGTGGGAGAGAGAGGAGAGGTCAGGAGGGGAGAAAGAGGAGAGAGGGAAGGGGAAAGAGGGGGAGGGGGAGATGGGAGGTAGAGGAGGGGAGGGAGAGGAGAGAGGGAATGAAGAGGAAGGATTAAGTGATGGAATGAGAAGAAATTATATTATTGACAGGACTCACAAGTAATGTACAAGTGACTCAAATAATTCCACCACTCTCTCCTGCCATTTTATCTCCCACCCCACCCCCGCCCCCCGCCCCGCCCACCCCGCCCGCCCCGCCACCCCCCCCCCCCCCCCCCCCAAATGACCCAATGATGCAGCTATGTCATCCTTCTCCCCAGTTCATACCTGTTTTGGGTTAAGTGAGGGGCAGATGGATTTAATCTCCATGACATCATTGGTCTTGTTCATCTGAAGTAGCTTACATGTCTGGTACACAGGACTGATCTCAGCTAACACACCACTCTCTGCCAGTCCTCTCTTCACACACCATTCCTCCAACTGGCTGAGGTTATAGCTGTGAGGGGTGGGTCAGCAGAAATAGAACACATCACCATGGAGACAGGCTAAACACGTGACAGACCTGATCTGATGGCTATATTTCCAATGACACATCTCCCTCCTAAGCATAATGGTGTTGAGCATGTGACCATTGATGTAGTAGAAGAGCTGGGGAGGAGGGAATATGTAAGACTGGGGAGGAGGAATGTGTAAGACTGGGAGGACAAATGTTCAAGACTGGGGAGGAGGAAACATCTACCGGTACATGCACACACACACACACACACACACACACACACACACACACACACACACACACATGCACATACAAACACATACACACAAGGATACCTGCTTTAACACCTGCACTACAAGGCTGTGGTCTACATGTGCATGTTCCAATGTGCCAACAATCTCCTTCAGTGTGTTCACCAGATCCATGACAGTCATCTTGGGGACATTGGCCTTCCCCTTGGTGTTCCCCTTCATGCTGCCAGCAGTACCCATCTGAAGGCCTTCATACTCCAACATACAGGGAACTGCATTGGGGAGACAGACCATGTCCATGATCACATGCATTAACCATGTCCATGATCACATGTATTAACCATGTCCATGATCACATGTATTAACCATGTCCATGATCACATGTATTAACCATGTCCATGATCACATGTATTAACCATGTCCATGATCACATGTATTAACCATGTCCATGATCACTTGTATTAACCATGTCCATGATCACATGTATTAACCATGTCCATGATCACATGTATTAACCATGTCCATGATCTCATGTATTAACCATGTCCATGATCACATGTATTAACCATGTCCATGATCACATGTATTAACCATGTCCATGATCACATGTATTAACCATGTCCATGATCACATGTATTAACCATGTCCATGATCACATGTATTAACCATGTCCATGATCACATGTATTAACCATGTCCATGATCACATGTATTAACCATGTCCATGATCACATGTATTAACAATGTCCATGATCACATGTATTAACCCCCGGCCCTTAATTATTAATGTATGTCATTAACGACCAATCTTTAACAGCTCATTACAATACACCACATAGGTATTGCAGTATAGTGCCTTATAACATTAAGGTTTCCCTTATTTCCTTGTTTTAACATTAATTCAGACACCCATTTACCAATTAATGCCTTGATCGTAGATATCAACAGCCAGGACATTAAGCTGATGGTGATACTCTGTCAGGTCAAAGTTTGTCAAATGGTTCTTGGATGTTTGGTGCTGGAGGTGGAGTGATGATGGGAGGTGGTTAAGGTGGGTGTGGTTTTATGATAGGGTTAAGATAGTAAACCATTGTGATCAATACAATGATGGTGTTATTGTAACCTACAGGCATTGACCACACCCCTCACCTTGTTGTCCCCAGTGCACTGCCTAAGATGGAGGGACAGAGCTGTTGTGTTGGCCAACCAGAAGGCCAACATCTGTGGGTCCTTCTGATGTAGCTGGGAACAGAACATAGACCACTGCCATATGAGGAACCTTGGACTCACCCATCCATCCCCAATGTTCCTTCTTTCTAACCCCATCTCCACCAATACCCATTTATACTCACTTTGGTGACTTTCTTAATTCCTTTGATTACTTCCTGGATTAATGTAGTGGTCATTTCCTTCTTATGGCAGTGATCAGGATAACGCAGGCACATGAAGATCATGTGAGCCACTATGCAGGGGGTGTGGCCTTCAACCTGATCTGGTTTCTTGTCCATCACCAGAGTGTTGAGCAGAAGGTGGAGGTCTTTGTCCAGCCATGAGAGGATACCTAGGTAGGGGGACTTGGTGGTTAGGCATGACAGGCCCATACACAAACCCAAATATGATATCATACAACCACCATACCTCTTCTGCCACCCATCCATCTTAAGGCTATATAACCAAACCCCCCCTCCCCCCCCACCCCCCCCTCTCCTCCGCAGTTCAGTCACAATGGATTACCATGCGCACTGGACATTTGGCATGCTAACCATAAGCACACATACATGTATTATAATAGTTACATGCTGTGTATTAGGGTAGGTTGCTATCTTACCATTGACAGCTGATGTACTCTGTGTTGCTTGGATACTGGTAATGATGTCATCTAAGCTGAAACCTGTTGTTGTGATCACAAGTGCACTTGAATGAAATGTGCATAATTTGTAGAGCATTAGAAATTTATAACAATCAGAAAACATGAAAAACACATAGAAAATCATGTGTTCTGAACTCCAAAACATACCTTCTTTTCTTTTTGGAAGAGAGCTGCCGTATATACTACTCACCTTTCTTATCAGCTAACTGCCGGGCACAGAGCTCTTCACCCACTGCTACTAGAGCTTTGGCTAGTTTCCCAAATGTAGCATCACTGTCTTGAGCCAGCCATGTGTACAACATTTCAACCTTAGCACCATTCAGATCTCGAGGATGGTTATGTTCAATTATTCGCAATTTTATGTCTTCTAAGCCCAACTCCAAACCAACACCATGCCAGTTGAAGAACTGCAGTAAATGAATATCCTTAAGTTTTGGTCTACCATTCTTCACCTCTGGTCTGCCATTCTTCACCTCTGGTCCACCATTCTTCACCTCTGGTCTACCATTCTCCACCTCTGGTCTACCATTCTCCACCTTTGGTCTTCCATTCTTCACATCTGGTCTACCATTCTTCACCTCTGGTCTACCATTCTTCACCTCTGGTCTGCCATTCTCCACCTCTGGTCTGCCATTCTCCACCTCTGGTCTACCATTCTCCACCTCTGGTCTACCATTCTCCACCTCTGGTCTACCATTCTCCACCTCTGGTCTACCATTCTCCACCTCTGGTCTACCATTCTTCACCTCTGGTCTGCCATTCTCCAACCATGGGCTGATGTCTATGGAATAGTCAAATGCACAGGAATGATAGCAGTGAAGGAATGGACCACCTGAGAGCTACTTATCTAATCGTGCTGTCCTATGCAAATGACACACACCGTACATATGTAACAAGTATTGTATTACCAGTAAAAGGGTCTTACACGAGACTGACTGACACATACATAAAGACATACAGGGTATTATATAGTCTCAGAAAGTTCTAGAATGTTCTAGCAGGCTTCTTCTTGCATGACTGGCAATTAGCAGTAGATGTGTTAATAATGACCTCTGTTACATAATTCCCCCCTCCAAGCCTTGCGTCCCTGCAAGGTTAATGGCCATTATCTCTGTATCTCAATGGTGGTTGTCGGTTTCTGGGAGGATTCCTTCTCAGTGGCTCTGGTGGTGCTAGATCAGGTACAGCGTCTTGTAACGCAACATTGGGGTCATTTAGGACATCAGGGCCCTGTACTTTTATTATGTCATCCTCATGAACGACTTCCTGTTGTGTTGCATCTTGGTCCTGCTCCACATACGCAAAGCACTCCGCGCTGTTGGGCTTGGAGGAGCTTGCTTCACTGTTTGTGTGCGCTTGGATGGCAGGCAAATCAGGGTTGCTGTAGCACAGCTTCAGCCGATTTCTATGAACAATTTGGCACTTTGCTCCACCAATTATTTGTATTTTGTAATTTACAGAGCTCAGTTTGTCAACAACTGTATAAGGTCCTCGCCATAGGGAGGCCAATTTTCTAGTTGTACCTGTTTTCACAGCTGGGACATACAACCACACTCTATCTCCTACTTGCAATTGACCTTCCCCAGTGCTTAGCTTATCAGCTTCTTGTTTTTGGCGTTGGTGAGCAACATCCAGGTGTTTACGTACCGAAGCGAATGCGGCTCGAAGTGACTGTTGCAATCTCTGGACATAACTTGGCAACTCCTTCTGTTCCTCACCTTGCCCCAACATCACATCGATTGGCAGTGTAGGTGAGCGACCAAACATAACCAGGAAGGGGGTGCATCCTGTAGAATCATGGATAGCAGTACGATATGCAAATAATGCATTTTGTAAATGCTCATCCCAATCTCTTTGATGGTCAGCAATAACCTTTGCTAGCATTGATTCAAGAGTACGATTGAACCGTTCTACCTGGCCATTTCCCTCTGGGTGGTATGCTGTGGTTTGTGTCCTATTAATGCCCAGTGTTGCACAAAGAGATTTAATTACCTCACTCACAAGGTTGGCCCCCTGATCACTGTGTAGATACCGTGGTACCCCATAACGGCACACAATCTCATTCACCAACACTTTAGCTAGAGTGACACTGTCAGTTTTGGCCAAAGGAAAGGCTTCTACCCATTTGGTGAAAAGATCGGTCACTACCAGGATGTATTTATTTCCACAGGAAGAGGTAGGCAAGGGGCCCATAATATCCCATGACAGCTTTTCAAATGGATAGTTGCTCTTGATGGTACCAATAGGCAAATGCTGTTTAGGGACTGGATTGTTCCTCTTCTGACAACGATCACACTGCTGTATAGCATTCTTTACATCAAGGTCACACCCAGGCCAGTAGAAACGCTCTCTCAGTTTTTCTAGAGTTTTGTGAATACCCAAATGCCCTGACTTGTCATGCAACTGCTCAATGACAAGTGGCCGCAAGGTAACTGGTACTACTACTTGAGGGGGGTGGCTACCACCAATCAAGAGACGACACAAAACACCATCATTCATTAAGTACCTGTACTTCCCTCTCTTATCTGTCGACTCCCCATTTTTCAGCGCCTCGATGATCTGAGAAGTGTACACATCTCTGACCTGTTCTTGCCTTAGCTTCTCTGTGTCTTCAATGCAGGTTATTCCACACACCTCTCTCACCTTATCATCATGTAACTGGGACTGTGGTGGATCCTCAGTACCTTGTGGTCTTCGTGACAGGCCATCAGCATTCCCATTAGTTCTGCCTGGTCTGTACAGCACCTTCATATCAAACTGCTGCAGGAAAAGAAGCCATCTAGTTATACGTCCCCCTGTGTCCTTGAGACCCTGGAGAGAGGTTAGTGGGTTATGGTCAGTAAACAAGGTGAAGGTTCGGCCATACAGGTATGGGTAAAATTCTTTAACAGCTGCAACGACTGCTAAAGCTTCCCTCTCCACAGTTGAATAATTACGCTCAGCCTTATTCAACTGACGACTCCAGTAAGATATGACCCTCTCCACACCATTGATTTTCTGACTAAGGACACCGCCTACTGCAAACTCTGAAGCATCAGTTGCTAGGATGAATGGTTGCTGAAAGCAAGGGTAGGCCAAAATTGGTGACATTGTGAGCTTTTGCTTCAACAGTGAAAATGCATCGTTGCATTCATTACTCCACTTGTAGCCTCCAGCTGTTTTTCGAGTGAGCTCGTGGAGGGGTTCAGCAATAGCAGAATAGCCTTCAATGAATCGCCGATAGTAGTTTGCTAAACCAAGGAAATGGCGCAGTTCTTTGATGTTGTGGGGAGCAGGATACATCGAGACAGCTCTCAATTTTTCTGGATCAGCTTGGACTCCTTGCTGGGAGACAATGTGCCCCAGGTAGCATATCTGGTTTTGAGCAAAATGGCACTTGCTAGGCTTAAGTCTAAGTCCTGCTGCAGCCAAATGTTCAAGAACAGTTTGTAACCGTTCCAAATGTTGCGGAAATGTGGCACTAAACACAATGATGTCATCTATGTATATCAAGCACTGTTCATATGTCAACCCAGCCAGAACACACTCCATAAGTCTTTGAAATGTTGCTGGGGCATTGGTGAGCCCAAAAGGCATTACTTTAAACTCGTAGTGCCCACCCTGTGTTGAGAATGCAGTCTTCTCCTTGTCCAGATCTGCCATTTCAACTTGCCAATACCCCGATGCTAAGTCAAGAGTAGAGAAGAATCGAGATCCCGAAAGTGATTCCAGAGTGGCATCTATCCTTGGCAGTGGATAAGCATCCTTGTGTGTTACCACATTAAGCTTCCTGTAATCAATACAGAACCTCCATTTCCCATCCTTTTTCTTTGCCATCACAACTGGAGATGACCATGGGCTGTTGCTCTTCTGAATCACACCTTGTTCCAGCATCTTTTGGATCTCCGTTTTCACTGTACTCTGAAGTGCATATGGAATTCTGCGTAGTGGTTGTCGGATCAGTGGCCCATCAGTCTTGATTGTGTGTTTCACTACTGAAGTCCGACCAAGAGGACCTTTCTCTGTTGCAAATAGTGTGCGGAATTTCCATATGAGCTGTTTCAACTTTTCTTGCTGAGAATGGTCCAAGTTAGCCCCAGTCAGATCGACATCTGGCATTGTGTCACTCTCTACCCCACTAGTATCATCTTTGTTCACAGTCATCACAATTGCACTAGAATTGAAACTAGCCACTGTAGTACCCGAATGCAAAGTAATCGATTCATGTCCCGTATTAATAACTTGCACAACTACCCCATTACATCGGTCGACTGTATTCAAGCTTCTTGCAATCAGTAATCTACCCTGACCCTTGTAATCGGGCTCCAGTAGCCCTTCTTGTCCTAAAATCACGCCAGGGTATTGGATTCTGCAACTAATTAGCCGTTTGGATCGCGCTGGTATTTGAGTAGTTTCGGGGACTGTGACTGTGGCTATGATCGGTGTAAGAGTTGTTGCTGGTGCTATTAACGGCAATGAACTACGCGTTGTGTTTAGCGACAGCGTATTCCTAACACAGTCAATTACTGCCCCATATTGCGTAAGGAAGTCCACCCCCAGCAAGCAGTCAACGGTAAGTTTTCGAACAACTACAAATGAGTGCGTATTAACGAAATCACCAATGGTAATCGGAATATTAACACGGCCTACGACATCTAATGGACTGCCATTCGCTCCGACGGTGAGTAGCGTAGTCTTTATCAATTTCTGAACGACTGCTGGAAGGTAAAATGTCGAGAGTAACCACAGAGACCGCGGCGCCCGAGTCTACCAAAAAATCAATTGGTCTCTCCCCCAATAACCCGCGCACGCGAAGCGTAGTGTGATCTACTCCACATACCTTAACTGGGTCTTCCTCTTCTGAATCGCCGCGATAGGGTCCTTGACGGCGTGGTCGCTCCGAATTTCGGGGCTCACTAGTTGGGCAGTTGCGGCTGATGTGTCCCAGTTTATGGCACGTAAAGCACCATCGGCGATCGCGACGTTGTGCCTCGTCCGTCTTTTTTCGCTCAGCCAAACCACTCTCCAAACTCTGCAAACGAATCAGCATCTCGCTCATCAGCTTTTGAAGCTCGCGCGGGTCTTCACATTTCTCTGCAGCTGGAGGCGTCGTTTTCGTACGAACCACTTGCACAGGTGTTTCGTGCTTCTCACTCCCTTGAAATGCAAGGGCGCGCTCGACGGCCAACGCCTCCTTCAGTGCATCCTCCGGTTTGTTCGGGGTCCCCTTTAGCAAGATGTGTCTGGTGATCTCCGGACGAAAACCGCCGAGGAACCCCTGCAGCAGAACGGCAGACTTTGTTGTATCCTCGTTGGGGTAGGCCTCTTTAAACAACCTCGTTAGATCTATCTCGTAGTCCCTAACTGACTCGTAGGCGCCTTGCTTGCGCTCCGAGAACGCCTTAGCGGAGGTCAACGAGTCCCGCGTTATGCCTGCTCTGTCACTCAAAGCTTGTTTCAGCTTCGTCAGAGTTTCTTTCTCCTCCGCGCTGAGGGAAATGAATATTTCCACCAGTTTCCCACGTAGTAGTGCAGGGAGCATAAGGAGCTTCTTCTCATCATCCCATTTACTGGCAGCCGCAACCAAATGGAACCTGGTCCAAGAACGTTCAAAATCATCGGTAGTAATTTCCGGGAGAGGTAGGCTTGACGTCGAGGTTGCCATCCTATTTCACCGCTGCCACCAATGTAACAAGTATTGTATTACCAGTAAAAGGGTCTTACACGAGACTGACTGACACATACATAAAGACATACAGGGTATTATATAGTCTCAGAAAGTTCTAGAATGTTCTAGCAGGCTTCTTCTTGCATGACTGGCAATTAGCAGTAGATGTGTTAATAATGACCTCTGTTACACATATGTCTTTATGAACAGTGTAACTCTTCAGTTACACTATCTTAGCATGTCGCATGTCCTTGTGGTAGATGATGAATTCAAACAACAGTGCGTCCTCTTTAAAAGTTGCAAACTGACTAGAGTTGAAACTGCCTTAAGATGTATGAAGTAGCACACATATCAAGCCTCTAGCTAGGTGCTATCACCAACATTATAACAAGTTCTGATACCTTCAGTGACTTGGTGAGCCATAGCTATCTCTTCAGCAACAGAGACACTGTTCCCTCCAGCAGGATGGGCAATGGCCTTCACCAGTGTGTGCCACCTTGGCTCCATGAAATAGACAAACTTGTCAGTGTCCCCACCAATCCACCACCTCATGATCCTGTTCATCTGACCTGAAGGCATACCCTTCAGGTCCTCCAGGTGGGAAACCTTCACACCAATGAAGGCTCCAAAGTCATACCATGTCTGCCCCATGGAGCTAGTGACCCTGTCCACACCTTCAAGGTCACCTGGTCCTGTAGGAGAGGGGAGGATGGTATTGACAAAAATGGACCAGTTGTGGTAAGTATATTATCACAAACCTCATACACTGGCAGAGTCAAAATGTACATGCTTAGTGTGGGTCATAAACATAAGTGAGTACATGTAGCTACTATGTGTTACAACAACCAATAGTGATGAGCTCGTTCCAAACTCACAGGTCAAAAATATACTGCACGTGAGTATAAGTCACACCCTTTAGTGAGCAGTATTTGTGGACACAAATGGTACTTACCAATTGTTGTTATGGCGATGGACTCAAAGCTCTTCACTGTAAAAACATAGGGTGTGATGGAATAAAGAGCACCTCAACCTCCTCCCTAGACCCTGACCTACCGCTCCCACTTTTCTTCAAAGCATTGATCACATTCAGGCCATCCTTTAAAGCCCCACATTTATATCCTTCACATACTGCGAGGTCACACCCATATTTGGCAACTAATGATCTTAATAAACTAATGTGTCCTTTGGTGTATGCATGATGCAAAATGGTCTGACCATTGAAGTCCTTTGTGTTGATGTCACACTGAAACTCATTGATCAATAGCTCCACACACTCCACACTACCACCTAGACCAGCACATGTGAAGGGTGTGTCACCATTTGAATCACGAGCATTGAGGTCACAGCTATACTTGGTGACCAGCAGTCTCACCAAGGAGGTGTGGCCCTTGAAACAAGCCTGATGCAGTATGGTTCTACTAATGGGACCTTTTGTGTTGGTGTCACAGTGATACTCATTGATCAACAGCTCCACACACTCTACACTACCACCTGCACCAGCAGATATGATGGGTGTGTGACCATCTCTATCACGAGCATTGAGGTCACAGCTGTACTTGGTGACCAGCAGTCTCACCAGGGAGGTGTGGCCTTTTTCACACGCAGCATGCAGTATAGTTCTACCAAATTGTCCCTTTGTGTTGATGTCACACTGAAACTCATTGATCAATAACTCTACACACTCCACACTACCACCTAGACCTGCGTATGTGATGGGTGTGTTACCATATGAATCACGAGCATTGAGGTCACAGCTGTACTTGGTGACCAGCAGTCTCACCAAGGAGGTGTGGCCCTTGGAACAAGCATTGTGCAGAATAGTTTTACCCCCTGAGTCCTTTGTGTTGATGTCACAGTGAAACTCATTGATCAATAGCTCCACACACTCCACACTACCACCTCGACCAGCACATGTGAAGGGTGTGTCACCATCTCTATCACGAGCATTGAGGTCACAGCTGTACTTGGTGACCAGCAGTCTCACCAAGGAGGTGTGGCCATTCAAACAAGCATTGTGGAGAATAGGTTTACCCCCTGAGTCCTTTGTGTTGATGTCACAGTGAAACTCATTGATCAATAGCTCCACACACTCCACACTACCACCTAGACCAGCCAATGTGACGGGTGTGTCACCATCTCTATCACATGCATTGAGGTCACAGCTGTACTTGGTGACCAGCAGTCTCACCAGGGAGGTGTGGCCCTTGAAACAAGCATTGTGTAGAATGGTTCTACCAATGGCACCTGTTGCGTCAGTGACACACTGAAACTCATTGATCAATAGCTCCATACACTCCACACTACTACCTAGACCAGCACATGTGAAGGGTGTGTCACCATTTGAATCACGAGCATTGAGGTCACAGCTGTACTTGGTGACCAGCTGTCTCACCAGGGAGGTGTGGCCCTTGATACAAGCCTGATGCAGTATGGTTCTACCAATGGGGCCTTTTGTGTTGGTGTCACAGTGATACTCATTGAACAACAGCTCCACACACTCCACACTACCACCTACACCAGCAGATATGATGGGTGTGTGACCATGTCTATCACGAGCATTGAGGTCACAGCTGTACTTGGTGACCAGCAGTCTCACCAGGGAGGTGTGGCCTTTTTCACACGCAAGATGCAGTATCGTTCTACCAAATTGTCCCTTTGTGTTGATGTCACAGTGAAACTCATTGATCAATAGCTCCACACACTCCACACTACCACCTAGACCAGCACATGTGAAGGGTGTGTCACCATCTCTATCACGAGCATTGAGGTCACAGCTGTATTTGGTGACCAGCAGTCTCACCAAGGAGGTGTGGCCCATCAAACAAGCAGTATGCAGTATGGTTCTACTAACGGAGCCTTTTGTGTTGATGTCACAGTGAAACTCATTGATCAATAGCTCCATACACTCCACACTACCACCTAGACCAGCACATGTGAAGGGTGTGTCACCATTTGAATCACGAGCATTGAGGTCACAGCTGTACTTGGTGACCAGCAGTCTCACCAGGGAGGTGTGGCCCATCAAACAAGCAGTATGCAGTATGGTTCTACTAACGGAGCCTTTTGTGTTGATGTCACAGTGAAACTCATTGATCAATAGCTCCACACACTCCACACTACCACCTAGACCAGCCAATGTGAAGGGTGTGTCACCATCTCTATCACGAGCATTGAGGTCACAGCTGTACTTGGTGACCAGCAGTCTCACCAAGGAGGTGTGGCCATTCAAACAAGCATTGTGGAGAATAGTTTTACCCCCTGAGTCCTTTGTGTTGATGTCACAGTGAAACTCATTGATCAATAGCTCCACACACTCCACACTATCACCTAGACCAGCACATGTGAAGGGTGTGTCACCATCTCTATCACGAGCATTGAGGTCACAGCTGTACTTGGTGACCAGCAGTCTCACCAGGGAGATGTGGCCCATCAAACAAGCAGTATGCAGTATGGTTCTACTAACGGAGCCTTTTGTGTTGATGTCACAGTGAAACTCATTGATCAATAGCTCCACACACTCCACACTACCACCTAGACCAGCACATGTGAAGGGTGTGTCACCATCTCTATCACGAGCATTGAGGTCACAGCTGTACTTGGTGACCAGCAGTCTCACCAAGGAGGTGTGGCCATTCAAACAAGCATTGTGGAGAATAGTTTTACCCCCTGAGTCCTTTGTGTTGATGTCACAGTGAAACTCATTGATCAATAGCTCCACACACTCCACACTATCACCTAGACCAGCACATGTGAAGGGTGTGTCACCATCTCTATCACAAGCATTGAGGTCACAGCTGTACTTGGTGACCAGCAGTCTCACCAAGGAGGTGTGGCCATTCAAACAAGCATTGTGGAGAATAGTTTTACCCCCTGAGTCCTTTGTGTTGATGTCACAGTGAAACTCATTGATCAATAGCTCCACACACTCCACACTACCACCTAGACCTGCACATGTGAAGGGTGTGTCACCATCTCTATCACAAGCATTGAGGTCACAGCTGTACTTGGTGACCAGCAGTCTCACCAAGGAGGTGTGGCCATTTAAACAAGCATAGTGTAGAACAGTTTTCCCGTTGATTTTACTAAAGTGAGATTTATATTCTCTTATCATTTCGGTGACTCTCCTCTCATCTTCTCTTAGTGCAGCTGAATAAATATCTTTCAAGAAATGTTTACTTGCGGGGTCACATCGACGTTTTGCGTGGGCGTCCGTTTCCATCGCACGTTCGATCGTTATGTCACCACACAATGGTCTGTTTCTGATTTCCAAAGCTAGCTAGATGGGCGTGACCTGTTCCGTCGGCAAGATGTGTTATGTAATTCTGCTGTGAATCATTTAATTGTAGCTAGGGGGGCTTGTCCAAACTATGTTTGGAAAAATTAGCGTCATTGTGACGTTACGTGCGGGGGAGAGGGGGGGGGACGTTAAGAAGAATTTTATTGTCCGCAAGTATTATTTTATAATACGGAACATCTAGTTAGCTGCAGCGTTGACTTAGTGGCAGCAGTTACGTCTATTCAGACCACACTGCACATTGAGTAATGTTTCATGCTACTAATCTAACATAAACGCTATGACGCTTAGAGGGGGGGGGGGGGGGGGGGGGTTAATATGTTAACATCACAATGACGTTAATTTTTCCAAGCCCCCCTAGCTAGGTGAATATTGCATATTGGTTGTGAGTTTGCTAAGGGCTCAAAATGAATCTACTTGAATGCTGTAATCCGATTTGACAGCCTTCCCTGTTGCTGCAGAACAAATTACGGCACCAGAGTAAGCAGATTTGGAAGGAGAAATTGATCATTATTTTGCCAAGGTGATCCATTCACAGCTGCAGTTTGCAATGATAAGTGAACATACTTAGGTAGCATCTGCTGTAAGGTTTTTAGCTCAAAGATGTTTAGGAATTGTAAGTTCTACTGATATAGCTATGTGGATTGCCAAAGGCTAATTTCCAGACAGATTTCAAAGAGATATGCCTGTACTAGTCTGCATATGATGTCCACTACTCTTATTTGCATACATGATCCTAAAGATTCGCACATAATACAAAAGAAGCACACATAACCTGTACTAACACACACATCTTCACCATGACACCTTCACCACATGAACCTGTGCATTGAGTCACTGCCTGGCCACCTGAATGGATACTTTACAAACAGCACAACAGTAACCACGGTAATGAACACATTAAGGACACTCTCCCCCGCCAGTCCCCAGAGCGAGGAGGACTGGGGGATGTGGAGTCTGAAGAGGAGGAAGGGGATGATGTAATAGCGGAACTCAAGCAGCTGCTGGGGCACAAGAACCACGGCGACGCAGAACACATAGAGGAGTACCCTGTTGTGTATGGTAAGGGGAGGAGGTAGAGATGGTTGAGAGGGAAAGAGAAGGAGAAGATAGAACATGACATCACTGCCAGACCACTCTCAGCTCCAGCTCACCACAATGCAGACTGCAGCTTTGCTATACACAACAAAATGAAGTGTTCATAAGTACGAGGGACAGAGGTGGGAGGTGTGTGGACTTACACAGAGCATGGAGGGCGGCGAGGGAGCACAGACAGTACACCGGGGTGAGCAGGTACCTGGCCGCCCAGTGACGCTGGAGTATGTTCTTCCACACGTAGAAGGTATAGTGTCTGTTGTCGGCAAGGAGGTAAGGGTGGGCATACCTGCATGGGGAGGAGGGAAGGAGGAGGAGGAGAAATGGAACCTGTCAATTTAGGGTAGGCTACAACCACACAGATCCAGTTAGGGTGTCTCAAAGCATAAACCCCAGATAGGAGGCTGAAACTCAGACCCAGTTATGGGGAAAAGGATACACATACTCAGTTAAGGAGGAATGAGGCTAAAATACAAACACCAGTTAGAGGGGGGGAGGGGGTAGTTAGGATACACAGGGGACCTAAAGTGCACAGACCCCAGTTGATGGACTCAGGTGAAGTAATGCATAGACAAAAAACTCGCGACCATAAGAATGGAGAGTAAGGCAATCCAATAAATGCGACGAAATCGCATCCAATAAGACACGATGAGTTCCAATTGGGATAGCAACACCGCCCCCGCAAAGCTAAGGCAAACGTAAAGAAGTAGAACACCTGGGGGAGGTGTACTGCTGCCTGGTGATGACTTTGGACAACGGACCTGTTCCAGAGGAGGAATGAGATGAAGAGATAATGAAACACACACACACAACTCACACACACACACACATGTAATAACCAATCACACTACCTCTCTGTCTCTCCATCCACTGCAGTTCAACAGTGCCTGCTACAAAGGCCACCCAAACAAATGTAACCTGGCTCTAGTTTTCGTGGAATCTTTGTTAAGTGAGGCAAACCCGTTGCATGCACCCATCACCCTACCATGACCATCACCTTGCATGCAGTGCACTCCCATCACCTAAACTTGAACATCACCCAGCCATGACCATCACCCAGTCATGACCATCACCCTGCCATGACCATCACCCAGCCATGACCATCACCCAGTCATGACCATCACCCAGCCATGACCATCACCCTGCCATGACCATCACCTTGCCATGACCATCACCCTGCCATGACCTGCCATGACCATCACCCTGCCATGACCATTACCTTGCCATGACCATCACCCTGCCATGACCATCACCCTGCCATGACCATCACCCTGCCATGACCATCACCCTGCCATGACCATCACCATGCCATGACTATCACCCTGTCATGACCATCACCCTGCCATGAACATCACCCTGCCATGACCATAACCCAGTCATGTCCATCACCCTGCCATGACCATCACCCAGCCATGACCATCACCCTGCCATGACCATCACCTTGCCATGACCATCAACCTGCCATGACCATCACCCTGCCATGACCATTACCTTGCCATGACCATCACCCTGCCATTATCTGCCATGACCATCACCCTGCCATTTCCATTACCTTGCCATGACCATCACTCTGCCATGACCATCACCCTGCCATGACCATCACCCTGCCATGACCATCACCCAGTCATGACCATCACCCTGCCATGACCATCACCCTGCCATGATCATCACCCAGTCATGACCATCACCCTGCCATGATCATCACCTTGCCATGACCATCAACCTGCCATAACCATCACTTTGCCATGACCATCACCTTGCCATGACCATCACCCTGCCATGACCATCACCCTGATCATTTTGCCATGACCATCCCTATTCCATGACCATCACCCTGCCATGATCATCACCCTGATCATTGCTGCAGAGGTTACCACTAACGGTGAGCTATAGGGTTAAAGGAAAGCCGATGAAAGTGGGATGATGGCATTTGAGAGTGCTGTTTCCCCCATTTCTCCACTGATAGGGGTTCGCACAAGGGCATTCGTCCCTGAAAGCACTTACAAGACATCCAATGGGTGCCAGAGGTGTGTCACTTGCAAGTATTACGGATTCCATCTTTAACATATGCTTCATTCATGGACACCATGATGTAATCTTGGTTGTACTCCCCTCTGCCCACCCTAATGTATTTATTTACACCCCTTCCTCTGACAATCATATGGAGTAGAACATGAACTGGTTCTGTGGACGTGATCACAGCTCTCTCGACCTTCCTAAAAATCCTCCAACTTGCACTATCCAAGCGTGGTATAATGACGTTGCCAATCGCATGGATATTGAGTTGTCTGCTGATATTCCCGGCGGCAAGAAGTGCACTTGGAGCCTTTCTTTTGAGCCTTGAAGCCCAATAATCAAGAGTGAAAAGTCGGGCGTATTTAACGCAGAATCTCTGATTAGGTTTTATGCGGAACAAGACAGGAGTATGAAGAAATGAATCTCAGAAATGTGTGTGTGTGCGTTAATGAGAGATGTACCCATACAACGTATGCATTCACTCTTTCCTTGGATTGTTTTACTTATGTAAGCTTTTTCATTGTGAAATGATTCTTCCACTCACAACTCACGCTTCCACATACAATTGCATGATTATTTGCCAATTCCGAAATGCTTTACAACCAATGATAACACTAAATGCACTTTGCACTGAATCTTTCAAACAAGGGCACAACAAGGTCTCCATCTTGTGCATGATTGCCACTATAAGGCACTTTGCTTACAAAGTGTCCAGAGAGGGTCAGTGACTCTATCATAGGAAAGAGGGATGACTCCTGTGTCCCCCCATCAAAGCGATTATTGGTGACCTGGTACACACACCCAGTGCACTGAATGACCTGAAGCACAGAATGTGTGCAGAAACAAATCCACACACCAGACATACAAGGCAGACACACGCACGCACACACACACGCACACACATACACACACACACACACACACACGCACACACACACACACACACACACACACACACACACACACACACACACACATACACACATCATACAATCCACCTACCTGGAGGAATTTGTTATTCTTGTCCCGAGCTTGCAGAATCATAATGTTGTCTGCCTCCTGACTGACATTGGCATTCCCAAATATGGAGGCTGTGGTGAGTGCATTAGACTCTTCCTCCTGCACAATAAGATCAGTGGGTAATACATGCCAGAGTAGTATGATCATAGAGTTCAGAGTGCTAAAATGAACCCCAACCATCCCATCTTACCCAGACCCCATTCCATTCCATCTTATCAATTCCTCTCTCACTGACACTCTATAATCCCTTCCTCCCACCACCACCACCTGCTAAGAGAGAGAAAATAAAAACAGGTTGGCACAACTAACTACACAAGACACCAATTGTGGTCCATGGAAACACATACAGGAACATCTCCCATCTCCTCTGTTGTGCTGCCTTCTAATTTTATGGCAGAAAAGGGGAAAGGGTTAAGGGCAGAAATAGGGTTAAAGCAGGAAAGAGTTAGAGGCAGGAAAGAGTTAGAGGCAAGAAAAGGTTGGGTTAGAGGCAGGAAAGGGCTAAGGGCAGGAACAGGAAAGAACACACAAACCCATCCACCATTCAACTAGCTTTATCAATTGGAGGCCATACACAATGCTGACACAAGAACTCCAGGTGCTACATGTATTTGCTACTACACTGACAATGTCCCACCCACTCCCTCACTATCATGCATCTCTATACATTGCAATGAGTGTGCATGTGTGTTTAGAGCACACCTTCAATGTGACATCCCCTCTCACAACTAAAATGCTACCTGGATAAAAGTGACGATCCTCTTATGCTTAATAGCCTTTGCACTTTCGATGACCAAATTCAGATCCATGCCTTAGGGTGTGGAAGAAACCACAATGAAATCGAGGTGTAATGCGTTAGTCCCTCAAACTCTGATACCCCCACATCCCCCCCCTCCCCCCCCCCCCCTTAATCACCCATATCCACCAATGCTCTAAATAAGCCCAGTCACCTAACGATTTTCAGTCAATATTAATGATAGGCAGGTTGCTTTTACAAGAGGAAAATGTGTACAAAGCTGTGAGGTTTCAACGTTAAGAGATAACTTTTTAACTTGGATTCCAGCAAGTAAATATAGACTAACAGATTGGAAAGTGTATTTTGAAAGTGTTCACTGACGCCATGCAGACAACCATGAGTCCAATTTCACAACAGGACAGCTTGCGTATCTGTAGGGCACATCCCTTCTTTATGTCTAAATACAGGAGTTCAACTGACACATATTGTGCATGCATGCATGTGTACAAACGCATGATGCTATGTATTTAACCCCTTGAACTACGGGGGGTGCACATCCACCCTCCATCTATATCCACCCTCCCTCTACATCCACCCTCCCTCCATATTCACCCTCCCTCCACATCCACCCCCTTCACATCCACATCCACCCTCCCTCCACATCCACCCTCCCTCCACATCCCCTCTTCCTCTGCATCCACCTACCCTCCACATCACCCTCTCTCCACATCCACCCTCCATCCATATCCACCCCCCTCCACATCCACCTTCCCTCCATATCCACCTTCCCTCCACATCCACCCTCCCTCTACATCCACCCTCCCTCCATATTCACCCTCTCTCCACATCCACCCTCCCTCCACATCCACCCTCCCTCCACATCCACCCTCCCTCTGCATCTACCCTCCCTCCACATCCACCTTCCCTCCATATCCACCTTCCCTCCACATCCACCCTCCCTCCACATTCACCCTCCCTCACACTCAACCATCTTTGGCACTTGCAGGAACAGTACTCCAACCAAACAACCCTTAGCTGCCATCCCTGGCATTTGGAGAGTAAAAGCAATGCAATGACATCATCATGAAACAGAAAAATCGCTTGTAACAGTCACACACTTGTTAATTCTGCTACATGTACTGATGCATGGAGATCTCCCACAATCTTGTGATGGTGGGTAACTCCCCACAAAGAAACAATAGACAAACACACTAGCTTTTTCGATACTTCAATTTCAAGGTCTTCGTACATAGGGTGAGTGGTGCGTGTGTGTGTGTGTGTGTGATATGCTCATATAACTTAACCATCACCATGTGCACTGCCATCTGATGTCATTTACTTAACTACAACAGATGAGTATAGAGCAAAATTGAAAATGCAAAGCAGAAAAAAAATCCCTCAAATTGAGGATACATCTTGTACCACACACTACAATGTACTGGTCTAAAATTCTCCAGTAAACTGTGTCTGATATGAACATAAATAAATAATCATAGACTTTGTTATTATGCTATATTTGATAATGTTGTGCTATAGAGTGACACTCCCTGACTTCCAATCATAGGAAATAGCCCCTTGTCAGTATAAACAGAGTAGGGAAGATGGTACTATTCCACTTTCAAAACACAAGCAGAGAATAATGGAAAATACCAACTTCAAGGAATACGTGCTACAACACAAGTAACAGATCACCATTAATAACTTGCTAGAGTAAAATCACTTCAATACAACGCCTCTTGTAAACACACACATGCTCACTTGCACACACACATGCACACACACACCCTCCCCCTCCCTAGTCTCGTACCCAGACCCACGTTTAGGTAAGCATTATCCGCATAATGTATAATAGCATGGTCTGGGCACGAGACTATCCCCCCCCCCCCCCCCCCCCCCCCCCCCCTCCCTTCTCTCAGCTCTAACCTCAATTCCAAACGCGCTATTCGCTCTCTGGGCGACGTCACAGGGGAATTCGGTCCAACTCTTGGTAGCCCCCCGCGATGGTTCTGTCACCCTGCCATGACTATGACCCTGCCATGACCATGACCTTGCCATGACCATCACCCATCACCCTGCCATGACCATCACCTTGCCATGACCATCACCCTACCATGACCATCACCCAGCCATGACCATCACCCTGCCATGAACATCAACCTGCCATAACCATCACCATGCCATGACCATCACCCTGCCATGACCATCACCCTGCACCCTGCCATGACCATCACCTTGCCATGACCATCACCTTGCCATGACCACATCACCCTGCCATGACCATCTCCCTGCCATGACCATCACCCTGCTATGACCATCACCCTGCCATGACCATCACCCTGCCATGACCATCACCCTGCCATGACCATCACCCTACCATGACCATCTCCCTGCCATGACCATCACCCTGCATGACCACCACCCTGCCGTGACCATCACCCAGGCCTCACTATGACCCTGCCATGACCATCACCCTGCCATGACCATCACCCTGCCATGACCATCACCCTGCCATGACCATCACCCTGCCATGACCATCATCCTGCCATGAACATCACCCTGCCATAACCATCACCCTGCTATGACCATCACCCTGCCATGAACATCACCCTGCCATGACCATCACCCTGCCATGACCATCACCCTGCCATGACCATCACCCTACCATGACCATCTCCCTGCCATGACCATCACCCTGCCATGACCATCACCCTGCCATGACCATCACCCCGCCATGACCATCACCCTGCGATCACCATCACCCAGTCATGAACATCACCCTGCATGACCATCACCCTGCCGTGACCATCACCTTGCCATGACCATCACCCTGCCATGACCATCACCCTGCCATAACCATCACCATGCCATGACCATCACCCTGCCATGACCATCACCCTGCACCCTGCCATGACCATCACCCTGCCATGAACATCACCTTGCCATGACCATCACCTTGCCATGACCATCACCCTACCATGACCATCACCTTGCCATGACCATCACCTTGCCATGACCATCACCCATCACCCTGCCATGACCATCACCTTGCCATGACCATCACCCTACCATGACCATCACCCTGCCATGACCATCACCTTGCCATGACCATCACCTTGCCATGACCATCACCTTGCCATGACCATCAACCTGCCATGACCATAACCCTGCCATGACAATCACCCTGCCATAACTATCACCCTGCCATGACCATCACCCTGCCATGACCATCACCCTGCCATGACCATCACCCTGCACTCTGCCATGACCATCACCCTGCCATGAACATCACCCTGCCATGACCATTACCCTGTCATGACCATCACCCTGCCATGACCATCACCCTGTCATGACCATCACCCTGCCATGACCATAACCCTGCCATGACCATCACCCTGCCATGACCATCACCCTGCCATGACCATCACCCTGTCATGACAATCACCCTGCCATGACCATAACCCTGCCATGACCATCACCCTGCCATGACCATCACCCTG
The DNA here is from genome assembly GCA_963681505.1 of Eunapius fragilis. Classification (NCBI taxonomy): domain Eukaryota; kingdom Metazoa; phylum Porifera; class Demospongiae; order Spongillida; family Spongillidae; genus Eunapius; species Eunapius fragilis. The sequence continues at coordinate 345,760 of OY811975.1, read as the reverse complement.
CACTCTGCCATGACCATCACCCTGCCATGACCATCACCCTGCCATGAACATCACCCTGCCATGACCATCAACCTGCCATGACCATCACCCTGCCATGACCATCAACCTGCCATGACCATCACCCTGCCATGACCATAACCCTGCCATGACCATCACCCTGCACTCTGCCATGACCATCACCCTGCCATGACCATCACCCTGCCATGACCATCACCCTGCCATGACCATCACCCTGCACTCTGCCATGACCATCACCCTGCCATGACCATCACCCTGCCATGAACATCACCCTGCCATGACCATCACCCTGCCATGACCATCACCCTGCCATGACCATCACCCTGTCATGACCATCACCCTGCCATGACCATAACCCTGCCATGACCATCACCCTGCCATTAACAACTTGCTCACATAGTAAAATCACGTCAATATTATGCCTCTTGTAACACACACACATCCTCACTTGCCCACACACATGCACACACACATGCTCATGTGCACACACACACCATTACCATGGCTGTGCTTGTATGCACCTGTACTTCATCAAGAAAGTTGGGTTAGCAGCTGCAGAAAAGTGGGGAAGAGCATAGTGATGAAACCTTCCATACTCTTGTGATATGGAGGCACTCTACCTGAGGTGGTGATGTGTTGTCACCTGTCCTGTTGCATGGTGATGTGTTGTCACCTGACTTGTTGCATGGTGATGTGTTGTCACCTGACCTGTTGCATGGTGATGTGTTGTCACCTGACCTGTTGCATGGAAATGTGTTGTCACCTGTAGTGTCCCATGGGGATGAATTGCCAGTAAGGTAGTAGAGATGCTGGGAGTTTGAGGAGTTGGAAATGCCTAAATTAGATAGCATGGCTGCAAAGGGCAGGTTAAGGCATCATAAATGGATAATCGACATGATTAGAGATGGGTACATGTTGCCTTTTTCTGTAGAACCACTAGCTTATAGGAGGGGTAATAAGAACACTGCATACACTAATGCTGTTTTTGTTCATGATGCGATAGTGGACTTGGTAAAGGGAGGGTTTGTGGAGGAGGTAGCAAAACAGAGCCATATGTATGCAGTCCTCTGTCAGTAGTGGAGAACAGTGCGGGCAAGAAGCGGCTAGTGGTAAACCTGAGACACATCAATAAGTTCTTATGGAAACGAAAGTTTATGTTTAAGGATTTACGGATCGCAATGATGTTATTTGAACGAGGGGAGCTCATGTTTAATTTTGACCTAAAGTCGGGTTACCACTATGTGGATATGGCAGTAAAGCATCGTAAGTACCTAGGTTATGAGTGGGAGCAGTGTTTTTAAGTGTTTACGGTTTTACCCATTGGGATAGCATCAGCACCATATGTTTTTACAAAGCTGTTATGCCCACTGGTGAAGCTTTGGCGATCCAGAGGTTAAAAATCCCTCATGTTCTTGGGTGATGGTATAGTTGCGGTGGGTGGTAAAGAAAAGGCAGAGGGCTGGTCTATGGGTTAAGAACTCATTGCACAGTGCTGGTTTTGTGATTAATGATGCCAAATCAGTGTGAATTCCATCACACTGGGTAACGTGGTTGAGTTTTCAATTGATTTGTTAGAGGGGTTGGTATTTGTACCTCAGGGAAAACTGGATGCTTAGCTAGCATTGCTAAAGGCTTCATTGACATTCAATAGCTTAGGGGCTAAACGCATCGCCAGCATAGTGGGGAAGATTATTTCAATGGGTATTGCTTTAGGACTGGTGTCAAGGTTTATGACCAGAAATTTGTATGCATTGCTTGACTCTCGATATGCATGGTGCGATGTTTTAAAGGTGTCACCACAAGCACATATGGAACTAGAGTTCTGGGTAAACTGCCTGCATAGATTACATTTCACAACCAATATGGCATAGCCCTTCAGCTGTTGGAGTGGTGTACTCAGATGCAAGTGATAAAGGGTATGGTGGGTACACTGTGGAGCATGGTGTTCATGTGGCTCAAGGTAGTTGGTTACCCTAGGAGGCCATACAGAGCTCTACCTGGAGGGAGTTAGTGAGTGAGTAGAGTCTATTGCTTCCAAACTGTTAAATAAGAGAGTTAGTTAGTTCTCAGATAATCAAAATGTAGTTGTGCATTCTCCAGGTAGGCAGTGGTAAACCTCACTTGCAAGAACAGGCCATGAAGGTGTTTGAGACTTGTACTAAATCAAGTTGGAGCCTGAATGGCTACCGCGTGAGGAATACGAGTTGGCTGATTTTGTTAGTCGTATTGTTGATTATGATGATTGGCAAGTGAATCCAAAGTTATTCCATGGTTTAGATGGTGTTTGGGGCCCTCATTCCATAGATAGATTTGCTAATAACTACAATACACAGCTCCCACAATTTAATTCTCATTTTGCATTCCCAGGGTTGGAGGCTGTTGATGCATTTACGGTGGATTGGGGCGGTGGGGAGAACAACTGGTGGTGTCCGCCACCAGGTCATTTGGTGAGGGTAATAAGGCATGCAGAGGTGTGTCGTGCTATAGAAACACTTATAGTACCGTATTGGGAGTCAGCCCCCTTTTGGCCGTTTATTGTGTCCAGATGGATCGGGGTAGGGGCTGGAGAAGAGTAAAGGGATGGAATGTGTATGCCTCATTTGTGGTGGAGGTTAGTGTGTTGTCTGCAGCCACATTTCGGGTGGTAATTTGTTTGGTGAATGTGGGCCTAGTGACAATCTGCTTGCCCTGAGAGTGGGGTTTTAACAGAGCAATTGTTAAAGTTTTTGCTGCTTGAACCAGTGTGGGTCTCAATGATTGCCAGAGGCAGATTATGTTGGGTTGACCAGAATGGGTTGTAATGGTTGCCAGGGGCAGCGTTGTGTTGCTTTGACCAGTGTGGTCTCTATGGTTGCCGGGGGCATTGGGCCTGTATGTGTCATAATGATTGCCGGTGGCAGTGTTGTGTTGTGTGAACAGAATGGTATTTACCACTGTCGGCAGGAAGAGGTCTAGGAGGCCTATGTTTGACTTGGGGTTCAAATGGAACCCAGAGGGCCAGGTCAACGATGGTTGGACCGTGTGGCCCAAGAGGGTTGTATTACCGCTGCCGGGGGCAGCAAGACAGGCTACTAGTTAATTTGACAATCTAGAACCAATTAATATAGTTGAAAGCACAGCATGTCCCTAAAGCTATTACATCTCTAAACAGATACATTTATGTCTTTGTGAGGAAGCCTGCTTTCAAACTTGTTATTCTTGTAGGCAGGGTGATCTCCTGAAAATTAACATCCACTGAGGAGGTGGGAAGGGTGACAGGGTACATGTGGAGAAGGTGAACCATCAGTCTGATGTAGCCATTGTGGCTGCCAACCATCATCTCTACATCTTTCAATACAGTGTCTGGCACAGGAGCTTCAAGGTCATTGACATAATGGGTTAGAATTTTATGGATCTACAGGAGAGGAGAGTAGAGAGGGAAGGGGAAAGAGAGGAGAGAGGGAAGGAAGAGGAAGGATTAAGTGATGAATGAGAGGAAATTATATTGTTGACAGGAGTCACAAGTAATGTACATATGACATCACCCACTCTCTCCTGCCATTTTATCTCCCATCCCCCATGACCCAAAGATGTACCCATGTCATCCTCCTCCCTGGTTCATACCTGTTTTGGGTTAAGGGAGGGACAGATGGATTTAATCTCTATGACATCATTGGTCTTGTTCATCTGAAGTAGCTTACATGTCTGGTACACAGGACTGATCTCAGCTAACACACCACTCTCTGCCAGTCCTCTCTTCACACACCATTCCTCCAACTGGCTATGGTTATAGGGGTGGGACAGCAGAAATAGAACACATCACCATGGAGACAGGCTAAACATGTGACAGACCTGATCTGATGGCCATATTTCTAATGACACATGTCCCTCCTAAGCATAATGGTGTTGAGCATGTGACCATTGATGTAGTAGAACAGCTGGGGATGAGGGAATATGTAAGACTGGGGAGGAGGAATGTGTAAGACTGGGGAGGAGGAATGTGTAAGACTGGGGAGGAGGAATGTGTAAGACTGGGGAGGAGGAATGTGTAAGACTGGGGAGGATGAATGTGTAAGACTGGGGAGGAAGAAACATCTACATGCGCATCACATGCTCACACATACAAATGCACACACACACACATACACACACAAGGATACACCTGCACTACAAGGCTGTGGTCTACATGTGCATACTCCAATGTGACAACAATCTCCTCCAGTGTGTTCACCAGATCCATGACAGTCATCTTGGGAAAATTGGCCTTCCCCTTGGTGGTGTCCCCCTTCAGTACCTATCCGAAGGCCTTCATACTCCAGCATACAGGGAACTGCATTGGGGAAACAGACCATGTTACATGTATTAACCACCCCCCCACCCCCCCTCTGATCCTTAAATATTAATGTGTATCATTGATGACCAATTATTGATGGTTCAATACCTTATAACACCAAGGTTTCCCTTATTCTCTTAATTTCCCTGTTCTAACATTATTTCAGAAGTCTTATAATCAGATTGTGGATATCAACAGCCAGGACATTAAGCTGATGGTGATACTCTGTCAGGTCAAAGTTTGTCAAACAGTTCTTGGCTGTTTCTCATGCTGGAGGTGGAGTGATGATGGGTGGTGGTTAAGGTGGGTGTGGTATTACGATAGGGTTAAGCTAGTAAACCATTGGGGTTTTAATGATCAATACAACGAGGGTGTTGTTGTAACCTACAAGTATTGACCAAACCCCTCAGCTTGTTGTCCCCAGGGCACTGCCTAAGATGGAGGGACAGAGCTGTTGTGTTGGCCAACCAGAAGGCCAACATCTGTGAGTCCTTCTGATGTAGCTGGGAACAGAACATAGACCACTGCCATATAAGGAACCTTGGACCCACCCCTCCATCCCCAATGTTCCTTCTTTCTAACCCCATCTCCACCAATACCCATTTATACTCACTTTGGTGACTTTCTTAATTCTCTTGATTACTCCCTAGAGCCCAGTGGTCATTTCCTTCTTATGGCAGTGATCGGGATAACGCAGGCACATGAAGATCATGTGAGCCACTATGCAGGGGGTGTGGCCTTCAACCTGATCTGGCATCATGTCCATCACCAGAGTGTTAAGCAGAAGGTGGAGGTCCAGCCATGAGGATACTTAATTACCATGCTTAGTAACTAGTCCCCTGATTTTATGCTTCTGTACTACTGCCATGCAACGTGCCCATTTGACTGATTGGCAAGTAAGGGGCCTGGGCGAAACATGCCACGAACCATGACCGTGCATCCCCAGACCTGTTGACCCAGGCAATGCTCCCGTGAGGTGACGCTGGTCACTCGTTGGGAGTGGTCCGGTCGTGTGGGGGAGACTCGGGGAGACAGGCACCAGATGGTGATGCTGATCACCAAGTGGGTGACCTGCGTACCAAGCCAGGACGCTGCCCAGGCTTGGGTCCCCGAGATAGGTCAGGCCCGTAGGGTTCCGCCCTGGCTGTATTTAATGCACCAAATAGCAAATAGCATAACAAGTGAATGAGAGCAGTACAAATACAGAAGGTGAAGCAGGGGTGGAGGGAGGGAGATGCAAGAGCAGACCTATGCGTCAGCTTCCTGAAGCACTGAGTGTGCTGGGAAGCTGTTAGTGCGTGCATATACCCCCACAAGCCGGCCATCGCGCAGTAAGGGACAAAGGACCCCGCTCGCGCGCGCCCTTACCCCATGCCCCAGCACAAAGGGACAAAGGAAAAGGGCACCACTTGCACACTCCCCACTCCCATGCACCGCCTAACCACAAGCTCTGATAAGTAATTGCTAGGCACCCATTAAAACTGTGTATCCAACCACAAGTACATGCAGTTACCAAGCAACCATTAAACCCTGTTTAGCACCCTAAACAGAACCTTAATTACCATGCTTAGTAACTAGTCCCCTGATTTTATGCTTCTGTACTACTGCCATGCAACGTGCCCATTTGACTGATTGGCAAGTAAGGGGCCTGGGCGAAACATGCCACGAACCATGACCGTGCATCCCCAGACCTGTTGACCCAGGCAATGCTCCCGTGAGGTGACGCTGGTCACTCGTTGGGAGTGGTCCGGTCGTGTGGGGGAGACTCGGGGAGACAGGCACCAGATGGTGATGCTGATCACCAAGTGGGTGACCTGCGTACCAAGCCAGGACGCTGCCCAGGCTTGGGTCCCCGAGATAGGTCAGGCCCGTAGGGTTCCGCCCAAGGTTTACCCCCCACACTAACGCAAGCACTTTCTTTACTGGCCAGATTGTGAGGATATATGGATGTATATAATGCACATACATAACAAAAAAGGGGGAAAATGAAAAAAGAAGCAGTTATTAGACCTTCGCCATCATTGCTGCAGCTGAACTGTGCTTGGGAGTATATCTCACGTAAGTCTCAAAAGCTTTGCTACGCCACCGACCCAGTTCCATTATCTTCTTCTCCGGCAAACCGGCCTTAGCTGCCGCTGTGGCTGCCCCTATCCTAAAACTGTGGGTGTTGAACAGCCTGGGGTTGAGGCCTATCCTCGCTAGGTGTCGGTGGAGCCAGCTTCGAAAGGCTCTTGCTGTCAAAGCAGTGCCGTTGGTATCCTGGAAAAGGGGTGCTGAGGTTGGCCTTCGATCCTGCTTCAGATATTGCTCCATGGCCTGGACCGGGCAGCAACTGTCTCTTGAGCAACCAATTTTAACAAATGCCCCTCTTCCCCACTGGTCTGTTTTTGAGTGTCGCAATCCGACTTGCATCTCGTGATTGCTCAGCAGGATATCACCTTTGGACAGCGGGACAGGGCGGTGGGGTGTGACCGTGAACTCCCCAATCCTTAGAAAACCAAAGAAGGCGAGTGTTGCTGCTGCTCGGAACATCTGCTTATCCCGGCTCCGAAGCGACCTGCTATCTCTTGAAGACCTGAGCAATTTGCACAGCATTCTGGGCGTAATCGGGCGTCTGCGACTCTTTGGTGGGCTATCAAGATTCGAGCGCCGGATCCCTCTCAAAGTCAGCCTTAGAATCGGGTTGCCTCTAACAGGACTCCGACAGCCTTCTGATTCGTGCAAGAATGACACCGCTGCCAAGTACACCCTGATGGTCGGTAGGGTCACCAATGATGAGAGGTGGGATGCGAATGCTGCCACCAGACGCTTGCTAGCAGGGACAGGCTGGACGTGGAGGTTGGTACAGAAGGTGAGGTAACGCCGGATACCCACTCGATAGGTTGAGGCAGTGGAGGGTGCCAGGGACCTATCAATCAACCTTCTAAGTTGGGCCTCTAGAACGTCGCCAAGCTCGGGGGCATTGCTGAAGGGAGAGGATCGGCCTGTGGAGCGAGGGTAAAGAATGTGAGCATCCTATCCCTAGACAAGGCATCTGCTAATGCATTATGAGCCCCTGGTACATGCACCATTTTGATAGTAAAATTGCCCTGGGCAGCAATGAAGAATAGCTCACGAAACAACACCATGAGAGAAGGGTCCCGTGAAGACTGGCCGGTCCAAGCGTGGACTACCGCCAAGTTATCACAGTGGAAGATAACGCGACGACCCATCAACCTCTTGTGCCAGGTGCTGGTTGCTGCAAGGATGGCAAATAACTCCTGCCACTGGATTGACCGGTGCGGCTGCTTTTGGTGGGGGAGCCAGGGACCTCTGAACCACGACCCTTCAAAGAACGCCCCAAAGCCTAGAGCACCTGAGGCATCCGTGAAAAGGTTCAGGCTATCTGCATCAGCCCATTGTGTGTCTAAGAACATTGCACGACCGTTCCATGTGGGCAAGAAGCGAGCCCACCAGTCGAGGTCAGCCCTGGCTTCTGCTGAGAGCCGGACATGATGGTGCAACCTCTCAACTGTTGTAGACAGGTCTATAAGGCGACGCAGGAACAGCCGACCGGCATGGACAACCTTTGTGGCGAAGGACAAAGTGCCAATCAAGGACAGCAGCTCACGTTTGGTGGCACTGCGGCGCCCCAACCATGAGAGGACCTTGGACTGGATTTCCTCCAGCTTCCCCTGAGGAAGGGACATCACCCGGGCCTCCGTGTCGAGCATGATGCCCAGAAAGGTGATGCGCGTGGAAGGCCCCTCCAGTTTGTCAAAAGCCACGGGTATGCCCAAGCTTTCGCATGCGCTCAGGGTCAGCTGGACTGCGGATGAGCATTGATCTGTGCCTGGGGCTCCCGCTACCAGGAAGTCGTCCAAGTAGTGGACAGCGTCCACCTGGTAGTTGTTGTCCAGGATCCAATGCAGTGCCTCTACAAATTGGTTAAAGAGATAAGGCGCAGACCGGAGTCCAAATGGCAGACATGTGTCCAGATAGAAGCCTCCCTGCCATTGCATACCGAGGAGGTCCCAGTCCTTCGGGTCAATGGGCACCATCCTGAAGGCAGACTTCAAGTCGATCTTTGCCAGGATAGCGCCCGTGCCATACCTGGAGATCATCTCGACTGCATCGTCCACTGTGGAGTACTGGACTGGGAATTGGTCATTGTCGATCCCATCGTTCACACTGGATCCAAATGGAGCAGAGAGGTGCAGGATCATCCTCCATTTGCCATTCTTCTTTGGGATGACCCCCAGACCGGAAGACCTGAAAGTGTTCATGGGGATGGTAGCAAATGGGCCCAGTACTCTGCCTGCTTCTACTTCCTTAGCTAGTTCAGCTGTAATGATGTGCGGGTGCTGAGCGGCAGAAGGTAAATTACTTGATATATAAGGGGTGTGGGGACCAGAAAAACCTATAGAGACGCCGTACGTAATGCTATTTAGCAGCCAGTTAACCCAGGCTTTGTCGTTGTGTGATGCTAACTCACTCTCGAATTGAGAGCGTCGTAACGGGGTGCATACCCGCTTCTCAGCCAGGCGGAGCTGGGGCAGCCCGGGGGCAGGATTTTCCAGGATGGTCCCCACCGCACCCAACTGTCCAGCACTTGTGGGCAAACTTGCAATCTGCCCTAGTACAGGTGGCAAAGTTGTATCTTCTGCAGATTTCTTGGCCTGAGGTGATCTGGAGGGTGCGTCCTCCAGACTGGGTGGGTCCTGCAGCCGAGGGTGTTTGGCGGGCGGTGTTGAGGCCCTGACCAGATGGTTTGAAGGCCCGAAATGGCTGCCTGGTCGCACACCAAACCAGCAAATCCTCCTTGAGGTGGTCCCACGGGATGCTGCGGGCCTTGTCCCTGGCTACTGCCTGCCGGAAACAGTAGTCGTATTTTATGCACACATTCACTGCATAGGAGGAAAAAAGCTGGGTAACTATGACTTGGTATTTGATAAGCTGTTGTGCCAAGCGGGGAGCCGATTGTACACGTATGGCCAAATAAACATTCCATGCCTCCATCCAAGAAGCGAAGTCACCTACGCACCGCTTGCTTGCCTTCTTCTTGCCCTCGCGTTTCCCCTGCAACTGGAGGGCACCCCACCCCTCCTCGTTCCCCGGACCCAACAGATCATCAAAATTCGTGAATTTACCTTTTTTGATTCTCTTTACGATGTGTTTTGACGGCGTAAACACGCAGGTGGGCAGCGGGGACACGAGGAATTCCTCCAGGCTACTGGAACGGCGGTGGCGGTGATGGCGGTGCCTCCGGTGACGACTGCCTCTCGAACGCGACGACGACGGCGATGAGGAGGAGGAGGAGGAGGAGGAGGAGCTCGAGCTGTCTGACTCGTCCCTTTTTCGGTAGCGTTTCCGCGGACGGTGGCCCTCCTGCGAGCTCGATCGGCGCGATCTACGCTTCGGAGCCCTTGCGCGATTGGATGGTGAGCGCGCGACGTCCGCTTGATTTAGCCATGACCGCGACCTACGTCGGTGACGCCTCTGTGCCTGATCAAGGCGGGGAACAGGTGAGGTTGCTGCGGCAACCTTGCGGCGACCTGTGTGGTGACCCGCGTCAGGACTGGGGGACTTAGAGGCGCTGCTCGTCGACGGAGATGGGCTGGCAGCAATCGGTCGAGGACGACGTAGCGAGTGGGGACCTCCACGCGGCGGCGTGGAGGAGCTGGAGCGCGAGCTAGGTGAGCTGCTCCTGGCAGGAACGAGATGATGCTCCGCGTCAGACGGGGTGGCAGGATCCGCGTCACTGTGCTCCTGGTCTGAGGCGGTGGACTCCTCGGTGTGGTCGAGCAAGCGCTGAACCATTGCTTTTTTAGAGCCCGTCACTACGAGATTAGCTTGCATGAGGCGAAGGCGCAAGACCTCTGCCGTTAGGCGCAATAGCCGGTTACGTCTCGATGCAAGAGCAGACCTATGCGTCAGCTTCCTGAAGCACTGAGTGTGCTGGGAAGCTGTTAGTGCGTGCATATACCCCCACAAGCCGGCCATCGCGCAGTAAGGGACAAAGGACCCCGCTCGCGCGCGCCCTTACCCCATGCCCCAGCACAAAGGGACAAAGGAAAAGGGCACCACTTGCACACTCCCCACTCCCATGCACCGCCTAACCACAAGCTCTGATAAGTAATTGCTAGGCACCCATTAAAACTGTGTATCCAACCACAAGTACATGCAGTTACCAAGCAACCATTAAACCCTGTTTAGCACCCTAAACAGAACCTTAGGTAGAGGGACAACATGGGGGTTAGGCATGACAGGCCCATACATGCAAACACAAATATGATATTAGACACCCACCATACCTCTTCCCACCACCTCCACCCACCCTCTGTCCTAAAGCTACATAACCAAGATGTATCACGCACACACACACACACACACGCGCGCGCGCACACACACACACATACACACACACCAGTCGTTTCCAGCGGTACTACCTGCGCATGCGCAAGATTTGGATGCGCTCTTTTTATGGCAATATATCATCCGGCCAACTTGTGAACCATCTGTTGTGTAACAGGGCTATTTGGCGCTTTATTACAGCCTATCAATAGTGGATGTCTTACCCAAGAGACAGAAATCGTCTTGAACCTCTGGATGCGTACTTCAAAGGGGGTACGTTGCACATCTTAGCTATTTTGAATATAGTGTCCGGCATAAGTCAAGTATCTCGCATTAGATATTCATAGCCACTGAATGGTTGTGGCCATTTCTATAGGCATGAAATCATTAGCAACGTTACGGGTATACATGTACCTGACTCCCTGCCACATCCCACAGCGTACTGCCATTTTTTCCAGCTAGCGCGGCCGCGCCCCATAATTTTTGCTAACACGTGGTATCGTTTCCCCACTTACTGCTAAGACGCGCGACCAACCTTAGCTAAACTTTCTAGCTGCGCCTCCTGCTCTTTCCGCGCGCTTGCCATGCCTAGCCTTCTGTGTCGATTATGGAACAAAACGGTAGAACGGTGTGTGATGACGTTGCAAATGATGTCAATTCCATTCAGCCGCATGAATATCTAATGAGAAGCTAAATTTGACTTATGCCCCTACTGGTATTATGAGCTGAAATGTGCGTTGTGACTTGTGTGTTGTAACTTGTCCGCTGGAAAGGCGCGCAGTGGCGGAAGGGGGAAAATTCTAATTTGGCGGTTAATTAGATTTATAACAATTCTCATTGTAATTCTCTTCTTCCTTCTCCTTGGTCTCTTCTTCCCCTGTCTCCTCCCCTCTCTGGTGCTCTCTCTTCCGGCCTCTTTTGCCTGGGTGCTATGCAGCCATGGCACTGCTGGTGGGGGTGGCAGGAATGCTGACAGCTCTGGGGTTGGCAGGTACATGTATGCTGGCGAAGGTGGTAGGACTGCTGGCAAGACTGCTAGCTGCACTGCTGGCTGCACTGCTGAAAGGACTGGCGGAGAATATACATGTACGTGGAAGACACAAACAGCAGTGTACAATAGACCAACGAATAATTTATATTAAAGAGGCAATAAAGTAAAATACCAAAACATATTGTGTGTATTGCCAATAATGTTACTGATGTCATTGGTTTTAAAAAATACATAAGATACTGCTCACTGTAGTTTCTTCCTCGATGTAATGTATGACCTCTCAGGATAACTTGTGAATGCATTTTGAAGCAGTTGGTTCTATTATATATTCCTTGTCGTAAAGTAAAGCAGGTGCAAAATCAGTATACCTGTAGTGTCCTATGAAGGATTGGTTCATTGGTGTGGTTATCGATCTCTAAAAATGATGACAAAGCATTGTATTTACTCACCCACTTGCATATATTAAAATTCAATGTCTATTGTTATTAAAATTATGTTTGATAATTAATTTTAATAGTCAAAACACTGAAATAATGTTAAGAAACACCAATTGATTTGGTTGCTACTAGTGAGTTAATGTCTAATCTACCTTTGACTTATATATAGGACAATTGTTCTCTATATAGGAAGTTTTTCACAAGTATAATGTGTGTAGGTCTTGCATAGTTAATTTCCTTTCAACATTGAAAACAATTCATCAGTAGTGGATTTACCTAAAAATCTAAAATTTAATGATCCAGATCCTATATTTTGGACGTCTGTCCTATATATAGGAGGACAACACGCGGGTCGATTAAACATTAATATAAAAGTCAAAGTGGTGGTTTATTAATGTTTTCACATCATGTTTAATTAACAGACTGCATTCATTAGTATGTTCCTTTTTGAGCAGTCACCATACTTTTGAGCTCAATGTAGTCAGGTGGTCAGTTCTTTGAGGGGTTTACATTGGCATAGTCGGCAGGATATCATTGAAGGATGCAAATGCAAACATGCACAGCCCTGTTCAACCGAGTTTTCGGTGACTGGTATACATGGATTCGAAAATTCGGAGGTCTTGCAGAGTTTTAACGGTGCAATTATGCAGACAAACTCTTATAGCTGTACGCTTGTGGAGCTGGCAGCGCTTCCACTTGGAACGTTAGCTGTGAAAGCCCTAATGTGCAGGTTCGAGCCAGAAGGGACGAGGTTGGTGTGTACCAGAAGTTGTGGGTCACCAGAAATAGAAAGGGAAAGATTGAACCCCTGTGACATAATGGAGCTCACAACGCGAGCCCAGCCCTAATCAGAAGATCTGGCAAGCTGGCACTCTTTCTATTCTACAAAATGCTGAGTTCTATACCCTGCAGCAGGTAAATCATTGTCAGGAGTAAACCCAGGCTGGGCACTACCGCTGCAAGGAAATGTGATACAGTAAAGAAATATACAGTACCTCACTCAAACGAAGACCATCAAAATATTTTGCCCTTTCATGAAGTGGACATTACTGGAGTAGTGTGGGAGTGATAGACTCATTTGGTGTGCGTAAGACATCTGCATGAAGGCCCATTGGAGGTCACGTTGGGGAAGATTAAACACTCAGGGTCGGCCTTTAGATTTTTGGCAGCCCTAGGCAAAATAGGTCTTAGCGGTCCTTCTAACCTTGCTCGAGGGTGGTCTGGGGAAAGAAAAATGATCTTAATCCCTTTCAACATTGCATGCTCATCCACATTTGCAGCTTGCGACAGCGCGTATATATCGTAATCATCACTGAACACATGACAATAATGAATATTTAAAGTTTCTTATACTTATATATGCATGAAAAGTGATTTTTCTAGCTTTAATGGCTGAAAATGAATCAATTAATAATACTTTTGTTAGCCCAGTGCCGTTGCTTTCTTGGTCGTGCACAAACTGCTATACATTGCAAACTGTTTTGTTACCAAATTCAACTGAAGCAAGGACAACAGCCATTTGCTCATTGCGGCTAACATCAGGTCCTGGAGAGTGCAATCTAACATGACTGAGTAGTACTTTGATTTAGTAACACTTGCAAGGATTTCTTTAAAAACATGGTTGCTGATTTGTTGTATTTTTCATTCGTTTACTAATGATCATTGCTGATACGTTGAACGTGCTCTTGTAGAACAGGGTCGAATTTTAACAAGTTGTACTAGGCCTAAACATTTTTCATTGTTAGGAGCATTCAAATCCTCGAAATGCCATGTTGTTTTGAGCCAGAAACTGAACTCAGTATTGCTAATAGCCGCTCGAGTACTCCACGCCAGTGCATTTCTTCGGCAAGGATGCACCTTTGGAATTCACTATCAATGGTTTGTTTTTGATTCAGCCAATTTTCTGTATCTATCCATATTTTATGTGTTTGATGTGGTTTGAATTAAGATGTTTCACGTTCAGCAAGAATAGCCGTTATGTTTTTCCAATCACAGTATAGACTGGCTTTCATTTGACAAAGTGTCACTGGCAGAATACTCCATTGCTGCACCTACATTCATCATCTGTACATTTTCGATCACCCACGTACTCCTCCTTGAAGTCCTCGTCAGCAGTAGACCTCTTGAAATGTTTCAAGGTCAATCATTGCTGCGATTTCATAAAGTTATCATGAGTTCTCTTTCGCTTCTGCTTTTTAGTGCCAGATTCCTACTTAGGGCCAGACATTTTAATTTATTTTTTAAAAGAATGTATAAGTACGTCAGGGACCAAGGTTGACCTTGCTGAGGAGAATGCAGAGTTCTTCGAGGGCAGGCTTGAGAAATGGTGCTAGACCATGGTGAAAAGGTTGCATGTGACAGGGAACCTTTGACACACGGGATTCAAGCAATATATGGCGAGGAATGAATTGATGATGAAGTTGAATACATGCAGTCATACCGGTTGATTTCGCTGGTTAGTGTGTGCAAACTAGCGGTGGTGAGTGTATGAGTGTTAATAAGCATGTGAATAATTAAGTAGCAGCAAGTTGGCGACCCCTTTGACCGGTGGCCCTAGGCATTTGCCTAGTCTGCCTTGTGTTAAGACGGGCCCTAAAACACTGCATAGGTTACGGGAATGATTCTACTGGCCGGGACATAAAGATGTAGCCAGCTTGTTCACACTTGCAAAGATTTTGCTGCCTGTCCAGCATCCAGGAGGAGAGCCCAATCACTCCTATTAAAGTTGGACCCCCATTGCAGATTATGTTTTAATCCCACTTGTGGAATCCAAGGATGCTAACTGGTACATCCTTGTGGTGGGAAATTATTTACATCAGCATATAAATCAAGAAACAAGGACTGTAGCGAGAATCCTAGTAGAATAACATAGCCAGAAAGGATTCCCCGAGCAACTTCTTGGATATCCAGAAAACTAGAACTACTCACTACCATCCTGCCTTTGGAGGAATATGAAGATTTACTGTGCAACATCCTGGCTACTGCGTTGGAAGCTGCCACTTTTTTGAGGTTATCAAGTAGCTTTCAGGTGCCATCTATAGGATCTGGCACACAGCAAAGAGGAGGCAAAGTCAATGGTTCACTTTGAATGTCTCAAGCCTTGTAACTCAGATTCCCACCTTCACAAGGCCAAAGTAGCCAGTGGGACACTGGAGCGTCCTATCAATGAACGTTCCCCTACTATGAATGCAGGATGAGGTGCTAACCCAACTAGCAAATGAGGGGGAACAATCAAGTGGGGGGAGACATGGTTATAGAGATCGAAATTGCTGGGCAGCTGCCAGAAGAGAACCTAGGAAGTACAATTGAAGACAACATGAAAGCAGGATAGGTACCAGAGAAAACATCAGATTCAGATTGTTCACCCTCGCCTGATAATTCAGAGCAAGGTGTTGCTTACCCTGTAGAGCACAAGTTAGAGATCAAAAGGAACCGAACTGGTATGGCAAATTGGTTACTTATCATATTTGACAGAGACGGACTGTATTCATTATCGTCTCATGCTTTGCGCATGCATGTGTGTTGGTTGTTCCTTTTTGAGCAGTCACTCTATTGTTGAACTCATGTAGTCAGGTGGTCAGTTCTCACATTTTGACTAATATAGCAAAATGTGAGATTTTTAAACTTTCATTCAAGCTACAAGTAACCAATAGTTACAATTAATTAAAAATTGCATTATGATATTATTTGATTTTATCTCTATGATTTCATCTTCAAAACACAATTCCTATTTCCCTAACTTACACATTATATTGATTTAAATGATATTCCTATTAAAAATCATATTCATTTGAAACCTTAATTGCTTTTCATTTCAAACATCCTGAATAAATTCACAATTTGTCAATGTATTATTTTATTGCAGTTGGAATCGTATTCATTGTGGAATGTGACTGACGAAAATTTAAAGAAGGTACATTTTATAAGCGTAGTGGTCTTTATGTGTATTCAAGTTTCACTTGTTGTTTTGATTAATAAAAGGCAGATCAACTTTATTAATGGTAACATAATTTATAAATGCTGCTTTTAATTAAACATTGTTGTGCATGATATCAAATTAATTTAATGAGTGCTCTAACTGATAATCCTATTAAGAAGTACGTTTGAAACCTCAATGTATTCAGCAACATAGTCACCAATTTTTTTCCAGATGCAATCAATGTGGAATGTGACAGACAAAAATTTAAAGAAGGGATGGGAGGCTCTGATAAATGCGAAGAAGCGTGGATTATACCAGAAAGTCACCACCTATGAGGATCTTGAGATGCTTCTATTCCTGTACTCGAAGGGGGTATTGGCTCAGTTGTCCACGGTACAACGTGAGGACAATTTCAAGTGTCTCATCAATCCTGGGGAAGCCGAGACCTTGCATTTGCAAAAGCACTACAAGGAATGTCATACCAGGCTCAGTCGTCTGCTGAAGGTTCAGGGGGACAAAGTGTCAGATACCCCTCCTTCCCATGTGCAAACCTTCGAAAAAGCTTTGTTGGAAGATATTTCTGGCTGGGAACCCGAGAACAGTTATGTGTTTCACCGGGATCACCAGAAGTTGAAGAATAGAAACGTGCTCTGTCAGCGTCACCAACTAAGCGGACTCTGCTATATTCACGGGCCTGTTGTATTGCAACATTATTTGGTATGGTTGTCCCAGGATTTGGATACCAATCCAGGTATGATTGATATGACCAATATGGTGCGGAAGTCATTCGATGCTGAGAGGTTGGGGGAACACATACTTAACGATAAGGGAGGTAGTTCTCGCCATATGCTGGGGCATATTCTGCTTCCAGAATCTGTTGTGATCTCTAAAGACATTGACAATGTCACTCATGAACTTTTGGAAAATTTGGGACCTGCACTGGTGTCTGAATTTCAAGTACATTCCACGTTCAGAAAAATAGCTTTGCCGAGTGTGAGGTTGATAAGCCAGAGGCATATGCATGCCTTGAGGAATAACTTTGAGTGGCTACCTGATTTTGCTGTACATCTAAACGCTATTATGTATATAATTATAAATTATATTTGTGTCATTCAGTTATTTAAATTGCACTTCTAATGTCATAAGAATACTAGTATTACGGTGCGGGGGATTGTTTATCCTATATGGTGGAAGGTATATCCTGTAGTTGGCGGAAGGAATAAAATATACAACTCCATCACTGCTGTTTGCGGCTCAATGGTTTGTGGACGATACTATATAGTTCCGTTTTCCAAACAATTGAAATGATGTCATGCCCTTGACAACCGAAGACTCTTGGAACGTGAGCTCACTCAGTGATGGGCTAATCGCCATTTTAACACCCCAACGAAAAAACACTTTTTTTTTTTCTATTTGTGTTGCAAACCACGAGGCCTAGTCAACTTGCTAGGCAAGCTACGAGTCTTGAAAGCAGGTTAGTCTTAGCGCACCTCTTCAATACAGAAGCGATTATCCATGCCTGCGACAATCAGAAAGCAGACCCATATTATGAAATGATTGGGCACATGTATTACCGCATGATTTGGTAGGGAGAATTTTCATCAAAATCATCTACACAATCTTCACACATGCACACCAATGAAAATTAATGTTCAACGCTTTCATATGGCACAAAGTTTGAGGTGATTTATCAAATAATCAATCCGAATTTTTAGCTCCTTCCTGTCGGTTCCTGCGATTTTTAAAGGTCTTGTACGAACGTCATTGGATTCTGTAAATAATTGTCATAATTCAGGTGCATGTATTTGCTGTAAAATACAAGGGATCAGTTTGTTCAAACGGATAATCTGTTGACATTTATCATCGGTTTGGGGGAAAGAATCTGTAGGTTCCTAGGATTTTTTTGTGCATTCAAGTACTTTCTCCATCCATCTAATCGTCGTCACTGAGAACATGTAATTTCTTGTGTGATACTTATCTTGGATCCCCTAGGCCACCATGCTTCCACATGCAAGTGAGAGGGAGATGCAGTACATCGCCATAATCTGCTGAAGGATGTCTTTGCCGATTCCTGTCGCTTGGCTCATCTAGGTGTCAAAGTCGAAGTAGGCAATAACTTAACCCAAGACCATGATCACACTAGACCCGCAGACATTCTCGTCCACAACTGGTCTCTAGGCAAGCCTGCAGCTTGTGACTTCTGCATGACCTCTCCGTTTAATTCACTTATCCTTTCGGAAGCGGGAGTGTCTTCGGGAGCGGCTGCATGCTCATGCATCTGAGATCACAAAGCACAACAGCAATGATGCCAAATGTGGGGAATTTAGGATGGGTTTGCACCCCATTTGGCATCTAGGCTGGCAATCGCCTGCTCCAAGCCGAAGTCGGTCGTTATAGATGATCTTTACGGCAGGCTGAACACTTGCCTCATAAGATCAATTTCTTCGGCAATCCTTAGTAGGATGGTGTCCACATGAATTTTGCATTTGTGTGTTATTGATGTATCAGTGTACTGTAATAACTATATATCATATCTAGACTAATATTAATGTGACAAATGAATAACACCCATGACTGAATCAGTTAACCAACTTCGTGTAACGCAAATATTATTGATACTCTCCAATGAGTTTGGTGCTGAGCGGCAAGCCTATAGTCTGGGGACCCAGCTAATGGCCGGGATCAGACTAGGGCAAACCAAAGTTTGCATGTCTCTTCCTATTTGTTACTTGATAAACATGGCTCGAACAAACCAGATCAAGACAAATGCTCAGTACAGCATGCCTGTCAGTCGTCATTCGTCTAAACATGGTAGGGTATTTACTATGTGTGTGATTTTTCGTACTGTGTACGCAACCTGTGCATGGGTACGTGCCCCATCTAAGTGAATTTCATCCTTCTTTCCTGTGATAAAAGGATGGGGGCGTATTGTGTAGGTGGGGCAATCATTTATGGGGGCTTATTGTGTGGGTGGGGCAATCATCTATGGGGGCTTATTGTGTGGGTGGGGCAATCATCTATGGAGGCTTATTGTGTGGGTGGGGCAATCATCTATGGGGCTTATTGTGTGGGTGGGGCAATCATCTATGGGGGCTTATTGTGTGGGTGGGGCAATCATCTATGAGGGCTTATTGTGTGGGTGGGGCAGTCATCTATGGGGGCTTATTGTGTGGGTGGGGCAATCATCTATGGGGGCTTATTGTGTGGGTGGGGCAATCATCTATGAGGGCTTATTGTGTGGGTGGGGCAATCATCTATGAGGGCTTATTGTGTGGGTGGGGCAATCATCTATGGGGGCTTATTGTGTGGGTGGGGCAATCATCTATGGGGGCTTATTGTGTGGGTGGGGCAATCATCTATGGGGGCTTATTGTGTGGGTGGGGCAATCATCTATGGGGGCTTATTGTGTGGGTGGGGCAATCATCTATGGGGCTTATTGTGTGGGTGGGGCAGTCATCTATGGAGGCTTATTGTGTGGGTGGGGCAATCATCTATGGGGCTTATTGTGTGGGTGGGGCAATCATCTATGGGGGCTTATTGTGTGGGTGGGGCAATCATCTATGGGGGCTTATTGTGTGGGTGGGGCAATCATCTATGGGGCATATTGTATGGGTGGGGCAGTCATCTATGGGGGCTTATTGTGTGGGTGGGGCAGTCATCTATGGGGCTTATTGTGTGGGTGGGGCAATCATCTATGGGGGCTTATTGTGTGGGTGGGGCAATCATCTATGGGGGCTTATTGTGTGGGTGGGGCAATCATCTATGGGGCATATTGTATGGGTGGGGCAATCATCTATGGGGGCTTATTGTGTGGGTGGGGCAGTCATCTATGGAGGCTTATTGTGTGGGTGGGGCAATCATCTATGGGGCATATTGTATGGGTGGGGCAATCATCTATGGGGGCTTATTGTGTGGGTGGGGCAGTCATCTATGGGGGCTTATTGTGTGGGTGGGGCAATCATCTATGGGGGCTTATTGTGTGGGTGGGGCAATCATCTATGGGGGCTTATAGTGTGGGTGGGGCAGTCATCTATGGGGGCTTAATGTGTGGGTGGGGCAATCATCTATGGGGGCTTATTGTGTGGGTGGGGCAATCATCTATGGGGGCTTATTGTGTGGGTGGGGCAATCATCTATGGGGCATATTGTATGGGTGGGGCAATCATCTATGGGGGCTTATTGTGTGGGTGGGGCAATCATCTATGGGGGCTTATTGTGTGGGTGGGGCAATCATCTATGGGGGCTTATTGTGTGGGTGGGGCAATCATCTATGGGGGCTTATAGTGTGGGTGGGGCAGTCATCTATGGGGGCTTAATGTGTGGGTGGGGCAATCATCTATGGGGGCTTATTGTGTGGGTGGGGCAATCATCTATGGGGGCTTATTGTGTGGGTGGGGCAATCATCTATGGGGGCTTATTGTGTGGGTGGGGCAATCATCTATGGGGGCTTATTGTGTGGGTGGGGCAGTCATCTATGGGGGCTTATTGTGTGGGTGGGGCAATCATCTATGGGGGCTTATAGTGTGGGTGGGGCAGTCATCTATGGGGGCTTAATGTGTGGGTGGGGCAATCATCTATGGGGGCTTATTGTGTGGGTGGGGCAATCATCTATGGGGGCTTATAGTGTGGGTGGGGCAGTCATCTATGGGGGCTTAATGTGTGGGTGGGGCAGTCATCTATGGGGGCTTATTGTGTGGGTGGGGCAATCATCTATGGGGGCTTAATGTGTGGGTGGGGCAATCATCTATGGGGGCTTATAGTGTGGGTGGGGCAGTCATCTATGGGGGCTTATTGTGTGGGTGGGGCAGTCATCTATGGGGGCTTAATGTGTGGGTGGGGCAATCATCTATGGGGGCTTATAGTGTGGGTGGGGCAGTCATCTATGGGGGCTTAATGTGTGGGTGGGGCAATCATCTATGGGGGCTTATTGTGTGGGTGGGGCAATCATCTATGGGGGCTTATTGTGTGGGTGGGGCAATCATCTATGGGGGCTTATTGTGTGGGTGGGGCAATCATCTATGGGGCTTATTGTGTGGGTTGGGTAATCATCTATGGAGGCTTGTTGTGTGGGTGGGGCAATCATCTATGGGGGCTTATTGTGTGGGTGGGGCAATCATCTATGGGGCTTATTGTGTGGGTTGGGTAATCATCTATGAGGGCTTATAGTGTGGGTGGGGCAATCATCTATGGGGGCTTATTGTGTGGGTGGGGCAATCATCTATGGGGCTTATTGTGTGGGTTGGGTAATCATCTATGGGGGCTTATTGTGTGGGTGGGGCAGTCATCTATGAGGGCTTATTGTGTGGATGGGGCAATCATCTATGGGGGCTTATTGTGTGGGTGGGGCAATCATCTATGGAGGCTTATTGTGTGGGTGGGGCAATCATCTATGGTGGCTTATTGTGTGGGTGGTGTGATATATGTACAATCGGATGTGCGCATGCGTATTGCGGGCGCGGGACGAGTACCGGATAAACCGGTTGTTATTGTATATAAATGTGTGTTCGTGTGTAATTTGTGCTTTCCGTCTGGTGTGTCACGAACCAGTTTGTGAATATATTACATTGGCGTCTAGGGTGCGCACCACGACGGGAGCCCCTCTCACGAGAAGGCAGAAAAAGTGAAGCGGTGTACGAGGACGGAGTGATCTTCTCACCGAGGAAGAAATTCAAGAACAAGAAGGAGAGGATGTGTACCTACGAGATGTGTTGGCATATGTACGCGCGTCAGAGGAGAATGGGGCATAAGTACAGTTTAGGTTCCGTAACAGAAATTCGTTACAGTACTACGATTTCGTGGCCAAAGAGTTAGATTAGACATTCTGAACCCTACGACGGCGAACAAATGCTATTTTACCATGAGGTTTATCTCTAACACAAACAGTAATGAACACTTACAGTAATGAGCGTTTCATTTTTCGCCGGTACTGGTCCACACCCCTCTTGTAAATTCTCGTTCTAGCTGGGCCTAGTTTAGGTTCAGTGTAAGGGGGATAAGTACATTGGCTTCCCCCCACTTTCTAACCCTAACCCTGAAGCCAATGTACTTATCCCCCTTACACTGAACCTAAACTAGGCCCAGCTAGAACGAGAATTTACAAGAGGGGTGTGGACCAGTACCGGCGAAAAATGAAACGCTCATTACTGTAAGTGTTCATTACTGTTTGTGTTAGAGATAAACCTCACGGTAAAATAGCATTTGTTCGCCGTCGTAGGGTTCAGAATGTCTAATCTAACTCTTTGGCCACGAAATCGTAGTACTGTAGCGAATTTCTGTTACGGAACCTAAACTGTACTTATGCCGAGAATGGAATGTGATCTCTATGTAGAGGGCCCTGACAAATGCGCTAGTCATTGAAACCGGCCGCCGGGGAGGACAGCTATCCTACCACCAGGGAGGAGTCACCCCTTTCAATAAGCGGGTGAAGGCATGTGCTACAGAGTCAGAGGGAGATTGGTCAGCGACCATGTGGACGGCCCCTGATTAGTTCGAGTCATCCGTAGGAGCCTGCTTCGGGGAGGACGAAGAGATCCTGCCGCCGGGAGGCAATTAAGGAACTTACCGAGGGAGTGTAGGCTTCACGGGCCACGGTGAAGGCCCCGGATAAGAGTTTTTTGAGTTGTATGCAGTCTGAGGGAGTGTGGGAACCAGTAACGCCACGTCGCGAAGGCCCCAGACAGCCGCATGGAACAATGGATCGCCAGTGTAAACAGTGCCTGATGAATAAATTTGAGGCCGAAGGTCAACTGCCCCGCAGCGCCGCTACAACAAAGACCTCAATCTAAGTGGGGAGGGGTGTGATATATGTACAATCGGATGTGCGCATGCGTATTGCGGGCGCGGGACGAGTACCGGATAAACCGGTTGTTATTGTATATAAATGTGTGTTCGTGTGTCATTTGTGCTTTCCGTCTGGTGTGTCACGAACCAGTTTGTGAATATATTACAGGTGGGGCAATCATCTATGAGGGCTTGTGTGGGTGGGGCAATCATCTATGGGGGCTTATTGTGTGGGTGGTGCAATCATCTATGGGGACTTATTGTGTGGGTGGGGCAATCATCTATGGGGACTTATTGTGTGGGTGGGGCAATCATCTATGGAGGCTTATTGTGTGGGTGGGGCAATCATCTATGAGAGCTTATTGTGTGGGTGGGGCAATCATCTATGGGGGCTTATTGTGTGGGTGGGGCAATCATCTATGGGGGCTTATTGTGTGGGTGGGGCAATCATCTATGAGAGCTTATTGTGTGGGTGGGGCAATCATCTATGGGGGCTTATTGTGTGGGTGGGGCAATCATCTATGAGAGCTTATTGTGTGGGTGGGGCAATCATCTATGGGGGCTTATTGTGTGGGTGGGGCAATCATCTATGGGGGCTTATTGTGTGGGTGGGGCAATCATCTATGAGAGCTTATTGTGTGGGTGGGGCAATCATCTATGGGGGCTTATTGTGTGGGTGGGGCAATCATCTATGGGGGCTTAATGTGTGGGTGGGGCAATCATCTATGGAGGCTTATTGTGTGGGTGGGGCAATCATCTATGAGAGCTTATTGTGTGGGTGGGGCAATCATCTATGGGGGCTTATTGTGTGGGTGGGGCAATCATCTATGGGGGCTTATTGTGTGGGTGGGGCAATCATCTATGGGGGCTTATTGTGTGGGTGGGGCAATCATCTATGGGGCTTATTGTGTGGGTGGGGCAATCATCTATGGGGCTTATTGTGTGGGTGGGGCAATCATCTATGGGGCTTATTGTGTGGGTGGGGCAGTCATCTATGGGGACTTATTGTGTGGGTGGGGCAATCATCTATGGGGGCTTATTGTGTGGGTGGGGCAATCATCTATGGGGCTTATTGTGTGGGTGGGGCAGTCATCTATGGGGGCTTATTGTGTGGGTGGGGCAATCATCTATGGGGGCTTATTGTGTGGGTGGGGCAGTCATCTATGGGGCTTATTGTGTGGGTGGGGCAATCATCTATGTGGCTTATTGTGTGGGTGGGACAATCATTTATGGGGGCTTATTGTGTGGGTGGGGCAATCATCTATGGGGGCTTATTGTGTGGGTGGGGCAGTCATCTATGGGGGCTTGTTGTGTGGGTGGGACAATCATTTTTAGGGGCTTATTGTGTGGGTGGGGCAATCATCTATGGGGGCTTATTGTGTGGGTGGGGCAATCATCTATGGGGCTTATTGTGTGGGTGGGACAATCATTTATGGGGGCTTATTGTGTGGGTGGGGCAATCATCTATGGGGGCTTATTGTGTGGGTGGGGCAGTCATCTATGGGGGCTTGTTGTGTGGGTGGGACAATTATTTTTAGGGGCTTATTGTGTGGGTGGGGCAATCATCTATGAGGCTTATTGTGTGGGTGGGGCAATCATCTATAGGGGCTTATTGTGTGCTGCAGGGGGCTTTGCTCGCTTGGTCTGCAGGGGGCTTTGCTCACCTGGTCTGCAGGGGGCTTTGCTCACCTGGGTTGCAGGGGGCTTTGCTCACCTGGTCTGCAGGGGGCTTGGTCTGCAGGGGGCTTTGCTCACCTGGTCTGCAGGGGGCTTTGCTCACCTGGTCTGGTTGCACAGTTTCAACCGGACCACCTTTCGCTCGTGTCTCAGCCCCAGACCTATGTTATCTACCCTAAAGAATGACGATATTGTTCAACACACCGAGCCATCCTCCTGATTTCTTATCAAGCATGCACATGCATGTATAGTGAGAGTTTACATCTATTACATCTACTGATTGGTCTTCAAACCGTCCGAAGTACCTCAGCAGCTGTGGCCCCGCCCCCAGACCTCGATGGATGAGCTTGCAGGAGTGTACAGCGCTATAACTTCTCTGCGTTACATCATTGGGTATAATTCATAATAACTGGACCACTTCTGTTATGGTGGCCCACGGTGGGGGGAGACTGCCCTGCTTGGATCCCACTTGAAATTCAAGGTGTTACATTTGGCTGCTGAAAGCCTTAATCTCGTTTGTCAAGTTGCCAGAAGTGGGTTAGGAATACATGTATGTGTTAACGACTTTGCTCCACAAAAGAATGTATTCTTTGCTTGGGGTTGACTTGGCAGAGACGGTTTCAACCTCTGCCTTCTCTCTCTCTCTCCCACCCCCCATTCCCATCCCCCCAAAAAGGATTAATAGATTACAAAACTGCTCAGAGTTCCTGGACCCAACACCATGTAGTCCCTCCCTCCCTGGACCCAACACCATGTAGTCCCTCCCTCCCTGGACCCAACACCATGTAGTCCCTCCCTCCCTGGACCCAACACCATGTAGTCCCTCCCTCCCTGGACCCAACACCATGTAGCCCCTCCCTCCCTGGACCCAACACCATGTAGTCCCTCCCTGGACCCAACACCATGTAGTCCCTCCCTGGACCCAACCCCATGTAGTCCCTCCTTGGACCCAACACCATGCAGTCCCCTCCCTCCCTGGGTCCAACACCATGCAGTCCCTCCCTCACTGGACCCAACACCATGTAGTCCCTCCCTGGACCCAACACCATGCAGTCCCCTCCCTCCTTGGGTCCAACACCATGTAGTCCCTCCCTGGACCCAACACTATGTAGTCCCTCCCTGGACCCAACACCATGTAGTCCCTCCCTGGACCCAACACCATGTAGTCCCTCCCTGGACCCAACACCATGTAGTCCCTCCTTGGACCCAACACCATGCAGTCCCCTCCCTCCCTGGGTCCAACACCATGCAGTCCCTCCCTCACTGGACCCAACACCATGTAGTCCCTCCCTGGACCCAACACCATGCAGTCCCCTCCCTCCTTGGGTCCAACACCATGTAGCCCCTCCCTGGGTCCAACACCATGTAGTCCCTCCCTCCCTGGGTCCAACACCATGTAGTCCCTCCCTGGACCCAACACAATGTAGTCCCTCTCTGGACCCAACACCATGTAGTCCCTCCCTCCCTGGGCCTAACACCATGTAGTCCCTCCCTCCCTGGACCCAACACCATGTAGTCCCTCCCTCCCTCCCAGGACCCAACACCATGTAGTCCCTCCCTGGACCCAACACCATGTAGTCCCTCCCTGGACCCAACACCATGTAGTCCCTCCCTCCCTGGGCCTAACACCATGTAGTCCCTCCCTCACTGGACCCAACACCATGTAGTCCCTCCCTGGACCCAACACCATGTAGTCCCTCCCTGGACCCAACACCATGTAGTCCCTCCCTCCCTGGGCCTAACACCATGTAGTCCCTCCCTCCCTGGACCCAACACCATGTAGTCCCTCCCTCCCTGGACCCAACACCATGTAGTCCCTCCCTCACTGGACCCAACACCATGTAGTCCCTCCCTGGACCCAACACCATGTAGTCCCTCCCTCCCTGGGCCTAACACCATGTAGTCCCTCCCTGGACCCAACACCATGTAGTCCCTCCCTCCCTCCCTGGACCCAACACCATGTAGTCCCTCCCTGGGTCCAACACCATGTAGTCCCTCCCTCACTGGACCCAACACCATGTAGTCCCTCCCTGGACCCAACACCATGTAGTCCCTCCCTGGGTCCAACACCATGTAGTCCCTCCCTCCCTGGACCCAACATCATGTACTCCCTCCCTCCCTGGACCCAACACCATGTAGTCCCTCCCTCCCTCCCTGGACCCAACACCATGTAGTCCCTCCCTCCCTGGACCCAACACCATGTAGTCCCTCCCTCCCTGGACCCAACACCATGTAGTCCCTCCCTCTCTGGACCCAACACCATGTAGTCCCTCCCTCCCTGGACCCAACACCATGTAGTCCCTCCCTCCCTGGACCCAACACCATGTAGTCCCTCCCTCCCTGGACCCAACACCATGTAGCCCCTCCCTGGACCCAACACCATGTAGTCCCTCCCTCTCTGGACCCAACACCATGTAGTCCCTCCCTCTCTGGACCCAACACCATGCAGTGATTTGAATAAGGTTTTGCCTTTGACCAGACATTAAGCCAGTACATGGTAAATTTGATCATAAAAATTTTGACCAGCCATATGATTTAGTTTGTAGTATTCCTTCCCTTAGATCAAATCAAAATCTACAATCATACAGTCAGTCACTCATGAGTAATATGCTGTAATATACTGTGGTGTTTAGCATACAGTCACAGCAAAAAATTATTCTCCTGAAAGCTATATGTCTTCAGTTTCCGTAAGTACTGCTTAGGTTACGTGGACACATTTTAACACTGTGGCATTGTCTTAATCAATGCAATAGTAGTTTAGCCAAACTGTCTCCGTAGTAACCAAACACTCCTCCTCCCTCCCCATGCCGCTGCCGCACGTGATACCCCACCACCCTATAACCACCACTTTGGTTCCAGTTCATTGTGCACGCTGTCCACCACCCGTACACACACAACCACATAAAAAGAACAAAAACACAGCACCCACATACACACACGGAGCGAGAAAAAACCTTAGGAGCAGGAAAACCCTTTTTTGGGACAAAATCTGCAACAAGGAAAACGCTCCCACAAACACAATGCATCCAATAACACATATGACAGTCCAGGTCTTCACAGTTCAGGTCTTCACTTCTATCGCGTTGGTCTAATATCTGCTGTCAAGAAACACAACATTGCCCCACAATCCATACCACACTCC
The DNA here is from genome assembly GCA_963681505.1 of Eunapius fragilis. Lineage (NCBI taxonomy): Eukaryota > Metazoa > Porifera > Demospongiae > Spongillida > Spongillidae > Eunapius > Eunapius fragilis. Next base: position 318,152 of record OY811975.1, on the reverse strand, counting down.
CACCATGCCTTTACACTGAAAAGTTTCCAGCACGTGCACAACACTTAGAATGACAATTCTATTGCACACCTCCCCATTTAAACCCCATCCAGCACGTGGCAGCATCACGTGCTGCGCAGCCAATCGCATTCGGGAGGGAGCTAAGTTTCTGTCTAATTCGCTTTGCTCAACCGACAGAAACGTGTATCTCCCTCCCCATGCCGCTGCCGCACGTGATACCCCACCACCCTATAACCACCACTTTGGTTCCAGTTCATTGTGCACGCTGTCCACCACCCGTACACACACAACCACATAGAAAACACAAAGAACGGGCCCAGTGCTATATGCCCAACTGTTTGGACACTTTAAGTCGCTTCTGCATTGAATCCTTAATGTAGCCATCTTTGGCTGACTCAGATTTCCAGCGACCATGTCGCTTGAACAATCTATCAGGTACACCTGCATTTGCTGCCGCTGTGGCTCCCCCTGCTCGCAAGCTATGCAACCCAAAAAGCTTAGGGTCAAAACCCAACTGGGAAATTTTACTTAACAGTAATTCCCTCAATCTGGTATAACTAAGGCCACCTGATTTCCGTAGACGTTCCCCATCTTTGGTCACCATTATGCCCCGAACTACGCACTCCTTAGGTGTCTTTTCTAACTCCCCCATACTGAAATACTTCTCCATCATACCCACCGGGCAAGTCAGCTCCCCCGTGCGAGCAATAACCAATGATGAACCCTCCCGATACTGATCTGTTTTACTGGACACAATTCTTATTACCATGCTCTCAGTATTGAATGTGATGTCCTCACACTTGAGCTTTATCAGCTCATCACACCGCATGAACCCAGCAAATGCCACCAAACACACCGCCAACAACCTGACCTCCGTCAGGGATGGAGCTGGCCCGGCAGCCTCCACCATGGCCTTCAACATGTCAGCCGTCACTGGTTCCTTCCGAACCTTAGGCTTTGCCAAAATGCGCCTCAAACCTTCCAAGGTAGCCTTCACTAAGGGTGACCCTCCCAGAGGCTGGAGCCCTGCTAGACCATGCAACCATGATAGTGCATGCACTGCCTCCTCTACTGCTGCTTTACTCTCTGTAGACTCACTGAGGTGCTGCATGTACAGCACCAGATGAAGCTCTTGTACTGGGAAGCTTGGCACTCCTTGTCTTGCATCTGCCCAGGTCTTCCAACGCTGATATGCTCCGAGGTACTTCTTCGTGGTACTGTCTGCTCTGCTTCTTAATACTGTTGCTGGTAGTGCTTGGGCCAGCCTTCGTAGCTCAGGGTCCTCCAGATTACTCAACAGAGGCCACGCTCCTGACGTGAAGACACCTGCAGTACGGAAAGAACAGCATAAACTCAGTATCCTTGCCGCCAATGCACTGTAGCCATGCCACAGCCGCCGAGGCCTGTCATAGGCTACGACCCATCAGCCGCCGAGGCTATATAGGCACCACATAGCCGCTGAGGCTATACATACACACAGCCCATCAGCCGCCGAGGCTATAGGCACAACACATAGCCGCTGAGGCTATACATACACACAGCCCATCAGCCGCCGAGGCTATAGGCACAACACATAGCCGCTGAGGCTATACATACACACAGCCCATAAGCCGCCGAGGCTATAGGCACAACCCATAGCCGCTGAGGTTATACATACACACCCCATCAGCCGCCGAGGCTATAGGCACAACACATAGCCGCTGAGGCTATAGGCACAACACATAGCCGCTGAGGCTATACATACACACAGCCCATCAGCCGCCGAGGCTATATAGGCACCACCTAGCCACCAAGGCCATTCTAAAACTCAATCCTCAAAGCAATCACCTCTGTGTTTGGAAATTTCCCATTAAACAGAGTTGAACCAGATCTACCTTGCTGAATAAGCTGTTCTGACAATGGTAGTGCTACACAATCTGACACAAATGGGGCCCATCCATTCGCACCCCTGCGCACCAAAGGCCAAAAGGGGGCTGATTCCCACAAAGGCACAACCAGTGTGCCCTGTGCTCTACAATGCTCAGCATGCCTGAGTACTCGAGGCACCAGCATCGGTGGTGGACACCACCAGTTATTTTCCTTAGACCAGTCTACTGTGAATGCGTCCACTGCTTCTGAACCCGGGCACGCATATCTCGAATTGAATCGCTCGATCTGAGCATTATAGCTCGTAGCAAACCTATCCACAGTGTGTGGACCCCACATTGAATCCAACCATTTGTACACCTCCTGATCGATGTACCAATCGTCATAATCAATAATTCTACTAAAGTAGTCTGCTAGCTCATTTTTCTCCCTTGGAATCCACTCTGGTTCCAGCCTAATATTATTGGCTACACAAGCTTTGAACACTTTCAGGGCCTCTACTTGCAAATGGGACTTGCTACTCCCTACTTTCAGAATTCGAACAACATTTTGGTTATCTGTAAACCAGCGCACCCTCATGCTACGCAGTTTTTCTGCCACTGACATTAAGACCCTACCCACGGCTACCAGCTCTCTCCAAGTTGAGCTCTGTTTAGCTTCCTCGGGTAACCAATTACCTTGAGCAATATGCATACCATGCTCCACAGTATATCCTCCATAACCAGTATCACTTGCATCCGAATACACACATCTAAGTGCTGATGGACTATGCCATATAGGCTGTGCATTATAATCTTGAAGGCATTCTACCCAAAACAACAACTCCTCTTGTGCTTCTCTAGTTATCGCTAAAAATTCACACCATGAACCCCTGGTCTCCAATAACGCATACAATGCTCTTGTCATAAATCTGGACACTGGACCTAAAGCAATGCTCATTGATATGATCTTACCCACCAAACTTGCTATGAACTTTGCCTTAAGAGTAGTTTGCTTAACAGCCATTGTAAGCATAGCCTTAAGCATACCGATTTTCCGTAGAGGCACAGAAATACATCCCTGCCCCATATCCAGGTCAAAGCCAAGCCACTCTAGTTTACGTGTGGGTTGCCAATTTGATTTCAGTCCATTGTAAACCCACCCTGCTTTTGCCAGTGTTTCCTTCACCCAGCTGCTAGCCTCCCTGGCTTCTAATTCATTTTTTAAAGCACAAATTCCATCATCCAAATAAACCACCACCTTAAGACCCTTACTACGCCATAGCCTCACTAGCGGACGCATCATCTTAGTAAACACATAAGGCGCTGACGACAATCCAAATGGCAATACCACAAACCTGTACAACACACTCTCCCAAGAAAACCCCAAGTACTTACGATGCTTTTGAGCCACGTCAATGTGGTGATAGCCTGACTTGAGATCAAACGAAAACATCCACTCACCAGGACCAAATAGCATCATCACCACCCGCAAGTCCTCATACTTGAACTTCTGCTTCCACAGCGACCTGTTCACGTGTCTCAGATTCACTACCAGCCTCCTCTTTCCCGACTGATTGGTTATCACTGATAGTGGACTACACACATGAGGTACCTCCTGCGCTATTTCAATGTACCCTCCTGCAAGCAAATCTGCCACTGCCCCATTAACAAACTCCCTTTCTATCAAAGCTGATTTTTGATTAGGACGGGTATAGGGTTCAGGCTCATTAAAAAATGGCAACACATAACCATTCTCAACAGTGTCTAATATCCAAGGAGGAGCCTTGAGCTCCTCCTTCCAAAAAGCAAGACAACCCTTTAAACGCCCCCTTACAGATTTCTCATGCACCTCGCATTCCTGCACCTCCCAGCACCTACTAGACACCCCCTCCAGCACATCATGACTCACATTGTCACCTAAGCATGAGAATTGAGTTGACACATTCATTATGCCAACACCTTTCCCCTCACTCCCCACATACTCGCTATTAGACAAAGGATACGCACTACCTGCCACAGCCTTTGGGCATTCGCGCCTCCAGTGGCCAGCCTCTCCACACTCAAAGCATGTCCCCGAAGGGAACCTTTGAGTTGGTTTCGTAGGAGCACCAGCATTCTTTGCCACCTCCATGCCCTTCCCAGGGAATGACCGCTGCACTGGGAACACCCCTGGTGGCCTAGCTCCGACCTCCTCTTTGGCCCTCGCCTCCTTTATCTTTCTCTTCTTCGCCATCTTCTTTTCTGCCCTCGCCTCGGCCTTTTCCATTCTTCTTTCGTCATCCGAATCGTCGGCCAAGTCGTCCCCCTCGTACTCCTCCACCACACTCCATCCCGCCTCCGACCGATCCGCCAGCTTTATTATTTTCTGCCGGTGTACAAGCAAAGCCATACCTTCGTTTAATTCCTTCGCCGCTCGCTCGAGGAGTGCCTTCGCGCTTGAGGATGCTGTTTCAACCTTCCCGATCGCCGCCGCCGCCGCTGCGACCTTGTCCGCCACCTTGTCATTGAACTGATGTTGCATTTCATTTCCTTTTCTCTTAAAGGAAAAGTGCTCCTTCTTAGAGATCCTCTCGCTTCTCTCCGCCGCCTCTTCTTGCCCTCGCCGCACTGTCAATAGCTCCTCCTGCATCTTTCTCATTCCCTCCAGGATCAAATTGACAGCTGCGCGTGAAGTTGTTGCCTCATCTCTCTGCTGTACGTCTCTCTCGTCTTCGCTCATCTTGAAAAGTTTCCAGCACGTGCACAACACTTAGAATGACAATTCTATTGCACACCTCCCCATTTAAACCCCATCCAGCACGTGGCAGCATCACGTGCTGCGCAGCCAATCGCATTCGGGAGGGAGCTAAGTTTCTGTCTAATTCGCTTTGCTCAACCGACAGAAACGTGTATCTCCATTTACTGATATTTATTTTGTGCTGTTCGTATTGTAAGACAGTGTTTCTTAAGAGTACCTTCAACTTACACATGCACAGACAGGGTGTCCAGTAAGCAGGTGGTAGACAACAAGATTAGACCACAGATGTTAGAGATGTGGGTGGCAGACAGTGTGCTTAAAGTGTGCTTGAAGTATGCTTGAAGTATGCTTGAAGTGTGCTTGAAGTGTGCTTGAAGTGTGCTTGAAGTCTGCTTGAAGTGTGCTTGAAGTATGCTTGAAGTATGCTTGAAGTATGCTTGAAGTGTGCTTGAAGTGTGCTTGAAGTATGCTTGAAGTATGCTTGAAGTATGCTTGAAGTATGCTTGAAGTGTGCTTGAAGTATGCTTGAAGTATGCTTGAAGTGTGCTTGAAGTGTGCTGGCTTTTAAGCTGGTTGTCTGCTACCCCACTTTTAGGACATATCGTCAGCGCGTCGGTCACTTGGCTAAATCGATAGGAAAAAGGTCTGATGTCCGACCATTATCCAAATCACTGCAACACACTCTTTGTATTTCATCGATAGGTTACCAGATGTCGCTGGTATTCCCAAACAGGCAGGGCCCTTCCTTTTGACACCTCACTACCCCCCCCCCCCCCCTCACCAAGTGAACCTTTTACTACCCTGCCACGCACGTACTAACAACTCCTAATGTTCAATCAAAGGAATGATAGTTGAACAATTATGTAGCTGACTTACGTACCAGGGACGTGTGTTTGGTGTGAGGTGGTGGGGCATTGTGAGGCTTCATCAGTAGGTGTCCAGACCACACCCACATCTCTCCTTTGCCTACATGTACATGGAAGGGTGGAAGACAGAAGGAGTGGTGTGGTGGTGGGGGGGGAGTGTTGGTGGTGGGGTGTGGTAGTGCAGGAGGGAGGAGATTGCTACGTGATGTGGATTCCATATGTTTGCAGGACCCAGAAGGTCCAACTTTTCCACATGCATGGTGATGCTACAAACGGGACAACAGTTTATGGCTTGCAACCACATTTCATTCCTTTCCTTCTAGATGGTACAGTGATCAAGAGCTATACGGAACACCCCTTTGACCAGATATACAGGAGACCCTGGGTATTAAAGAGCACTCCAGCGTAAGTACACACACACAACACACACAACACACACACACACACACACACACACACACACACACACACACACAACACACATCATCATGACACATCTTTGTAGCCACCAGGAAAAATTTCGATATAATAGTTTCTGCATCATGCAAATCTATGTGCACACAGCTCCATGCACAGCTTAACCATAGGATTAGCACGTCGTTGCTACCACACAATTTAATGCCATGACCCTCACCCAGCCATGACCATCACCCTGCCATGACCATCACCCTGCCATGACCATCACCCTGCCATGACCATCACCCTGCCATGACCATCACCCGGCCATGACCATCATCTTACCATGACTATCCGCCTGCCATGACCCTCACCCTGCCATGACCATCACCCTGATATGACTATCTTTCTGCCATGACCATCACCCTGCCATGACCATCACCCAGTCATGACCATCACCCTGCCATGACCATCACCTTGCCATGACAATCACCTTGCCATGACCATCACCCTGCCATGACCATCGCCCTGCCATGACCATCACCCAGTCATGACGATCACCCTGCCATGACCATCACCCGGCCATGACCATCGTCTTACCATGACCATCACCCTGCCATGACCATCACCCGGCCATGATCATCATCTTACGATGACCCTCACCCTGCCATGACCGTCACCCTGATATGACTATCATTCTGCCATGACCATCACCCTGCCATGACCATCACCCAGTCATGACCATCACCCTGCCATGACCATCACCCAGTCATGACCATCACCCTGCCATGACCATCACCTGCCATGACCATCACCCAGTCATGACCATCACCCAGCCATGACCATTACCCTACCATGACCATCACCCAGCCATGACCATCACCCTGCCATGACCATCACCCTGCCATGACCATCACCCTACCATGACTATTCCCCTGCCATGACCATCACCCTGATATGTATATCATTCTGCCATGACCATCAACCAGTCATGACCATCACCTTGCCATGACTATCCCCCTGCCATGACCATCACCCAGCCATGACCATCACCCTGCCATGACCATCACCCAACCCTGACCATCCCCCTGCCATGACCCTCACCCAGCCATGACCATCACCCTGCCATGACCAGCACCCTATCATGACCCTCACCCTGTCATGACCATCACCCTGCCATGACCATCACCCAGTCATGACCATCACCCAGTCATGACCATCACCCAGTCATGACCATCACCCTGCCATGACCATCATCTTACCATGACTATCCGCCTGCCATGACCCTCACCCTGCCATGACCATCACCCTGATATGACTATCTTTCTGCCATGACCATCACCCTGCCATGACCATCACCCAGTCATGACCATCACCCTGCCATGACCATCACCTTGCCATGACCATCACCTTGCCATGACCATCACCCTGCCATGACCATCGCCCTGCCATGACCATCACCCAGTCATGACGATCACCCTGCCATGACCATCACCCGGCCATGACCATCGTCTTACCATGACCATCACCCTGCCATGACCATCACCCGGCCATGACCATCATCTTACCATGACCCTCACCCTGCCATGACCGTCACCCTGATATGACTATCATTCTGCCATGACCATCACCCTGCCATGACCATCACCCAGTCATGACCATCACCCTGCCATGACCATCACCCAGTCATGACCATCACCCTGCCATGACCATCACCTGCCATGACCATCACCCAGTCATGACCATCACCCAGCCATGACCATTACCCTACCATGACCATCACCCAGCCATGACCATCACCCTGCCATGACCATCACCCTGCCATGACCATCACCCTACCATGACTATTCCCCTGCCATGACCATCACCCTGATATGTATATCATTCTGCCATGACCATCAACCAGTCATGACCATCACCTTGCCATGACTATCCCCCTGCCATGACCATCACCCAGCCATGACCATCACCCTGCCATGACCATCACCCAACCCTGACCATCCCCCTGCCATGACCCTCACCCAGCCATGACCATCACCCTGCCATGACCAGCACCCTATCATGACCCTCACCCTGTCATGACCATCACCCTGCCATGACCATCACCCAGTCATGACCATCACCCAGTCATGACCATCACCCAGTCATGACCATCACCCTGCCATGACCATCACCTGCCATGACCATCACCCAGTCATGACCATCACCCAGCCATGACCATTACCCTACCATGACCATCACCCAGCCATGACCATCACCCTGCCATGACCATCACCCTACCATGACTATTCCCCTGCCATGACCATCACCCTGATATGTATATCATTCTGCCATGACCATCAACCAGTCATGACCATCACCTTGCCATGACTATCCCCCTGCCATGACCATCACCCAGCCATGACCATCACCCTGCCATGACCATCACCCAACCCTGACCATCCCCCTGCCATGACCCTCACCCAGCCATGACCATCACCCTGCCATGACCAGCACCCTATCATGACCCTCACCCTGTCATGACCATCACCCTGCCATGACCATCACCCAGTCATGACCATCACCCAGTCATGACCATCACCCAGTCATGACCATTACCCAGCCATGACCATTACCCTACCATGACCATCACCCAGCCATGACCATCACCCTGCCATGACCATCACCCTGCCATGACCATCACCCTACCATGACTATTCCCCTGCCATGACCATCACCCTGATATGTATATCATTCTGCCATGACCATCAACCAGTCATGACCATCACCTTGCCATGACTATCCCCCTGCCATGACCATCACCCAGCCATGACCATCACCCTGCCATGACCATCACCCAACCCTGACCATCCCCCTGCCATGACCCTCACCCAGCCATGACCATCACCCTACCATGACCCTCACCCTGTCATGACCATCACCCTGCCATGACCATCACCCAGCCATGACCATCACCCTGCCATGACCATCATCTTGCTATGACCATCACACACTGACCTTGGAGAACCTGTTGGGGCCGAAATCGGATTGGATCATGATTGCCGAAAGTGGCATATCGGCTCCGGGCGATGTCAGGATTCTGCGGGATGTGGGCGTCGGTGCCTTTTTGGTGGGTGAGACCTTTATGCACGCTACCTACCCAGGCCTGGAACTACAACGTTTGTTTACCTGAACACGTGTATTGAATGTTTGGTCAATAGCATACTAAACTATTAAGTCACAATAGCTTGATTTCGAGGGTCTTGATTCAATTAGTGTGAGGACTATTCTTTCATTTGAACTATTGACAGAGGAGGTGAGATGTTTGAGTTCTGGGGATTTGTTAACAGTGTCACCTATCCCCCATATCGGTATACCACAGATTAATAAGGTTATTATTACCACACTGACCTTGAAGGACCTGCTAGGGTCTGGATTGGATCGGATTGTGATTTCCAAAAGCTCCAGCTACTAACCTGGGCCGAAAGCTGCAACATTTGTTTACCTGAACATGTGCATTGTATGTTTACGTGTAATAGCATATTGAAACTCTTAATAGCTTGATTTCGAGGATCTTGATTCAATTGTTTTTACTGTTCATAACATTAAACTATATTCTGACCGTGACAGAGGAGGTGAGATATTTTAGTTCCATATACTGTTTCATTTCTTGCCTTAAAGATATAGTGGGGGCTGGATGGATGACAGTTTTAGCACAACCATCAAATCACTCCCGGGAAAGTTAGATGGGAATTGCTTACACAGAGCTGTGTGTGTGTATGTGTTAGGAGCAGTGTGTACAAGAGAGCCAATCTCTATGGTGATTTAAGACCATTGGACCCCGCATTTGAGTCCATGGAGTTGAAGGTATGGTGAGCTCCAGTAGGAGTATGGTGAGCTCGAATAGGAGTATGGTGGGCTCCAGTAGGAGTATGGTGAGCTCCAGTAGTAGTATCTCTGTAGACCTAACTTTTTAAACAAAACCATTTTAAAAAACGTATTTATTTCAAGCATTATTCACTGGTTCATTATCTTCACTTGTTTTTTTGCCCTTGACCAAATGATTCCGTCATTGTACCAGTGGAATTCTGTTGCCCTTAGTGTTTGATTATATTGTTATTGTTATATCTGGTCCTCCCCACTACCCTTGTTTCATGTGCTCCATACCATTCTCTCTGAGCCAACATTTATGCTTCTCAGACCCTTGTCTTGTCCCCATGGATGTATTACATCACCGCACATTAAAACAGTGCTGCAACATACTAGGGTCTAGTGCTGATACTACTCAGACCCATGTAACAAAGTGATGTTTGGTGAGTATAAACAATACTCACCATGTACATGTGCCTGTGCATTAAAAATAAATAAATACAATTATTATCACTTTGTGGACACCCAGCTATTGAGGAGATGTGGTCCATGGGGTACCACAGCAAGGGATGACCAGCTAGCATAGCACCATGTGGTCCATGGGGTGCCACAGCAATGGATGACCAGCATAGCACCATGTGGTCCATGGGGTACCACAGCAAAGGATGACCAGCATAGCACCATGTGGTCCATGGGGTGCCACAGCAATGGATGACCAGCATAGCACCATGTGGTCCATGGGGTACCACAGCAAAGGATGACCAGCATAGCACCATGTGGTCCATGGGATGCCACAGCTAGGGATGAGCAGCATAGCACCATGTGGTCCATGGGGTGCCACAGCAAGGGATGACCAGCATAGCACCATGTGGTCCATGGGGTGCCACAGCAAGGGATGACCAGCATAGCACCATGTGGTCCATGGGGTACCACAGCAAGGGATGACCAGTATAGCACCATGTGGTCCATGGGGTGCCACAGCAAGGGATGAGCAGTATAGCACCATGTGACCCAAGGTAAAAGCGCAGGAAAATGGCGAGCGAATTCTTCCAGAATGGCCTGCCTGGAGACCAATCTTTACCCCCCCCCCCCCCTCCCGCGCTTATCGGCCATAGCACCGTACACTTCTTTCTCTGAACCTGGTGCACAGGCTACTCCTAACTGGAGGGGTGAAAAATTTCAGATTCCATGTACTTTATCAAGAAACACAAGTATTTCCCTGTTGACCTCCTCAATGCTTCCCCAACAGCGATAGGTCTGACATCAGGAAGACTGCCTGGTTTAGATTTGTTCAGGGCAGTTGAACTAATCCCGGCCAGAAACTTAGAGACAGAGGTAGGTGCCTTGCCAGGATTAAAATGCGTAATGGGACAATACACTTCTTATTGGCTGGGTGTAAAATTCGAGATGTTGTTGGGATCCTATGTGTATGAAGTTCAGCCCGAAGCACGAGGAATGATTGCCTCAGAGGTTATCACTGACGATGAGCTATGGGGTTAAAGGGAAGCCATGATGCAGGTGAGATGACAGCATTTGAGGGAGCATTTCCCCCATTTCTCCACTGGTAGCAGTTCACACAAGGGTGGTATTCCTCAACAGCACTTCCAAGAGCCAGAGGTGTGTCACTTGCAAGTATTTTGGACTCCATATTTATGTCACCCCAGAAAGGTCTGATGTGATCCCACCCCGCCCTCTAAGTAATACATGGGAGCAGTGTAGTCCTATGGGCTGATGTGGAGGGTGTGTGCTCTTTGTGCTAACACATCCTCCCCATCATCTTACTCACATGTCCTCAATCATACTAGACCTGTGATAGCTGCTCTCTTCAGTAGACATTTTATGGTCCATAGGTTTGACATGGGGATCATGTGATCCCACCCCGCCCTCTAAGTAATCCTATGGGCTGATGGGGATGGGGAAGAGGATGTGGGTGTGGGAGGATACGGGGATGGAAAGGAAGGTGATGGTGGACTCAGGACCTTGTGTTAATTATAGTGTACGCATTGAAATTAATGTCCTCATAGATACAACTGCAGCCACTCCCACCATCACAATCACCTTCCCATCACCACCATGATATGACCTGAGGAAGTGGGGAGTGGCATGTAAGATAGAACCAGGGGGTGGGGTGAATTAATGTGGGAATGGTTAGGCCTTGATCATGACCACACCTACATGTAATCATTGTGCAATCCTTGATTCGATTGGAAACTGATTGGCTGGGTTACTGAAAGTATTTTTACAAAAAGTTATTATGTCAAGTTATGAATTGCATCATGTGCCTAAGTGGGTTTGAGGGAGATGTGAAAGGACTTTGTGGCATTCTTTCAGGAGATACGCTGTATTTATAACAGAAGTTTACTAGTGGAAAATTGTAACGTTTCTTTTACAAACCCAGCAATGAAATTTCATTTTTTTTATCAAAAGTTTTTTCCAATTCAATACTGAGTGTTGCTTCATTCATGGACACCATGATGTAATCTTGGTTGTACTCCCCTAGGCCCACCCCTATGTGTGCACAGCTCTTCCTCTATGAGTAGAACCTGTAAGCATGGCTCTTTGGGAACATTAGTACCGCATGTCTGGGTCTGGGGAAGAGGAACCACGCCCACAATGACTACAATGAAATATGACATGGTCACTCAGGTTGGCCTCTGGGATCGAGGGTGAAGGTGGGAGAAGAAAGAGAAGGTGGGAGGAAGAGGAGAAGTGTGAGGGGGAGAGGAGGGAGAGAAGGTGGGAGGGTGGAGAAGGTGGAAGAGGGAGGGAGAAGGTTGGAGGAGGATGAGGAGGAAAAAAACTCCATGTGCTGTCACCTGGTTCTAAAGATTTAACAACCGCTGCGCGATTTTAGGCTCATGTTGTTAGGTTCATGTACAAGCAATCTATAAATGCTTCAAACGGTTTCACGCATGGAAAACTTTACATCATCCCACAGTTTACTGGCACTACAACATTAGAAAATCTAAAACTACTAAATTAGGCAATCTAGAGCTAATATAGTTGAAAACACAACATGTCCCTAAAGCTATTATACATTCTAAACAGACACACTTATATTTTTGTGAGGAAGTTTAGTTTCAGTCTTGGAGGCAGAGTGATCTCCTGAAAATTAACATCCACTGAGGAGGTGGGAAGGGTGACAGGGTACATGTGTTCAAGGTTAACCTCCAACCTAACTGAGTTGCTGCGGCTGCCAACCATCAACACTACATCTTTCAATACAGTGTCTGGCACAGGAGCTTCAAGGTCATTGACATACTGGGTTAGAATTTTATGGACCTACAGGAGAGGAGTGTAGAGAGGGAAGGGGAAGGGAAGGGAAGGAGAGGGATGAGGGAGAGTTGGGAGAGAGAGAGGAGAGAGGGAAGGATTAAGTGATGGAATGAGAGGAAATTATATTATTGACAGGAGTCACAGGTAATTAAATGTACATATGACTCAAATAATTCACCCACTCTCTCCTGTCATTTTATCTCCCATCCCCCATGACCCAAAGATGCACCCATGTCATCCTCCTCCCCAGTTCATACCTGTTTTGGGTTAAGTGAGGGGCAGATGGAAGTAATCTCCATGACATCATTGGTCTTGTTCATCTGAAGTAGCTTACATGTCTGGTACACAGGACTGACCTCAGCTAACACACCACTCTCTGCCAGTCCTCTCTTTACACACCATTCCTCCAACTGGCTGAGGTTATAGCTGTGAGGGGTGGGGCAGCAGAAATAGAACACATCACCATGGAGACAGGCTAAACATGTGACTGACTATATCTGAAAGCCACGTTCCCAATGACACATCTCCCTCCTAAGCATAATGGTGTTGAGCATGTGCCCATTGATGTAGTAGAAGAGCTGGGGAGGAGGAATGCATGAGACTGGGGAGGAGGAATGTGTAAGACTGGAAAGAAGGAAACATCTACCGGTACATGCACACACACAACACACACACACACACACACACACACACACACACACAGACACACACACACATGCACACACACACACACACACACACACACACATGCACACACAAGGATACCTGCTTTAACACCTGCACTACAAGGCTGCTGTCTACATGTGCATGCTCCAATGTGCCAACAATCTCCTCCAGTGTGTTCACCAGATCCATGACAGTCATCTTGGGGACATTGGCCTTCCCCTTGGTGTTCCCCTTCATGCTGCCAACAGTACCCATAAGAAGGCCTTCATACTCCAGCATACAGGGAACTGCATTGGGGAGACAGACCATGTCCATGATCACATGTATTAACCATGACCATGATCACATGTATTAACCATGTCCATGATCACATGTATTAACCATGTCCGTGATCACATGTATTAACCATGTCCGTGATCACATGTATTAACCATGTCTGTGATCACATGTATTAACCATGTCCATGATCACATGTATTAACCATGTCCATGATCACATGTATTAACCATGTCCATGATCACATGTATCAACCATGTTCATGATCACATGTATTAACAATGTCCATGATCACATGTATTAACCCCCGGCCCTTGATTATTAATGTGTATCATTGACAACCAATCTTTAATAGCTCATTACAATACACCACATAGGTATTGCAGTATAGTGCCTTATAACATTAAGGTTTCCCTTATTCCCTTAATTTCCCTGTTTTAACATTAATTCAGACACCCACTTACTAATTAATGCCTTGATCCGTCCGCGGGACAGCCTTATAATCAGATTGTAGATATCAACAGCCAGGTCATTAAGCTGATGGTGATACTCTGTCAGGTCAAAGTTTGTCAAACGGTTCTTGGATGTTTGGTGCTGGAGGTGGAGTGATGATGGGAGGTGGTTAAGGTGGGTGTGGTTTATGATAGGGTTAAGCTAGTAAACCATTGTGGTTTTAATGATCAATACAATGATGGTGTTGTAACCTATATAGTATTGACCACACCCCTCACCTTGTTGTCCCCTGTGCACTGCGTAAGATGGAGGGACAGAGCTGTTATATTGGCCAACCAGAAGGCCAACATCTGTGGGTCCTTCTGATGTAGCTGGGAACAGAACAAGGACCACTACCATATAAGGAACCTTGGACCCACCCCTCCATCCCCATTCTTCCCTTCTTTCTAACCCCATCTCCACCAATACCCATTTATACTCACTTTGTTGACTTTTTTAATAGCCTTGATTACTTCCTGGATGAACCCAGTGGTCATTTCCTTCTTATGGCAGTGATCGGGATAACGCAGGCACATGAAGATCATGTGAGCCACTATGAAGGGGGTGTGGCCTTCCACCTGATCTGCCTTCATGTCCTTCACCAGAGTGTTGAGCAGAAGGTGGAGGTCTTTGTCCAGCCATGAGAGGATACCTACATGTAGGTAGGGGGACATGGGGGTTAGGCATGAGAGGATACCTAGGTAGGGGGACTTGGTGGTTAGTCATGAGAGGATACCTAGGTAGGGGGACTTGGTGGTTAGGCATGAGAGGATACCTAGGTAGGGGGACTTGGTGGTTAGCCCCTGTCATACCTTACCCCCTAAGTCCCCCTACCTAGGTATCCTCTCATGGCTAACCACCAAGTCCCCCTACCTAGGTATCCTCTCATGGCTAACCACCAAGTCCCCTACCTAGGTATCCTCTCATGGCTAACCACCAAGTCCCCCTACCTAGGTATCCTCTCATGACTAACCACCAAGTCCCCCTACCTAGGTATCCTCTCATGGCTGACCACCAAGTCCCCCTACCTAGGTATCCTCTCATGGCTAACCACCAAGTCCCCCTACCTAGGTATCCTCTCATGGCTAACCACCAAGTCCCCTACCTAGGTACCCTCTCATGGCTAACCACCAAGTCCCCCTACCTAGGTATCCTCTCATGGCTAAACACCTAGTCCCTAGCTACGTATCTACCTCTTCTGCCACCCCCCACCACCCACCCCTCCATATTAAGGCTACATAACCAAGATGTAGCCCCCCCCCCCCCCCCCCCCACCAACCCCCTCCCCTTTAAAGCAGTTCAGTCACAATGATGTCAGGGATATCTAATCCTGCATACCATGAGCACTGGACCAGTTGGCATGGTAACTATAAGCACACATATAATAACAGTTACTAGTAGTGTATTCTGATAGTTGGTTATCTTACCATTGACAGCTGATGTACTCTGTGTTGCTTGGATACTGGGAATGATGTCATCTATGCTGAAACCTGTTGTTGTGATCATAAGTGCACTAATTAAAGATGTTACATAACTACCCTTCCAAAAAGAAAATGGCAATACTTAACAGGGATTCGAAATACATTTTCCCATGTTTTCAGAAACTTGTGATTTAGTATATGACTAAGCCCTTTTTATGCAGTTCCCATTGTTTTAAACTGAGCACTGAATTTATAATAACTTATTTATTACGTTCTATGGGACAACTTTTTTCTTTCAGGGTTAAAAAAGTTGCTGCTTACTGTAGAAGTATGGCTGATGGTTTGTTATGCCAGAATGAAATGTGCAATTGAGCATGCATAATTTATAGAGTATTATGCTAAGCATTACAAATTTATAACAATCAGAAAACACGTAGAAAATCATGTGTTCCAAATTCCAAGACATACCAATTTCCATTGAAGGGAGCTGTCTTATATACTACTCACCTTTCTTAACAGCTAACTGCCGGGCACAGAGCTCTTCACCCACTGCTACTAGAGCTTTGGCTAGTTTCCCATATGTAGCATCACTGTCTTGAGCCAGCCATGTGTGCAACATTTCAACCTTTGCACCATTCAGATCTCGAGGATGGTCATGTTCAATTATTCGCAGTTTTATGTCATCTAAGCCCAACTCCAAACCAACACCATGCCAGTTGAAGAACTGTAGTAAATGAAGATCCTTAAGTTTTGGTCTGCCATTCTTCACCTCTGGTCTACCATTCTCCACCTCTGGTCTGCCATTCTCCACCTCTGGTATACCATTCTCCACCTCTGGTCTACCATTCTCCAACCATAGGCTGATGTCTATGGATTATTCAAATGCACAGGAATGATAGCAGTGAGGGAATGGTCCATATGAGAGTCACTGATCTAATATTTAATATCATGCTGTCCTATGCAAGTGACACACCGATCTGTATGTTTGGCTCTATAACACGTTTCAGTTATACTATCTTAGTGATGTGATACATATTAAAAAACTGTGTATATTCTTTTAAAGAAACTGCCATAAGATGTATGAAGTAACACACATATCAAGCCACTAGCTAGGTGCTATCACCAATGTTATGACAAGTTCTGATACCTTCAGTGACTTGGTGAGTCATTGCTATCTCTTCAGCAACAGAGACACTGTTCCCTCCAGCAGGATGGGCAATGGCCTTCACCAGTGTGTGCCACCTTGGCTCCATGAAGTAGTCAAACTTGTCAGTGTCCCCACCAATCCACCACCTCATGATCCTGCTCATCTGACCTGAAGGCATACGCTTCAGGTCCTCCAGGTGGGAAACCTTCACACCAATGAAGGCTCCAAAGTCATACCATGTCTGCTCCATGGAGCTACTGACCCTGTCCACACCTTCAAGGTCATCTGGTCCTGGGGGGAGAGGGGAGGATTGTGTTGACCAAATGGACCAGTTGTGGTAAGTATTATCACAAACCTCATGCACTGCCAGAGTCAAAATATACAGCACATGTACATGCATAGTGTGGGTCTTAAGTGCATGTAGCTACTGTGTGTACAATAACCAATAGTATTAGCTCGTTCCAATCTCACAGGTCAGATATAAACTACACATGAGAATAAGTCATGCACCCTTTAGTGAGTTGCATTTGTGGACACAAGTGACAGCTACAGTTAGAGATGGTACTTACCAATTGTTGTTATGGCGATGGACTCAAAGTTCCTCACTGTAAAAACATAGGGTGTGATGGGATAAAGGGCACCTCAACCTCCTCCCCAGACCCAGACCTACCACTCCCACTTTTCTTCAAGTTATTGATCACATTCAGGCCATCCTTTGAAGCCACACATTTACATCCTTCACATACTGTGAGGTCACACCCATATTTGGCAACTAATAATCTTAATAAACTGATGTGTCCTTTGGTGTATGCATTATGCAAAATGGTCTGACCACTGAAGTCCTTTGTGTTGATGTCACAGTGAAACTCATTGATCAATAGCTCCACACACTCCACACTACCACCAAGACCAGCACATGTGAAGGGTGTGTCACCATCTCTATCACGAGCATTGAGATCACAGCTGTACTTGGTGACCAGCAGTCTCACCAGAGAGGTGTGGCCCTTGCCACAAGCATTATGCAGTATGGTTCTACCAATGGAGCCTTTTGTGTTGATGTCACAGTGAAACTCATTGATCAATAGCTCCACACACTCCACACTACCACCTAGACCAGCACATGTGAAGGGTGTGTCACCATTTGAATCACGAGCATTGAGGTCACAGCTGTACTTGGTGACCAGCAGTCTCACCAGGGAGGTGTGGCCCTTGGAACAAGCATTATGCAGTATGGTTCTACCAATGGAGCCTTTTGTGTTGATGTCACAGTGAAACTCATTGATCAATACCTCCACACACTCCACACTACCACCTAGACCAGCACATGTGAAGGGTGTGTCACCATTTGAATCACGAGCATTGAGGTCACAGCTGTACTTGGTGACCAGCAGTCTCACCAATGAGGTGTGGCCCATCAAACAAGCCTTATGCAGTATGGTTCTACTAACGGAGCCTTTTGTGTTGATGTCACAGTGAAACGCATTGATCAATAGCTCCACACACTCCACACTACCACCTAGACCAGCACATGTGAAGGGTGAGTCACCATCTCCATCACGAGCATTGAGGTCACAGCTGTACTTGGTGACCAGCAGTCTCACCAATGAGGTGTGGCCCATCAAACAAGCCTTATGCAGTATGGTTCTACTAACGGAGCCTTTTGTGTTGATGTCACAGTGAAACGCATTGATCAATAGCTCCACACACTCCACACTACCACCTAGACCAGCACATGTGAAGGGTGTGTCACCATTTGAATCACGAGCATTGAGGTCACAGCTGTACTTGGTGACCAGCAGTCTCACCAGGGAGGTGTGGCCCTTGGAACAAGCCTTATGCAGTATGATTCTACCAATGTAGTCTTTTGTGTTGATGTCACAGTGAAACTCATTGATCAATAGCTCCACACACTCCACACTTCCACCTAGACCAGCACATGTGAAGGGTGTGTCACCATTTGAATCACGAGCATTGAGGTCACAGCTGTACTTGGTGACCAGCAGTCTCACCAGGGAGGTGTGGCCCTTGGAACAAGCCTTATGCAGTATGGTTCTACCAATGTAGTCTTTTGTGTTGATGTCACAGTGAAACTCATTGATCAATAGCTCCACACACTCCACACTACCACATAGACCAGCACATGTGAAGGGTGTGTCACCATTTGAATCACGAGCATTGAGGTCACAGCTGTACTTGGTGACCAGCAGTCTCACCAGGGAGGTGTGGCCCTTGTCACAAGCATTATGCAGTATGGTTCTACCAATGTAGCCTTTTGTGTTGATGTCACAGTGAAACTCATTGATCAATAGCTCCACACACTCCACACTACCACCTCGACCAGCACATGTGAAGGGTGTGTCACCATTTGAATCACGAGCATTGAGGTCACAGCTGTACTTGGTGACCAGCAGTCTCACCAGGGAGGTGTGGCCCCTGAAACAAGCCTGATGCAGTATGGTTGTACCAATGTAGCCTTTTGTGTTGATGTCACAGTGAAACTCATTGATCAATAGCTCCACACACTCCACACTACCACCTAGACCAGCACATGTGAAGGGTGTGTCACCATCTCTATCACGAGCATTGAGGTCACAGCTGTACTTGGTGACCAGCAGTCTCACCAGGGAGGTGTGGCCCTTGGAACAAGCCTTATGCAGTATGGTTCTACCAATGTAGTCTTTTGTGTTGATGTCACAGTGAAACTCATTGATCAATAGCTCCACACACTCCACACTACCACCTAGACCTGCACATGTGAAGGGTGTGGCACCATCTCTATCATGAGCATTGAGGTCACAGCTGTACTTGGTGACCAGCAGTCTCACCAGGGAGGTGTGGCCCTTGGAACAAGCCTTATGCAGTATGGTTCTACCAATGTAGTCTTTTGTGTTGATGTCACAGTGAAACTCATTGATCAATAGCTCCACACACTCCACACTACCACCTAGACCAGCACATGTGAAGGGTGTGTCACCATTTGAATCACGAGCATTGAGGTCACAGCTGTACTTGGTGACCAGCAGTCTCACCAGGGAGGTGTGGCCCTTGGAACAAGCCTTATGCAGTATGGTTCTACCAATGTAGTCTTTTGTGTTGATGTCACAGTGAAACTCATTGATCAATAGCTCCACACACTCCACACTACCACCTAGACCAGCACATGTGAAGGGTGTGTCACCATCTCTATCACGAGCATTGAGGTCACAGCTGTACTTGGTGACCAGCAGTCTCACCAGGGAGGTGTGGCCCTTGTAACAAGCATTATGCAGTATGGTTCTACTAACGGAGCCTTTTGTGTTGATGTCACAGTGAAACGCATTGATCAATAGCTCCACACACTCCACACTACCACCTAGACCAGCACATGTGAAGGGTGTGTCACCATTTGAATCACGAGCATTGAGGTCACAGCTGTACTTGGTGACCAGCAGTCTCACCAGGGAGGTGTGGCCCTTGTCACAAGCATTATGCAGTATGGTTCTACCAATGTAGCCTTTTATGTTGATGTCACAGTGAAACTCATTGATCAATAGCTCCACACACTCCACACTACCACATAGACCAGCACATGTGAAGGGTGTGTCACCATTTGAATCACGAGCATTGAGGTCACAGCTGTACTTGGTGACCAGCAGTCTCACCAGGGAGGTGTGGCCCTTGTCACAAGCATTATGCAGTATGGTTCTACCAATGTAGCCTTTTGTGTTGATGTCACAGTGAAACTCATTGATCAATAGCTCCACACACTCCACACTACCACCTCGACCAGCACATGTGAAGGGTGTGTCACCATTTGAATCACGAGCATTGAGGTCACAGCTGTACTTGGTGACCAGCAGTCTCACCAGGGAGGTGTGGCCCTTGTCACAAGCATTATGCAGTATGGTTCTACCAATGTAGCCTTTTGTGTTGATGTCACAGTGAAACTCATTGATCAATAGCTCCACACACTCCACACTACCACCTAGACCAGCACATGTGAAGGGTGTGTCACCATTTGAATCACGAGCATTGAGGTCACAGCTGTACTTGGTGACCAGCAGTCTCACCAGGGAGGTGTGGCCCCTGAAACAAGCCTGATGCAGTATGGTTGTACCAATGTAGCCTTTTGTGTTGATGTCACAGTGAAACTCATTGATCAATAGCTCCACACACTCCACACTACCACCTAGACCAGCACATGTGAAGGGTGTGTCACCATCTCTATCACGAGCATTGAGGTCACAGCTGTATTTGGTGACCAGCAGTCTCACCAGGGAGGTGTGGCCCTTGGAACAAGCATTATGCAGTATGGTTCTACCAATGTAGTCTTTTGTGTTGATGTCACAGTGAAACTCATTGATCAATAGCTCCACACACTCCACACTACCACCTCGACCAGCACATGTGATGGGTGTGTCACCATTTGAATCACGAGCATTGAGGTCACAGCTGTACTTGGTGACCAGCAGTCTCACCAGGGAGGTGTGGCCTTTTAAACAACAAACCGTTAGGGAGAGAAGGTTTTGGTTAAACCTTGACCCTTAATGAATAATTAGTTGTGTCATGAATGTTACCAGTGTTTCCAGTGTCGGCAGTGTATCCAGTGTTTGCAGTGTCTGCAGTGTTTCCAGTGTCTGCAGTGTTTCCAGTGTTTGCAGTGTCTGCAGTGTTTCCAGTGTCTGCAGTGTTTCCAGTGTTTGCAGTGTCTGAAGTGTTTCCAGTGTTTGCAGTGTTTGCAGTGTCTGCAGAGTTTCCAGTGTTTGCAGTGTTTCCAGTGTCTGCAGTGTTTCCAGTGTCTGCAGTGTTTCCAGTGTTTCCAGTGTTTGCAGTGTTTGCAGTGTCTGCAGTGTTTCCAGTGTTTGCAGTGTCTGCAGTGTCTCCAGTGTCTGCAGTGTTTCCAGTGTTTGCAGTGTCTGCAGTGTTTCCAGTGTCTGCAGTGTTTCCAGTGTCTGCAGTGTTTCCAGTGTTTGCAGTGTCTGAAGTGTTTCCAGTGTCTGCAGTGTTTACAGTGTCTGCAGTGTCTGCAGTGTTTCCAGTGTTTGCAGTGTCTGAAGTGTCTCCAGTGTTTGCAGTGTTTGCAGTGTCTGCAGTGTTTCCAGTGTTTGCAGTGTTTCCAGTGTCTGCAGTGTTTCCAGTGTCTGCAGTTTTTCCAGTGTTTGCAGTGTCTGCAGTGTTTCCAGTGTCTGCAGTGTTTCCAGTGATTGCAGTGTCTGAAGTGTTTCCAGTGTTTGCAGTGTTTGCAGTGTCTGCAGTGTTTCCAGTGTTTGCAGTGTTTCCAGTGTCTGCAGTGTTTCCAGTGTCTGCAGTGTTTCCAGTGTTTCCAGTGTTTGCAGTGTTTGCAGTGTCTGCAGTGTTTCCAGTGTTTGCAGTGTCTGCAGTGTCTCCAGTGTCTGCAGTGTTTCCAGTGTTTGCAGTGCCTGCAGTGTTTCCAGTGTCTGCAGTTTTTCCAGTGTCTGCAGTGTTTCCAGTGTTTGCAGTGTCTGAAGTGTTTCCAGTGTCTGCAGTGTTTACAGTGTCTGCAGTGTCTGCAGTGTTTCCAGTGTTTGCAGTGTTTGCAGTGTTTCCAGTGTCTGCAGTGTTTCCAGTGTTTGCAGTGTCTGCAGTGATTCCAGTGTTTGCAGTGTCTGAAGTGTCTCCAGTGTTTGCAGTGTTTGCAGTGTCTGCAGTGTTTCCAGTGTCTGCAGTGTTTCCAGTGTCTGCAGTGTTTCCAGTGTTTCCAGTGTTTGCAGTGTTTCCAGTGTTTGCAGTGTCTGCATTGTCTGCAGTGTTTGCAGTGATTCCAGTGTCTGCATTGTCTCCAGTGTCTGCAGTGTTTCCAGTGTCTGCAGTGTCTGCAGTGTTTCCAGTGTCTGCAGTGTTTCCAGTGTTTGCAGTGTCTGCAGTGTTTCCAGTGTTTGCAGTATTTCCAGTGATTGCAGTGTTTCCAGTGTCTGCAGTGTTTCCAGTGTTTGCAGTGTCTGCAGTGTTTCCAGTGTTTGCAGTGTTTCCAGTGTCTGCAGTGTTTCCAGTGTTTGCAGTGTCTGCAGTGTTTCCAGTGTTTGCAGTGTTTCCAGTGTCTGCATTGTCTCCAGTGTCTGCAGTGTTTCCAGTGTCTGCAGTGTCTGCAGTGTTTCCAGTGTCTGCAGTGTTTCCAGTGTTTGCAGTGTCTGAAGTGTTTACAGTGTTTGCAGTGTTTGCAGTGTCTGCAGTGTTTCCAGTGTTTGCAGTGTTTCCAGTGTCTGCAGTGTTTCCAGTGTCTGCAGTGTTTCCAGTGTTTCCAGTGTTTGCAGTGTTTGCAGTGTCTGCAGTGTTTCCAGTGTTTGCAGTGTCTGCAGTGTCTCCAGTGCCTGCAGTGTTTCCAGTGTTTGCAGTGTCTGCAGTGTTTCCAGTGTCTGCAGTGTTTCCAGTGTCTGCAGTGTTTGCAGTGTTTCCAGTGTCTGCAGTGTGTCCAGTGTTTGCAGTGTCTGCAGTGTTTCCAGTGTTTGCAGTGTCTGAAGTGTTTCCAGTGTTTGCAGTGTTTGCAGTGTCTGCAGTGTTTCCAGTGTTTGCAGTGTTTCCAGTGTCTGCAGTGTTTCCAGTGTCTGCAGTGTTTCCAGTGTTTGCAGTGTCTGCAGTGTTTCCAGTGTCTGCAGTGTTTCCAGTGTTTGCAGTGTCTGAAGTGTTTCCAGTGTTTGCAGTGTTTGCAGTGTCTGCAGTGTTTCCAGTGTTTGCAGTGTTTCCAGTGTCTGCAGTGTTTCCAGTGTTTGCAGTGTCTGCAGTGTTTCCAGTGTTTGCAGTGTTTGCAGTGTCTGCAGTGTTTCCAGTGTTTGCAGTGTCTGCAGTGTCTCCAGTGTCTGCAGTGTTTCCAGTGTTTGCAGTGTTTCCAGTGTTTGCAGTGTCTGCAGTGTTTCCAGTGTCTGCAGTGTTTCCAGTGTTTGCAGTGTTTCCAGTGTCTGCAGTGTTTCCAGTGTTTGCAGTGTCTGCAGTGTTTCCTGTGTTTGCAGTGTTTGCAGTGTTTGCAGTGTTTGCAGTGTCTGCAGTGTCTCCAGTGTCTGCAGTGTTTCCAGTGTTTGCAGTGTCTCCAGCGTTTGCAGTGTCTGCAGTGTTTCCAGTGTCTGCAGTGTTTCCAGTGTTTGCAGTGTCTGCAGTGTTTCCAGTGTTTGCAGTGTCTGCAGTGATTCCAGTGTTTGCAGTGTTTGCAGTGTCTGCAGTGACTGCAGTGTTTCCAGTGTTTGCAGTGTTTCCAGTGTTTGCAGTGTCTGCAGTGTTTCCAGTGTTTGCAGTGTCTGAAGTGTTTCCAGTGTTTGCAGTGTTTGCAGTGTCTGCAGTGTTTCCAGTGTTTGCAGTGTTTCCAGTGTTTGCAGTGTTTCCAGTGTCTGCAGTGTTTCCAGTGTTTGCAGTGTCTGAAGTGTTTCCAGTGTTTGCAGT
Organism: Eunapius fragilis; assembly: GCA_963681505.1. NCBI lineage: Eukaryota > Metazoa > Porifera > Demospongiae > Spongillida > Spongillidae > Eunapius > Eunapius fragilis. Next base: position 293,811 of record OY811975.1, on the reverse strand, counting down.
GTTGGCAGTGTCTGCAGTCTTTCCAGTGTTTGCAGTGTTTCCAGTGTCTGCAGTGTTTCCAGTGTCTGCAGTGTTTGCAGTGTTTCCAGTGTCTGCAGTGTTTCCAGTGTCTGCAGTGTTTCCAGTGTCTCCAGTGTCTGCAGTGTTTCCAGTGTTTGCAGTGTCTCCAGTGTTTGCAGTGTCTGCAGTGTTTCCAGTGTCTGCATTGTTTCCAGTGTTTGCAGTGTCTGCAGTGTTTCCAGTGTTTGCAGTGTCTGCAGTGATTCCAGTGTTTGCAGTGTTTGCAGTGTCTGCAGTGTCTGCAGTGTTTCCAGTGTTTGCAGTGTTTCCAGTGTTTGCAGTGTCTGCAGTGTTTCCAGTGTTTGCAGTGTTTCCAGTGTTTGCAGTGTTTCCAGTTTTTGCAGTGTCTGAAGTGTTTCCAGTGTTTGCAGTGTTTGCAGTGTCTGCAGTGTTTCCAGTGTTTGCAGTGTTTCCAGTGTTTGCAGTGTTTCCAGTGTCTGCAGTGTTTCCAGTGTTTGCAGTGTCTGAAGTGTTTCCAGTGTTTGCAGTGTTTGCAGTGTCTGCAGTGTTTCCAGTGTTTGCAGTGTTACCAGTGTCTGCAGTGTTTCCAGTGTCTGCAGTGTTTCCAGTGTTTCCAGTGTTTGCAGTGTTTGCAGTGTCTGCAGTGTTTCCAGTGTTTGCAGTGTCTGCAGTGTCTCCAGTGTCTGCAGTGTTTCCAGTGTTTGCAGTGTCTGCAGTGTCTGCAGTGTTTTCAGTGTCTGAAGTGTTTCCAGTGTTTGCAGTGTTTGCAGTGTTTCCAGTGTCTGCAGTGTTTCCATTGTCTGCAGTGTCTGCAGTGTTTCAAGTGTTTGCAGTGTTTGCAGTGTCTGCAGTGTTTCCAGTGTCTGCAGTGTTTCCAGTGTTAGCAGTGTTTCCAGTGTCTGCAGTGTTTCCAGTGTCTGCAGTGTTTCCAGTGTCTGCAGTGTTTCCAGTGTTTCCAGTGTTTGCAGTGTTTCCAGTGTTTGCAGTGTCTGCATTGTCTGCAGTGTTTCCAGTGTTTGCAGTGTCTGCATTGTCTGCAGTGTTTCCAGTGTTTTCAGTGTCTGCAGTGTTTGCAGTGTTTCCAGTGTCTGCAGTGTTTCCATTGTCTGCAGTGTCTGCAGTGTTTCCGGTGTTTGCAGTGTCTGCAGTGTTTCCAGTGTTTCCTGTGTTTGCAGTGTTTCCAGTGTTTGCAGTGTTTCCAGTGTCTGCAGTGTTTCCAGTGTCTGCAGTGTCTACAGTGTTTCCAGTGTTTGGTGTGTTTCCAGTGTTTGCAGTGTTTGCAGTGTCTGCAGTGTTTCCATTGTCTGCAGTGTTTCCAGTGTTTAGAGTGTTTCCAGTGTCTGCAGTGTTTCCACTGTCTGCAGTGTTTTCAGTGTTTGCAGTGTCTGCAGTGTTTCCAGTGTCTTCAGTGTTTCCAGTGTTTGCAGTGTTTGCAATGTCTGCAGTGTTTGCAGTGTTTGCAGTGTCTGCTGTGTTTCCATTGTCTGCAGTGTTTCCAGTGTTTAGAGTGTTTCCAGTGTCTGCAGTGTTTCCAGTGTCTGCAGTGTTTTCAGTGTTTGCAGTGTCTGCAGTGTTTCCAGTGTCTTCAGTGTTTCCAGTGTTTGCAGTGTTTGCAATGTCTGCAGTGTTTAGTGTGTTTCCAGTGTCTGCAGTGTCTCCAGTGTCTGCAGTGTTTCCAGTGTTTGCAGTGTCTGCAGTGTTTCCAGTGTTTGCAGTTTTTGCAGTGTTTCCAGTGTCTGCAGTGTTTCCAGTGTCTGCAGTGTCTGCAGTGTTTCAAGTGTTTGCCGTGTTTGCAGTGTCTGCAGTGTTTCCAGTGTTTGCAGTGTTTGCAGTGTCTGCAGTGTTTCCAGTGTTTGCAGTGTTTCCAGTGTCTGCAGTGTTTCCAGTGTTTGCAGTGTCTGCAGTGTTTCCAGTGTTTGCAGTGTTTTCAGTGTCTGCAGTGTTTGCAGTGTCTGAAGTGTTTCCAGTGTTTGCAGTGTCTGCAGTGTTTCCAGTGTCTGCAGTGTTTCCAGTGTTTGTAGTGTTTGCAGTATCTGCAGTGTTTCCAGTGTTTGCAGTGTTTCCAGTGTTTGCAGTGTTTGCAGTGTCTGCAGTGTTTCCAGTGTCTGCAGTGTTTCCAGTGTTTGCAGTGTTTCCAGTGTCTGCAGTGCTTCCAGTGTCTGCAGTGTTTCCAGTGTTTGCAGTGTCTGCAGTGTTTCCAGTGTTTGCAGTGTTTGCAGTGTCTGCAGTGTTTCCAGTGTTTGCAGTGTCTGCAGTGTTTCCAGTGTTTGCAGTGTCTGCAGTGTTTCCAGTGTCTGCAGTGTTTCCAGTGTTTGCAGTGTTTCCAGTGTCTGCAGTGTTTCCTGTGTCTGCAGTGTTTCCAGTGTTTGCAGTGTCTGCAGTGTTTCCAGTGTCTGCAGTGTTTCCAGTGTTTGCAGTGTTTCCAGTGTCTGCAGTGTTTCCAGTGTCTGCAGTGTTTCCAGTGTTTCCAGTGTCTGCAGTGTTTCCAGTGTTTGCAGTGTCTGCATTGTCTGCAGTGTTTCCAGTGTTTTCAGTGTCTGCAGTGTCTGCAGTGTTTCCAGTGTTTGCAGTGTCTGCAGTGTTTCCAGTGTTTGCAGTGTCTGCAGTGTTTCCAGTGTCTGCAGTGTTTCCAGTGTTTGCAGTGTTTCCAGTGTCTGCAGTGTTTCCTGTGTCTGCAGTGTTTCCATTGTCTGCAGTGTCTGCAGTGTTTCCGGTGTTTGCAGTGTCTGCAGTGTTTCCAGTGTTTCCTGTGTTTGCAGTGTTTCCAGTGTTTGCAGTGTTTCCAGTGTCTGCAGTGTTTCCAGTGTCTGCAGTGTCTACAGTGTTTCCAGTGTTTGGTGTGTTTCCAGTGTTTGCAGTGTTTGCAGTGTCTGCAGTGTTTCCATTGTCTGCAGTGTTTCCAGTGTTTAGAGTGTTTCCAGTGTCTGCAGTGTTTCCACTGTCTGCAGTGTTTTCAGTGTTTGCAGTGTCTGCAGTGTTTCCAGTGTCTTCAGTGTTTCCAGTGTTTGCAGTGTTTGCAATGTCTGCAGTGCTTGCAGTGTTTGCAGTGTCTGCTGTGTTTCCATTGTCTGCAGTGTTTCCAGTGTTTAGAGTGTTTCCAGTGTCTGCAGTGTTTCCAGTGTCTGCAGTGTTTTCAGTGTTTGCAGTGTCTGCAGTGTTTCCAGTGTCTTCAGTGTTTCCAGTGTTTGCAGTGTTTGCAATGTCTGCAGTGTTTAGTGTGTTTCCAGTGTCTGCAGTGTCTCCAGTGTCTGCAGTGTTTCCAGTGTTTGCAGTGTCTGCAGTGTTTCCAGTGTTTGCAGTTTTTGCAGTGTTTCCAGTGTCTGCAGTGTTTCCAGTGTCTGCAGTGTCTGCAGTGTTTCAAGTGTTTGCCGTGTTTGCAGTGTCTGCAGTGTTTCCAGTGTTTGCAGTGTTTGCAGTGTCTGCAGTGTTTCCAGTGTTTGCAGTGTTTCCAGTGTCTGCAGTGTTTCCAGTGTTTGCAGTGTCTGCAGTGTTTCCAGTGTTTGCAGTGTTTTCAGTGTCTGCAGTGTTTGCAGTGTCTGAAGTGTTTCCAGTGTTTGCAGTGTCTGCAGTGTTTCCAGTGTCTGCAGTGTTTCCAGTGTTTGTAGTGTTTGCAGTATCTGCAGTGTTTCCAGTGTTTGCAGTGTTTCCAGTGTTTGCAGTGTTTGCAGTGTCTGCAGTGTTTCCAGTGTCTGCAGTGTTTCCAGTGTTTGCAGTGTTTCCAGTGTCTGCAGTGCTTCCAGTGTCTGCAGTGTTTCCAGTGTTTGCAGTGTCTGCAGTGTTTCCAGTGTTTGCAGTGTTTGCAGTGTCTGCAGTGTTTCCAGTGTTTGCAGTGTCTGCAGTGTTTCCAGTGTTTGCAGTGTCTGCAGTGTTTCCAGTGTCTGCAGTGTTTCCAGTGTTTGCAGTGTTTCCAGTGTCTGCAGTGTTTCCTGTGTCTGCAGTGTTTCCAGTGTTTGCAGTGTCTGCAGTGTTTCCAGTGTCTGCAGTGTTTCCAGTGTTTGCAGTGTTTCCAGTGTCTGCAGTGTTTCCAGTGTCTGCAGTGTTTCCAGTGTTTCCAGTGTCTGCAGTGTTTCCAGTGTTTGCAGTGTCTGCATTGTCTGCAGTGTTTCCAGTGTTTTCAGTGTCTGCAGTGTCTGCAGTGTTTCCAGTGTTTGCAGTGTCTGCAGTGTTTCCAGTGTTTGCAGTGTCTGCAGTGTTTCCAGTGTCTGCAGTGTTTCCAGTGTTTGCAGTGTTTCCAGTGTCTGCAGTGTTTCCTGTGTCTGCAGTGTTTCCAGTGTTTGCAGTGTCTGCAGTGTTTCCAGTGTCTGCACTGTTTCCAGTGTTTGCAGTGTTTCCAGTGTCTGCAGTGTTTCCAGTGTCTGCAGTGTTTCCAGTGTTTCCAGTGTTTGCAGTGTTTCCAGTGTTTGCAGTGTCTGCATTGTCTGCAGTGTTTCCAGTGTTTACAGTGTCTGCAGTGTTTGCAGTGTTTCCAGTGTCTGCAGTGTTTCCATTGTCTGCAGTGTCTGCAGTGTTTCCGGTGTTTGCAGTGTCTGCAGTGTTTCCAGTGTTTCCTGTGTTTGCAGTGTTTCCAGTGTTTGCAGTGTTTCCAGTGTCTGCAGTGCTTCCAGTGTCTGCAGTGTCTACAGTGTTTCCAGTGTTTGGTGTGTTTCCAGTGTTTGCAGTGTTTGCAGTGTCTGCAGTGTTTCCATTGTCTGCAGTGTTTCCAGTGTTTAGAGTGTTTCCAGTGTCTGCAGTGTTTCCAGTGTCTGCAGTGTTTTCAGTGTTTGCAGTGTCTGCAGTGTTTCCAGTGTCTTCAGTGTTTCCAGTGTTTGCAGTGTTTGCAATGTCTGCAGTGTTTGCAGTGTTTGCAGTGTCTGCTGTGTTTCCATTGTCTGCAGTGTTTCCAGTGTTTAGAGTGTTTCCAGTGTCTGCAGTGTTTCCAGTGTCTGCAGTGTTTTCAGTGTTTGCAGTGCCTGCAGTGTTTCCAGTGTCTTCAGTGTTTCCAGTGTTTGCAGTGTTTGCAATGTCTGCAGTGTTTGCAGTGTTTGCAGTGTCTGCTGTGTTTCCAGTGTCTGCAGTGTTTCCATTATCTGCAGTGTTTCCAGTGTCTGCAGTGTTTCCAGTGTTTGCAGTGTTTGCAGTGTCTGCAGTGTTTCCAGTGTCTGCAGTGTTTCCAGTGTTTGCAGTGTTTCCAGTGTTCGCAGTGTTTTAAATTAGTGCAAGGTGATGATGGCGATTGAGCCTATACACTATATGATGATAATGTGCTGAGTTGCACGTGGGCTGAGGACCGTATGTATGCTATGCAGTCATGAGTTGCGCTCAACCCTTTGTTTCTTGGGCGTGATAGCTACAACTGTTACAAAACGCTAGACAATTCGTTTGTAATGCGTTGAAATAGTTTTCTGTCTTGTGAGATTTTAAATTACGCGATGCATTGGGTAATTGTGTTTGTATTGGCACGTGACACTTGTCACGATTGAGTAAAGCATGGCTTTGGAGGCGGAGAATGTGTGTGTTCATAGCACTTTAGAGTTTGGATTGGATTCTCGTGAGAACGTTTTTCAGGTTACAGGTTATAGTGAACGAAATTCACGTGATTGTGGTGTCGCAGAGGGTAGTTCTGAGTCCATAAACACCATTATTGCTTGTTGTGAACTTGAATGTTACCAAAGGTAAGGCATTTTCAAATTCCGTTACTTTATTATTTTGTGTGAGCCCGGTCTGTTGCGTTTCTTGGTCGGATCTTGGTTGTGATATTTTTTCGTACTTCATTTCCGCATAATTAGGTTGCAATAGTCGTTTTGTTGAATGATAGCGGGATGAAATGTGTAGATTCTGTTTACCTTGTGAGTGTGCAATTCATTTAAACTTTATACTTTCAACGAGTTTTAATGTTTGATGGAGAGAGGAGTCAGGTTACGTGCATGAGCACTGAGTGAGTGGTGACTGATCAAGTCGCCTTACCATTGTCTGTCATATATGCCTGGGACCCGATACTCAACCAGTTTGGGCGATTTGTTTTTGCCGTTTAAGCCCTTTTAAGGGAGTAGGCTAGACTGCATGCTTATCAAGAGGCTGACTAGTAGGCAGCATTCCAAACACAATAAACAATGTTTATGTCTGCTACCTCTATAAACAAAACCGCATGTTTTATGATTAATCTGTGGTTTAAACTTTCATAATCTTCATTGCTCGTTGGATTCATTACACTTGCTGGAGGTCATCCAGCTGCATATTGACCATCTGTTTTATCTCACAATCATACATGTGGGTGGATACCTGATTCTCCAGGTATTGTGGAGGCGGGGGACATCTACTGTACTAGATGTATGTGTTGGGCTCACAAACCGTTTGATTTTTTTTCACATTTGCATGCAAATTAAGTGTCTAGCAGCAGCCAACTTTATCAATCATTAATGGAAAAATAAAAATAAAAATACTGAGAATTGTTTAATTACAGTCCTATTTGTATCTGCCTTTCCATTCATCTGTTTTTTTAAAATGTGAATTGCATAGTTTTTCTTTTGTTTAGTACAATAACTCAGTGCATGCTTTGAGGAATGGCTTTAAACGGTATGCGTACATATTTGCATGTATAAATGGAAGGAGGGTAATGGCTTCAAAGAAGTAACTATCATGTCATATTTTCTACTCATACCCAAAGTATTGCTGATATACTACATGAGTTGGAATAACTTGCATGTTGCATTTTATGTTTTGCATCTGAATATGATCACTTTAAGATTGAGCGTTGATGTAACATTTGATTACAGATTTTTAAATCTTGAGGCATTGATTTCCCACTTGAGGTCATATCATCAAATTCAAGTTGCAACAGAAAGGCTGGAATTCACCAATTTGGAACTATTTCATGAATGGAAGGCAGCTGCAGAAAAGAAGACAAATTCAATGTATGTTCAAAAATGTGCGTGTCAAAAATCATTAACCGCAAACAGATGGTATTACTATTGTAATCGAGCAGGTGTTTATACACCTAGAGGTGCTGGGGAAAGGCATTTAAAGTCACAAGGTAGCTGTAAAGTTGGCATCCAATGCACATCACATATAAAAGCTCACCAGGACAAAATGTCTGGGGTTGTAATAGTGAATTATTGTCCATTTCATAATTCACATCCAATAAAATTGGCACACATTATTATGGATGACAGTACTAGAACATCAATTGCTATCAAGCTAAAAGAAGGTGTCAGCATGGAGAAAATTCTGGATGATATTAGGGATGCAGTAACTGACCATGTTTCCAGGGTTCATCTTGTTACCAGGCAAGACCTGTACAACATTAAACGCCAATATAATATTGAAGGTATTGCACGTCATAGTAATGACCATGTAAGTACATCCATATGGGTAGAAGAAATGAAAGCTTTAGATTATGATCCAATCCTGTTGTACAAACCACAAGGCAATCCATCAGATCTATTCGCTGTATGCAGTGATGATTTTATTCTCTGTATACAGACAAAATTTCAAAAAGACTGTTTTACTAAATTTGCCAAAAATGTAGTTTGCGTTGATGCAACTCATTGCACTACACAATATGATTTTAAACTTGTGACTATTCTTGTTATGGATGAGTTTGGAGAGGGTATTCCAGCAGCATGGATGGTTAGTAATAGAGAAGATACGAATACACTTAAGCATTTTTTTGAAGCCCTAAAGAAAAAGGTTGGTGATGTGAAAGTTGAAGTGTTTATGTCCGACGATGCCTCTCAGTATTACAACGCATGGGTGTCTGTTTTTAATGGACATCCCAAAAAATTGTTATGTAAATGGCACGTGGACCGTGCATGGAGAGGAGCTCTGAATAGCATGATTCAATTGCAGGAAAAAAGGGCAAACGTTTACCACCACATGTGTGTTGTCATGGAGAATACATCAATCCATACATTTACAGCTCAAATGCAAATGTTTGTTAGCTGGCTACTTGAGGATCCAGACCTTGATAGTTTTTGTCAATACCTCCAGGACAATTATTGCAATCGACCAGAGCAATGGGCCCCTTGCTATCGAGTAGGAACACCTGTCAATACCAACATGGCTATTGAAGCATTCCACAGAACCCTTAAGGTTGTATACCTCAGTTATAAGCAGAATAGAAGAGTTGATAGTCTGCTGTCAATTCTACTAAGAATAGCACGAGACAAAGTGTATGAGCGTTTGATTAAGTTGGAAAAGGGGAAATCATCGTACAGAGTAAGTGAAATTAACAAGCGTCACGAATCTGCAGAAGGTATCCATTGTATCCCTCAAAATCAAGCTGAAAATGTGTGGACTGTACAGTCAGAAAAGATGACTTATAGTATTCAAAAAAATACAAATGTATGTACTTGCAAGATGCGCTGTGCTTTTTGTAGTGCATGTGTACATATGTACACTTGCTCTTGCATGGATTGTGCAATTCATTTTACAGTTTGTAAGCACAGTCATTTCTTGCATATGTTCCTGATTAAATCATCACATTCATCTGGAGGTGCAGAAGCTGTCACCACTTCAATGCAATGCATCCCTGTATCTGATAATCTTGCAAGTGTGCAAACTGATAAACAAGCACTCGTTTCATGTACTTCAACTGATAAGATTTGTTCTGAAACAAATTTTGATGACATAGATCAGTATATTGTATCAACTGCAGAGTCCGATTTGTGTAGCATTAAAAAAGACATCCTTAATGAAATTCAAGCACTTCAAATGGCGTGCAATGACTGCAACAGTATTGCAGCATTGCAAGCTGGATGGAGGCATATAAAGGCAGCTTTAATAACCATAAAAACAGTAGGAATTGATGCTAATTTTTCAACTGAACTTCCACAAAAACGTCATATTGCACCCAATTCTAACAGTCCAAAGCAAGTTAGATTTTATTCAACAACTCAGAAGAGATGCAAGGTGCAAAATCCTATAAACAAGCCCACCAGAAATGAGCTTGAAATGTTTAGAGAAGAACTTTCATCTACAGTCATCAAGGTTTGTGGTGTTTGTTTAAAGAAGATGATAACGATACCAGTGATACCATCGTCTGGGTGAAGTGCTTGAATTGTGACATATGGATGCACTCATCCTGTGTAGAAACTAATAAGCATCAATGTCCTTAAAACATTTCCTAAGTTTCAGAGCTCATTCATATTGCATACATTGTACATCCTTATTATGTCTCATGTTATACATTATTGTAAGTATGTGGTTCAATTCATTATTAACAGTATGAAGTGTTCATGCGTGAAGTGCAGAAAGAATGTGAAGCCCATTTGGCACCCTCTATGAGAAGTATCTCTACTGAGCCAATGTAAAGAATTTCAATGTACTACATGTGCTAATTTATGGTGTTATTAGATTGGCATAGTCAGAAGGATATGACAAAGCCTCTTGTATTGCATCCAGCCAAGGGCAGCTGCTGGTGCACCTGTCTAAGCACGAAATGACTTACTAAGAAGTGTCCTGCAGACCAGTATGGCAGCCACATTTGGTTCTGGACTACATATAGCAACCATTCTGGTCCTATCGGACAAAAATTGCCTGCAAGATTGGATCCCACTATGCCATATTATATCCAACCTATGCAGCCATATTCTGTTTAGTAGGAGCAAATATTGCTGCCATGTTTGGTCCCAGACCAAATGTGACAGCATCATTTAGTCCAGGACCAAATGTTTCCACCGTACAATATCCTATATTGCATGCAAATTTTAAAAATATGCATGCATTTCTTCATAGAAGTGAAACATAATAACACAATAAATTGGATAGGGTATATTAATGGATTCAAGCACATTAAATCATTGATAATTCAAGGAAAGAAAACAACACTAATTCTTTAACTTTTACATCCCCCACAAGCCCACTTTTTATGTGGTTGTTGGTTATAAAGTTATGATATCATATTCCACAATAACTGCACTCAATCATTTTAAACCAGCCGTGCCAATACCTGACATGCCATCTGCACTTCAGTTGGTGTATAGGTAAAGCACTACACTCATACTCACAAGCCCAGACGTCCCTTGTGCAAGAAATGCAATGGACCAGTAACAGTACCTGGACTAAAAGTGAGGCTGGCTTTTATTCTGATGGAGTTAGAGATGTTACTAAATAGCAGCAGGGACATTTAACATCATTGTAGTCGAACACAATAAACAGCTGCATAGGGCACATGGTGCACACTAGTGCTATACATGGGAGCTTTACAGGTTGGCACAAAACATCCAGGCAGACTGGACACCAAAACTGTTCTAAGACCACTGTTTTAGTTGTGCTTGCTAGTGGACTATCGGATAAGTAGTTTGGGGGTGCAATTACCTTAATGTAGCCAATAACTGAACTTGCTTTCGAACGGCCACCAGGATGTGTACTTTTTTCCCCATGCTCCTCTTTTGGGATGACACATTTGGATGGTGTATATATGCAAGCATGTTCATACATGACTGTGGTTGAGGTTTTATATGGAGAAACATGTGTTCAACATGTAGATATTAGTCTAGTGCACCAGTAGCAAAAGAACAGAGGGTGAATGTCTGGGACATCATGGGTACTATCAATATATCCCAAACACACTGCAGATGTTTTGAAAACATTATGCACTGATATGATGCATGCTATGTTTCTCTCTCTGGCTATTAACAATCTCCCACGCACCATAAAGTGCTGTTGAACTTTCTCTCTGTGGTGATCCATCGAGCCTATATATAAGCGAAGCACAGATTATTCATAAAAGTCGCTGGCGTAGTGTAGCGTGAAAAAACTAGTGTCAATTGCAGAGTGATGTTTTGAAATAGTGACTTCCTTTCCCTCCATGTTGCTGTGTACTGACCTCTTTGCAGGGCGCCCGTTGAACCAACCTAAAGTGCACCCACTTTTACAGTACGGCTTGATATTGGTGCAAAACGAGTATATGCGCGTTTTTAGGAATCGTAATGTATAGAATGCGCATATGGCATAATTGGGCCAGACAGATAATGGAAGTATTGGGGAACTTCTCTGCACTGTACATTCGACTTCAAATGGGCAGGATAATATAGCTTGTTTGATAGATGTTTATAATGAGGTTAAGCTTTGTTTTTATCAGTTTCTCGTCCGCCCTGCGCCGTGACGTTGGCCAGTGGTTAGATGACATCAGCTATCCTTACCGCGTGTCCACACAAATATATATTCTGCACGTGATCACTCGTCTAGGCTCCTCCCTTATGTATCACATCCATTTACGGTATCGTTCTAATTCTAGTGTCCAGCCACAAACAGCAGCGAATTTCAAAGCTTAACCTGTTTTGTCACCCGTCACCCTGTATGGTCATTAAATGGAATAGACCTATGTGAGCATGATTTTCAAACGACAGCATATCCGCAAGCCAGAAAAGCTAAAAGCTGCAGTAATCTACAAAACACATTTGCTTACGCTATGAATATTAAACAACCACATGCACAACCACAACAAGATGAACCTTCAAGGTTCTGGAGGGATAGTAACAGATGTAATTAATGCGTTGCAATGCATTGTGCGTGGTGTACTTTTGTTATTCCGAATAGTACATCCACGTATGCACGGTACAATAAGGATTGCAACTGAAAGCTTGGTACCATTGGTTATAGGGCATTCGCCCATACAATTTGGATCTCTAGTTCCCAGGCCGAATATACTGGCCAGCCATCAAGATGCCACGTGATTTTGCACGTGTTTATTTCTTTCGTGTGTTATGGTAGTGGATGTATCTGTTTTCTTAAAAATATGCCTTCGCGCGTAAACGAATGTGAAGAGAGGTGCAAGGGAGAAGTATATTGAAAGAAGCTAATTTACTGGATCGTCGTTCAGAGGCAAACAAGGCAAAAGCCAGATCGAGCAGGTTACCAAGAGAGCTCTGAGCAGAAGCGTGCAGACAAACGAATAAGATGCATAAATGATTCGAAGCAAATCGGGCCAGAAGATGGCAAGGTAAGAACACCAACATTATGCCAATCATTACCTTACCTGCTTCAGGGATGCTGAAAGGGCGCGGTACCTGGAGGAACCTGAACGCAAGAGAGACGCTAAAAGGGCGCGATACCAGGAAGACCCTGAACCCAAGTGGGACGCTGAACGGACATGGTACCAGAAAGACCCTGAACCCAAGTGGGACGCTAAACAGGCGCGGTACCTTAAGCATCCCAGGCAAGAGAGCTCAAACGCTACCTTGCTGAGCTCAAGAAGTAATAAAGAAGAGCAAGTAAAAGGATTAAGTATTCTGGACGTATTGAAAATCCTCCCTCCTAACTGCTCAACAGCAAGAACTCAAAGATTCAACAGTGAGTTATGCACGGTATATGCTATAACTAATAATAATTGGGGTAGTACTAGAGGACAATTACACCACCATTCATATAAGATGATTTCGGTGTGAAACCGCGCATCACGTGAGAGTCATGTGAAAATTCTTTGGAGGGCAAAACATTATAGAGACGTATGGTAAATGGGCAGATTGCAAGCGAAAGGGAGCATTACAAGCAAAAACTGGAGTCGGTGTGGCTGACTCTAAGTGATGACCCTTTCATGAAGGATAACGATCATCGTTTCAGCGATGATATGACGTTGTGGTCGCGTATAGAGTATCGCCATATCTTTGGCTATTTCATCAATCGCCTGGGAACTTTTACTCAAGAGCAGCTGTCATCTTGGAAGCAACTTGAAGCCTACAACTACTTTGAATCGGGCTTCGTGAGGACTGTGTTTGCAATGGGGTTCGGCCAAGGGGACCAAAAGTGCTGTTTGTTAAAAGCCAAGTTTAACCCTAGTCAACGCACTGCAGACCAGGCCCACGAAGCGTGGATCATTGCGCGGTCATCTGGCTTGGTCGTGTCCGCCACTGCACTTGCATGGCAGGGTAAGTTAAGCTTCTTTTCCCAAGAGTGCACGCACGATGACCCTCTAAAGCTGAAGAACGCCTCTCCTTTTCGCTTTCTTCAGCTTCGGTCATCTTTCTTCTATGCTCCGCTCATGTCTTCCGCGCTTTCACTGCCATCGCATCCTTCCTCTTGGCATCCTTGAAGGTGAATAGTGTAGAGACATAGTCCACGTTACTGAGTTCGTCAACAGGCTTGCCTACAATAAAAACAAATGACTCCCTCACTCAATTGTGACTTCCACACTTATAAACTAACCTGACACAAAATGGTCGCCACAGATTCGCGAGTACTTAGAAGGCTGCCAATCCTCTCTACGGACCACTTGAATCCATCTTCGTAGTCTGCCTTCATTTTTGAATGGAAACCGATGGAAACCTAGGCCCAAACGCTGACCACTACGATTTGTACAGCCAAAAGCACAACAACTCAATACCATTTCACGTACATGTTGCCCTCTACATCAATTATTCATCATTTTAGGTCACGCGTTTCCAGGGGAACGACTTCACACCGAAATCATCTATACAGGCGGTAGTGAGGCGGTACCTGCAGGACCGTAACCAGGTTCTGTGAGGGGGTGCAAAGTGTGGCTCAGTGGAGTCAAGGGTACCCCTTTCGTTCGCCACAGATGAAACGTTTTTACAGTGGATAACGTGATAATTTTTTCATCATAACCTTTATGTTTGCTCCTGTGTATTGTAGCAATAAATTCTGATTGCACTGAAACATTGGGTATATAGTCAGCTAATCTTTCTAACTCTTTATGCTGCATTATCAGGTGTGCTTCTCCTACGATTCGCTTCAAGCAGTTAAAACACTGTTCTCTGGGCTTCTTTTTCTGAAGCTCTTTCCAATGCAGATGGCACCTTTCTGGCTGCGGACCTTGATGAATAACTTATTCTTGCTACATCCTTGGTTTGTTTCTGAAAAGAATCGTTTCCATCAACAACAACAACGCCCTCCGCTAGAGCAACCCCAATGAAATAGTCATTGTGTCACGATTTTAAGGTAATTCATTTCAAAATTACAAAAAATGGCTACGTGGTCCTTCGCACTTGAGAACGTTATTTGTACAGCAATAGCTCCCAGATAAGCACTTTTACAGTCGGTAGACCATATTCCAATGTTGTACAAACTTCTGTTCTGTTTTAATTGCGTATTAGAAAATGTTTTTCTAATTTTGGAGGGACTTAAATGGCACCTTATGCATTATAATACCTTACCTTTTTCCCGGGTTTAAAAACCGACTCGACCAATCGATTTATACTATCAAGCCCTAGTCATGCAGCGATTTTCGTTTCAATCCACCAAGTGGGTAAGGAGAAATCATTGTAAACATTTTTTTGGAGAGGGACCACTTTATATTAATGTATCTTGACTATTAAAACCAGTTAACTATTGTACATTTTAGTGCAGAAACATAGCATGACCTTTCTGATACGGATGCAAGAGTTCTAGCATTACGTTTTGTGTTCAGAGTTTCCATCAATAACAACACCCTCCGCCATAGCAAACTGAATCAATATTGTCATGCGTCACAATTACAATAGAATTCATACGTGACAAGTAAAGAAAAACATTCTCTAACGAGAAAGTTGGTGGGATATAGGAATTGGAGGCAATGGTACGGTGGTGTTAAAAGGAAGGGAACAAGGTTTTGAGAAAAGGGCAATGAGACAAAAATCCTATATTTAGCACTTCATTTGGTTGTTACATGTACATGTGCTAAATATAGGATTTTTGTCTCATTACCCTTTTCTCAAAACCTTGTTCCCTTCCTTTCAACACCACCATTGCCTCCAATTCCTATATCCCACCAACTTTCACGTTAGAGAATGTTTTTCTTTACTTGTTTCCTCTGTTTATTAATTATCATTTTTTTTATACTGGCAGGTGCCCCACCACCCCCCTCCGCTTCAATTACCGTCATGAGCAGACGCCCGCTTTTGTTTCGGATCACTGTAAGGAACTCCACTTTTGTTTGCACAATTCTAAATATACGTTAATGTCGCCATGGGAACGCTTCTATTTAACACTACGCATTACGTAATGATTACGTATGTCAGTTTTATGCTTTATTCATACATCTGATACTTGAAGATGGCCTTCCAGGAGATTCTAAAGCGATTGGTATAATTGGCGCTCTTTAAAACCATTCCTATCCGGAGTTATACTCACCCGAGAAGAATTAGAAGAAGAAGACGACGACGACGACGGAGAAGAATTGGCCTGGGGACGAGGTAAAACACGAACTTTTTTGTTCTCTTAAATTAAAAGCAAACAGTTTGAAGACTGGAACAAAACATTAAAATGACCGTCTTTGCCTTCTGGTTCGATAGGAACAAAGAGCTAAACTATCCGTTTCTTGGTACGCGAGTTATACGCGGGTCGCGGTTTTTTTAATGATTTCACGACCCGGGTCAATTCCTATATAGGAACTGCTATCGCAGTTCCTGATTAGTGGATTAAAAATCTTGTGGTATCTTGCAATAAGCATTTGTTTGACTGTAAGTGGTAATACTTGCAAGTATCTGCTAAGTTATGCACATCCCAGTCATTATAGAGGTCTCCATACACTTGCGTGTGCATTCTGTAACCTATTAGCTCTAAAGCTTCAGTACTATAAGTATGCGTTTGATAAATGTTTTATAGCATTCAACCCAGTGAGTCTTGCATAGATCTAATAGAACTTTCTGAGTGCCTTTAACTTGTACCATGCTAGGGACAATATGCTCAAGAAGTCCATTTCACTTTGGACTGCTTGCAACATTGTATCCCTGGCCTCTAATGTTTTCAATTGGTAGACCCAACTCCTTTGAGAAAAGTTACCATTTTCTCAGCTAGATACTCAACAGTTGTTCTTTCTAGTTTTAAGAAAGTCATGAACTCTTTCCTGACATTGTTCTCATTATCCACAGATGGCTAGGAGTTCTGTATTATGGGATGCTACCTCATCTGCCATAATGCTTTAAAGCTTTGCCTGTTTACTTTCCTCAATGATACCTTGTAAAACAATATGCCTAATATTTGCATTCAACAATTCATTCTGAGTCTGTTGGGATACATTTGTACGATAATGAAGGCTGTTTGTGATGTATTTATATTGCATACCTTTCAGCAGTAGAAAGAGATTTCAGAGAGATACAAAAGTCACGATTAGCATAAAAAATCTAATTGATAAGAATCAGTTGGCACTGCTCCTCAATTTCTTCACTGACCGTGTTACACTCTGTATAATGCCTACTTGAGCTGGGCTCAGCGCTCAGCTGAAATTCAGCAGTGCCTGGTTATGTAGAGCTGTGCCCCGTGTCAGTGCAAGTATAGGTGAAGAACTGTATTGTCGCTACATGTAGCTAATTGCAACTCAATGGTTCCATGCTCCTGCTGCTGGCTGGTAGCTGTGTCAACCTTTTTTTGTTCATTTGGAAAGAAATTGCTCCATTGAACAGCCGTACAGTTAGCAGCAGCTCTCGTTTGCGTTGTTCATGTTGTCCCATTTTCAGTATGGACCAAATTAAACAGTATAGTGCACCCGATCTTTGATTGTGTACCAGTGCTGGTACTTGCACACGTCTTGCATGATACTAATACAGCTAGCAGTTACTCACTACATGTGTAGATTGCACAACAATATTATTAACATGCTTGTAAAAAATTCATAGCCGGTTTTATTCACTGGGGGGAGGGGGTGCAATTGCACCCATTAGCACTCCCCTGGCTGTTGGGCTGATAATTATGAGTGCACCACGCACTGGACTTATTTTCAATTGTGCTAAGTCACTTTGTTATATTGTTTAATATGTACACCTGGTTTGTAGATTTCACGTGATACAAGGTGCCTCATGTATAGAGGTATAATGCTATCCCTAGCAGAATAACACGGTGATGTGTACAATTCAAATATCATAATACACGCGATTAAAAAATGTCAATTTCATATTAAGCATTATTACCAGTATAAAAAAGCTAAATAAAAAATGTAATTAGTGATGTAAAGTACATTAATACACATTTAAACTTTCTACACAGTTTTATCTCTCTGAAGCACGAGGTAGTATGAGCCAAGAGCATTGTGCAATGCTAAATGGAAAAAGGTGGCTACATGTAAAACAATTTTTATAAAGTACATACTTGGTTGACTGACAAAGTACTAACTAACTGCAGCAGTTTGCAGGAGGCATGTGTTGTGTACTATGGTGTGCTGTAGTGTAGTGTGGTGTGGTGTGATGTGTTGTGGTATTGTGGTGTGGTGTGTTGTGTATTGTGGTGTGTTGCATTGTTGTGTGTTGTGGTGTGTTTTATTGTGGTGTGGTGTATTGAGAAGCATCATGATCATGTCGTGGGAAAGCCTACCTACTCCTTTTACACCTGACTTACTATATTATGGTAAGGACTGCCCCTTGCTTAAAAAAGTGTGACTGATCACCACACCACACCACAACACTTTATAAAAAGGGTTAGGCTTTGCTATGTCCTTTGAGTATAATTTTGACAATATATCTCATTTTTCTAGATGGGCTTATCCATGATAATTTATCCTAACACATCCTTGTGCAATGCCTTTATCTGTTAATTAAATTCAGGTACCTCTTTTGATCAAAGGTAAACTATTAAATTTCTGCTGAGCAGTTTTTTGTGTGTACAGTTTACATGTAGATGTCCCTAGTGGATGAAGATGGTTACCAAAAAATTACCTGGGAACAGTCGTAGGGTGACGTTCATTATAGGCGTGCTGAGAAGCCTTTAAAAGTACCCTTGAAGTCTTTGCAATCGTTGAGATTAAAGCGGACGAGGCATAACAATCTTTGCGTGCGTGTCATTCAAACGAACGTTAAAAAATGTTCTCCGGGTATAACTTAAAAGTATGCATGGGCGTACGTTTGTGTGCATTATACGCACACCCATGCATGCGTGGATCTTGTTTATGCTCCGATTGATTACTACAAAAAGCATGGAAGCAGGTTAAAAAAATTCTCTTTGAGAAATGACATGAGATGTATGATTGGCCTGGGTGGTGTGAATACAAGGTGTGGATCAGATTGGCAGGTTTGTATATAAGACTCCTCAAATACACATGCACATTCAAATCCTACTTTGCTAAACGTAGGACAGTCTTGTGTAAAATCCTGCCAATCCGAATCACGCCTTCTATCCTTGCTCTTTATACAACCCAGGTAAATCCTACATCTCATATGATTTCTTAAAGAGAAATATTTGTAATAATAAATTTGCCTTCTTGTCCCATGCATCTTCATGGCTTACTTCATTGCCTACAATAGAGTTAGTTTTGTACTGGGACCCTGGTGAATTTTGTATAGTAATCAGCGTGGACACCTTCAGGCTCCCATGCCCTCTTCCCATACAATACAATATCACACAACAAATTTCACACATTACAACCAAATATTGCAAACGAATTTCTGTGTACACCGTGTCATCTTCCTTATTCTATATTCATACATTGTTTCTTAGATCGTGTTGCATATCGAGGCTTTTTTGTCTTTATCTCATTTAATTCCTTGTCACTTGTCACAACTTGTAGTTCATTGTGAATGCTTGATTGACATGCCACAAATTGCTCCTCTATTGGTTGTTCTTCACAATTGCTTGGTTGAGGCATGCATGTAGTATTGATCTCAATTTGAGTTTCTGTACCCGTAGATCCATGTTTGACTACCAACAATTCTGTCTCCTTTCCTTGTTTAGTAACTGGAAAGTAAATTGCAAATTATAACCAAGGGTGTAACATGGATACTGCATACCTTCTTTTAGTTTTTCTTTCGTAGATGCTGACAGTGTATCAAGAAACAATGTAATGCAGCTTTGCCTCACACTATTCTCATTTTTTTTAATACACGTGGCATCACTACTATCGCACAGAAAGTCACGCTTTATTTGAGTTCGTCCACCATCAGTAGCTTTTAATGCAGAGAGAATGGGATATGAGGTTTGTGATACATACTTTAGAGCTCCCTTCATCCATACAGCTAAAACCTCTCGTCCTTCTACTTCTGTATCAGTTCGCATAAATGTCAGGCACTGTTACATAAGCAAAAAGTGAATAAGTAGATGATATTATAAAACTTGTTCCTATATATGTTAACTATTGCAATTTCACTAATCAATCATGCAAATCTAAAGTGAGTACTAATACAAACATGAGCAAAAATGTTTATTTTAAACTTCAAATGACATTTTAACACTGTTTTACAAACTATATGCAAAAATTAAGATGTTGGAAGGCTTTTGATATGTAGCTATCTTCCTACCTTTGATAATCCAATATTTTTTGCCACTTCACAAAGATCTTCGCAAAACTTTTGTAACAGGACATTTCCATCCTGGGTGTTCAATGCAGAGCTGGATGTCGCTTTCTTATAGTTATTGAATACATTTTCCATCAAATAACTCTTCGCTAAATCATACATATGCTGTTTTCCAACCTTGAAAAGAAGCTACAAATTTGCATGACATTTTTAGTGCTCCAAATTTATGCGTGCTTACCTCTTTCAAAAAATATATGCAAATACTCCAGCCTATTACATTTCTTGGTGTCACACACGATCCATCACTAAACTCATCTCTCATGGTATCAACCTCTGTCTTCCCATTCCTTACTAAATTTTCACCTAGTGAAACTATCCACCCAACTGTACTTGAAAAAATGTTACGATGAATAGATTCTTCTAATTCATTCCATACTTGGATTTTATCTTTAATGTTGGAGCCAATTGCTGGATTACTGAACGGAATTAAAATAGTTCTGCTACACACCCTTCCTTCTTCTTCAATGTCATAATTTGTTGCGACAATCGGTATGCTTCTAGGCTTAATTGATCCAGTTTTTAGGTTTGCAGATCGAGCACTATTATACAAATCTACAGCAAGTTCCGATATATCTAGCTGGTTAGCTTTACTTTTTCCACTCTTCCCTTTACAGGGGTCATCAATGCCATATGGTAGAGTAGAAAGAGTTGAACGTTCTATAAAAGCTGCATTTGTTCCTTTTACAAAGTGGCCAATATTTTCACACCCAAATAGTGATAATGCGGCACGAATGGCAGTGGACTTGCCAGTTTCAGATTCACCTTTTGCAATCACCATGCTGCATCCACCCCATAAACGGACTACATAAATATAATGAAATGACATCAATGTTCCAGCTATAACGAATAGGGCTGGTATAAAATTGTGTTTCAAACACACCTCCATCATGTCTATTAGCTTCACAAGTGGATCCGTTGATAAAGGTAGACATATATTAGGGGAAATATCACTTGAGCATATTCGATCATTCTCAATTACTATATCTTTGTCCAGCCAAACGTAATCAGATTTTAAGGGATCCAGCAAATTACCCAAATGGTCAATATGTACAGAGGCATTAAGCACCCATATTTTGCTGCTCTCCTGTAGACCTGTATGCATTACTGCTTTTTTCACAGGGATCGATATATTTACTATTCTTTTCAGATACTGAAAATATTCAACAAGGTGGTTGCTGTCAAAGGCACAGCTCATTCCTCCAGAACCAAAAGACTGGTTTAACTGCTGCATGAACTTGACTTTGTTGTGAACAGAATCAGATGTAAAATAGCATAACCTGTATAAAAAAATAAAAAAATTGAATTTCTAGTTCAAATTATCTCATGCAGGTCAAGGAATGCGATTGTGAGGGGTAGGAACTTCAGTGATTTTTTTTACCCAACCCAAGGTCGTCCCCTACTTGTCCCCAACATTTGCACTGGTCGTCCCCTGTTTTTATAACAATTTTTAATCATAGGACTGATAGAAAGGAAACAGCAACTCTATTGCTACTATTGTGTGTAAATGCACTCATTATTTGCCCCAAAAAACAACCTGTTACCATGCGCTCACAAATCGATACATCAATCAATCATTATTATAATGTTGTGAAATGCTTGCATGCTCTTTACGCTCCCGAGGGTAATGAACTGAAGCGGCAGCGAAAATTGCAGAGCAGGATGCAGAAGACAGGGGAACAGCTGGTCAAGTTCGCCGGAGAACTGCGGGTACTCGCTGACAGGCCCTACCCCAAGTGGTCTTTAGAAAGGAAACAGGAAGTATTGAGGAATCAGTTCATGCAAGGAGTGCGGTCTTCGTCCTTTCAGCTGCAATTGATGAAAGGAATGCCGCCCACACCGGAGGACGCGCTTAAATTAGCGAGTCAACTCGAAGCAGTTGAAGAAGCGCAGAACAGACTGCAAAAGGACAGATGTCAGGTGGAATCACTTGCATTGACAGAGGATGCAGAGGATGGTTCATGCACATCGAATGCTGCATCTGATTACAACAGACATACAGGTTTTACCCAGGAGAAAGCAAGCCTAGAGGAGAGATTTGGCCGGCAAATCAAAAAGACTGAAGAAATAGTTCATCAACTCTCCACACAAGTTCAGCAACTGCTTAAGGAGTCAGCAAGGGGTACTAGCCGCAGTAGGTGGCCAGCCAGCAGGAAGGATGGTGGCACTGGACAAAAGCGAGCCTCTGGTCCCATATGTTGGGAATGTGGGAAACAAGAGGGACTGCCTCCAGCATAGACCTGCATTTAAAGCCCACTTTCCATCAGAGAGTGCAGCTGTGAGTGCAGCTTTATTTATATACGGCTACCTTGAAGGGCGTTGTACGAAAATGCTGGTGGACACCGGGTCGGCTGTAACTATCATTCGCCATGACATTCGGGATGAAATAGGCCAGAAACAACTGGAGACACCACTTTTAGCAGTTTTCGCTGCTAATGGTGATGAAATCAACCTGTCAGGTCAAGGTGATGTCTGTATTCAGGTTGGTGATTTGTCAGTTAAGCATAATGTTTTGGTGACTGAGTGCTTGACTCAGGATTTTGCTTACTGGGGTCAGACTTTCTTGTACTGCATGGTTGTGTTATTGATTTGCATTGATACCGGGGATGCTGTACCTATTCGACAACCCGTCAGAAGACTTCCCTATTATCAGAGAGAGGATGTACTAAAAGATGATTGCTGATATGTTGAGTAAGGGCATTATTGAACCTAGCACTAGTGCATGGTCATCTCCTGTTGTGCTGGTAAAAAAGAGAGATGGTAGTGCAAGGTTTTGCATAGATTTTAGGAAGGTTAATGTGGTCACCATAAAACATGCCCAGCCATTGCCTCGCATTGATGATACTCTAGATTCACTGGGTAATGCTAGCTATTTCTCCACACTAGATTTAGCTAGTGGTTATTGGCAGGTGGAGGTTGACCCTTCAGATTGGGAAAAGACAGCATTTGTAACACCATTTGGGCTGCATCAATTTTGTTTTATGCCATTTGGGTTAAGTATTGCACCTGCCACATTCCAGCGGCTTATGGAACAGGTGTTGGCTGGTCTTCACTGGTCTACCTGTTTGATTTACTTGGACGACATCATTATGTTCAGCAGAACAGTGGCAGAGCATTTGGGCCAACTAAGGGATGTGTTTACCAGACTAAAGAATGCTGGTCTTAAGCTAAAACCATCCAAATGTCACCTGCTTCAGAACAGGGTTCACTATCTGGGGTATATAGTGTCGGGAAAGGGGATTGAAACAGATCCTGAAAAAGATAGAAGTGTGTTTGATTGGCCCATTCCTCTTAATCAGAAAGATTTGAAGCGTTTTCCAGGATTGGCATCGTATTATCGCCGTTTTGTTGACGGGTTTGCTCAGGTGGCAGCTCCACTGAATGCTCTCACTGACAAGGGAAAGGAGTGGCTGTGGACTGCAGAATGCTCACAACCATTTTTAGAACTTAAGAAGCGACTGGTATCTGCACCAGTACTAGTGATGCCACAGTTCAACCGAGATTTTCTACTGTAAACAGATGCTAGTGGTGAGGGCCTTGGCCCAGATAATTGCAGGCCAAGAGAGAGCGGTTGCCTATGCCAGCACAAAAATGGAAAGGAAATATTGTGCAACCCACCGTGAGATGCTGGCACTAGTGTGGGCAACCCATCACTTTAGACTGTATTTGTATGGGTGTAGATTTGTGTTGCGCACTGACCACAGTGCACTCCAGTGGCTTCACAGTTTTAAGGAACCAGGGGCAGGTTGCTCGGTGGTTGAAGCAGCTAGCTGAGTATGACTACCAAGTGGTGCACAGACCAGGGAAGAACCACACAAATGCTGATTGTCTTTTTCGTGTGCTGTGCAAGCAGTGTGGTCTCTCAGAGGCCTTGGATGATGCTGTTAGTTGTGATGTGGTACAGATGGAGGCCATACTTCGTACTTGGTCACCTGAGGATCTTAAGTCTGCTCAGAGAAGCGATGCAGATTTGATGAAAGTTATTTCGTGGTTTGAGTCTAATTCTATTACTCGTTCTCCTCCTGTAAAGGCAAAGTTAAAAACATTGTGGTTTCAGAAGGACCAGCTGATCCTGAAAGAGGGGGTCCTTTACAGGCAGTGGGAAGATGTTCCTGGACTACACAGGGGGGCTCCAGCTGGTGTTATCTTTAGTACCAGAAGTGCTCTCAGGACTACATGACTCTCCGGTTGGAGGCCATCTAGGAGTGAAGAAAACGCTTCAGAAGGTTCAAAGACGTTTCTATTGGCCTAGCCTGAGAAAAGAGATGTGGAGAAATGGTGTGCTAGCTGTGCCAACAGTAGTTCAAGAAAACCACCACTTACACCAAGGTTTCCGCTGCAGTTAGAGGACTCGGTATCAAGGCCCTTGGAAAGAATTGTCATGGACATTCTGGGACCACTACCAGTCACAGAAAGGGGAAACCGTTATATTTTGGTGGTAGGAGACTACTTCACCAGGTGGAAGGAGGCGTTTCTCATGAAGGACATGGAAGCACAGACAGTAGCGTGTATCCTGGTTAATGAGTTCATTTGTCGAATGGGAGTTCCTGATACCATTCACACAGATCAAGGGAGAAACTTTGAGAGCAACCTCATCAAGGAACTGCCTGATGCTGGGAATAAGGAAGACAAGAATCACCCCATACCATCCCCAGTACGACGGGATGGTTGAGCGCTTTAACAGGACATTGCTGAACATGCTGAGCATTGCTGTGGGGGAGAATGAGAAGAGCTGGGATCTGAAACTTCCACTCTTGGCATATAGGACATGTGTCCATGACACCACTGGTGCCTCGCCATTTGAGTTGATGTACAGGCGTGAAGTGTGTCTTCCAGAGGATGTGATGTTTGCTCTTCCAGCTACTGTGGAGACAGCTGGAGCTGAATACAAGACCAAGCTGAAAAGTCGCCTGCAACATGCCTACCAGTTGGTGCAACAACACTCCAGGAGGCAGCAGAACCACCAGAAATCCAATTTTGACAAATCAATCTGGGGGCAATCTTTTCAAGTTGGTGACTTGGTGTAGCTGCACTGTCCACAGGTACCAAGAGGTTGCTCACAAGAACTACACAGGCCAAGGCAAGGGCCATACAAAGTGGTGTCACTACTAGGACCAGCCACCTACCGCATTATGAACTGTGTGAGAACAAAGAAGCGTTTGGTTGTGCACTTCAACAGGCTGAAACCTTGGGTCTTTAATGAGAATATAATGGAACAGCCAGTCTGTGTTGCAATACAAAATGTACCAGAAGTGGTTCCTACTGTCACGACTGCAGTACCTTACAACACTACCACTGGTGAAAAGATGGAAGATATAGTTTTGTATCTCCCACAACAGCAGGAGAACCCACTACCACCAACTCCAGAAGTGGAAGGAGACCTCGAAGATGGTCATGAGATACAGGCCCCACAGGAGCATCCACCAGAACATGCAGATGTGGAAGCTCACAATGAAACCTGGCCCTGAGCCTCCTGCACTCAGACGATCAACCAGAATCAGACAACACCCTGGCTGGTACGGGGATCGTATTATACTACCTGACAAACTTGCATAAGTGTGTGGTCACATGAGGCATGCAACCTTCCTTCTCACCTGACTACTAGTGGTACCATGTATATGTCATGCGTGAACTTTGACCGTCTGTGACGCATGCACTTATTTAAGTGTGCGCATCGTGTATGTAAGATAGATTACTGCTTCGCTGCATTACCTTACCTGGTCATCCTCTTGGCACGGGCGCTACAGTAAGATAGTCATATTTTCCCATAGAGATGTATGGGAGGGAACCTACTGTTCAATCGCATTGTAGACCCATACTGAAGGATGTGTGCATGAGGAGACACTAAACAGAGAAAGTGGATGCATCACTGCTATCTCCCATCCATACTACATTTTACTGTGCTAAGTGGCATAATGAACACATTAATGGCAAGAGCGGAAGGCTATCGGGCTTTCTTGCTATCATTTGAAAGCTTGTTCCTTATTTTGGTTATCCAAGAAATACTTGAACCACTTGATAGGCTGAACTTAGGGCTGCAGGCTAGTTGTATGGGTGCTATTGATAGTCTGGTAGTGAGCAAGTCAACCATAAGAATTGTCTGTGCTATTGATGTAGACAATATTCCAAGAGGTTGCTTTGTGCAAAGACCTTGAAGAGGGAGAGTTGAAGTTGCAGTTCACAAAAAAACAAACACTACTCAGTGGTAGTTATCATGATTAAGTAACTTGATACCGGGACGCTATTACCAATAACATGCAAGAACAGTTAGTTTATTCAATAGCACCTCTTGCTGAGTTTTTTGCCGAAGTTTTCAAATTCTGATCCAGCTATTGATTGGCACAGTGTATGTTTATATAGAATCCACATTTTAAAACTTAATTTTATCCACCCACAATTCTTGTTTTATTCACATGCAGGCTTGCTTAGCGACTGGGCTAGATCCATCTGGTGCAAAAAACATAGCGCTTTTTCATCAGACAGGAAGAACCACTTGCCATGTTACAACATTCAACTTTCTATTCTAGTATGTGACATGTTTATCAGAACTAATGTATGATTGGTGCATGCCATGGATGTGGTTTTCGGAACGATCATTTTAAACAAAGCATTGCCTTGCTGGCATATTATTTAAAGGCATGACAAATATGCACATACAAGAGGTACTTTAAACTGCTGTTGTTGTAGAACAACTGGAATCTACGAGAGGTTTCATATAGGAATGATGTGGTATGATGAATGTTATTAAAAACCTCAATCTGTTGAGGCTTGACAGCCAAGAATTGGGTCACTTAACTAGTTCTTCGTGGCAATCGAGTGATCTCAAAAAGGATAACAGTTCTGCATTGTTTCTGTGTCATAAGACTGCTCTTTTAGAGAAGAAAATTATTCACCCCCATTCAGTCCCATCCAAAGTTTCTTCTCTATCATTATCATAGTCGTTTTAATTGGGTTAGCATAGCTCATGACAAGGTTTGAATTCTGTCAGTGGAACTACATATGCGCTCAGATATTATGGAAAGTCAGTGCCAAAGCCAACTGGAGATATTTGAGAAGCAGGAGGCTTCAAATAATGAGAATGTGTGGGTCTCTCCCTCCACCCTTATGGAAACAGGACCCTGTAATAGGTGCTCATACACCTGTAGTCTGCAGGAAGGGAAGTCCATGCAAAGGACCAAACTAGCAAACAGTTTAAGTGTTGTCAGTAATGTTCCACACAACGGTGCACGATTATAAAAATGAAAGTTGTATTATTAATAGTACCTTACATTATAATCTCTGGTTAAACTAGCCCACCTTCGTTCTGATTAGATAGTGTGTGAGGTCACTATCGGATCGGAACAATGACCACCTGCCCTTCCCTCACGACTCTCTGGCTATGGCCAACTGCACACAATCATAACTACTGCTTTGTGAGCATGATAATCCTCTGAGCACAATAATTACTTTTTCGGATTCTTGTACTATTCTTTCCGTATGAAAATTTTTTAACATACTGAAGCATAAGAGAACAAGTAATAAAAACTGTTGAAATATATGAATGAAAGGCCATAGTGGTGTAAAAGGCAAGTAAACAATGTTTACTGACTGGGAAGAATAAATGAAATTCACCTATATTAGCATATGCAGTTAAAGATGACATGCACCTGCTAATATAGGTTTATCTTCCCAGTCAGTAAAGTATATTTACTTGCTATTAACACCACTATGGCCTTTCATTTCTATGTACCACCAACTTTCTTGTAGAGACCGTTTGATCACTTTTTCAAATCAGCCATTTAATTTTTCCCTTTCTCACTTAATCACTAATACCTTAAAGCATGTACAGTCCAAAGCATTAGTCCATGCGTACACTCTAGTAAAACTGATATACAAACATTCTATATTGAGTGTAAGGGCGTGAGTGCTATACTACAGTTACGATTTCAAGAAATAAATAAGCTTAAGTAATCACATACCTTGTTCTTCCATCTAATTCCCTTGTGACATTGCCTAAATATCCTGTTGAGGTTCCAGCTTCAACAAATGCACAAAGTTGCATTGCAAAATCTGTCTTGCGAATATAAAGTGATCCTTTCATAACTCCTGTTGTTTTCTCCACCCAATCGGTGTGAAATTCAATACACTTCGAAACCTGGTACATAAAGTTGTGACATTCATAAATAGCAAATGTACCAACTGCTATGTCACAAAGAGATAAAAACCTTTGCTTTCTTATAATCAAGTCACAACCGCTTTAATCTATTGTCTATGCATACAATGTGCCGAACAATTGGTAATTTATTGTCATCATCCCATGTTATGGAATACATACACTGCTATGGTTGCACCAAATTGATAAATCTATTCAATAATAAGCTGAAAATAGAACACATCAAATAGAATTGTTTATGCTTCTATAACTGTACAGGGCCCTGGTTTGCAAACTATAGTACCTTTGTCATTTATATAGGTCATTCCTATTTCAAAGACTCTTGACACTGAGTCCGAGATCACTACAATATACTTCACACAGAACAAAAAGTCCAAACAGCATACAGAATAGCACAACGTGTAGTTAAAGCAAAAAATTTGTACTCTCTTGCCTACAGAATACATGATATTATAGCTGAGGCCGAACTGGTCAACAGCAGGGAAACCAATGCACGCATTGAATATGAGCCCAAATTAATAACACAGTTAGTTAACACCCTTACATGTATCAGACGCTATTTGAAGTTGTCACTGATTATGCAGTCATGTCCCCAGTCCCACACAAAGATATGCATGTAAATGCAAGAACCTCATATATATACATTCCACAATCAACTCCCATTACTGCACTACAGAGTACATATAGCACATTAATCAGAGGCACATAGTGGGGATTTATGTTCCCATGTCTATTCCAGTCAATTAAATCTCATGCAATTACGTGAATATGCTGGTTATAGTGAATGGCCTCTCAAAATGAGACTACAAGTAGACTTAGCGAACAGGGAGGAACTTACATGTATGTTAAAAGCAAACCCATCTGCTGGTAAGGATTTTGGGATTAGGAACAAGACTAATCAGCTCAATCAGTACTAGAGAGCCAAGCCAGTGCAGTTGCTCTGACACTACAAAGGTTTCAAAAGGTCATATGCCACCTGGAGGCAACCGAAAATGATCCAAGGCTGCACAGGTTTTCCCCTTTTGATGCAGTTGGTCAGTACACAGAAGTGGTCAAACACAGTCGTCATAGTTAAATAAGCACACTAGCTGGTAACAGTATGTGGTCCTGGTTGAATGTAGCACTGCGATTAAATTTGACTCCACCAATTATCATTAGTCACATCTCACATACTTATACAGAGGGATTGGAAGTGCTGCCAATCTATACTAATTTATGCACACAAGAATCATTACAAGCAGTTTAAATTGCACTTAGAATTGTAACAGAATATGGATCTAACAGTTTATCTCAGGTTGTTTTTTTTTAGGACAAACCTTAATCTTTTCTATCCATGCAATGGGAAAAACCATGCACTATCAAGATAGAAATAGACAGGGATTGGCAGGCATCAAATTGGAAAGACACCCATGCTGGAGGGAGTGTGACCATTGATATACTCTAACTTGGCATTGTCAATGATTGTACCAAGCCACCAGTTAAATGGAAAAAATGTAAGGAGACAGAGTACTGGATGATCTGGAGCCTGATCATGACCATATCAGCAGCCTCAAGGGGCTGCAAAGACATCTCAGGAACAGGCAAGGACAAGGTTAATGTGACGTTAAGCAATCAGAATTAGGTTCATACACTATTCATGATCTCATGAATAAAAATAAGCAAATCAAATAATTTTCTAGGAGAAAATTGTTGGTTTATAGGATTGAAACACATATCTGGTGTAAAATTAAAACAGGGTCATTGACAAAAATGGTATAGGGAAACTGAACTAGGCCTACATATAGGACATTCCTCTGTATAAACTTTTTAAAAAACAAATGTGTGCTAAATATAGACCTACTTCATTATTCATGTTTTAGGAAATGACTTTTTTTACACCACCTATGTGTTAAAATCCTATAACTTTCCTCTTAATGAACGTTGCACGAGAAAATGGGCCTTGAGAATTTATATATGGGACAGTGTCCAGCTAAATCACCCTTATGGTACTTTTTCAAAATTTCCAGAACAAGCAAAAGAAAAGTAATGCTCGCATTGAAATGTATGGCTAATTACAAATTCAGTGCCTAATAACTTTGTGATGGATAGTCCGATTTAGGATGCGTAAGGACCATTTGACAGAAGCTCATGGGTGTTCAAGGAAAATCACCCTTCTGGCTAGTTTTTCAAGTTTTCAAATTTTTTGATTTTCCTTGAATACCCATGAGCTTCTGTCAAATGGTCCTTACGCATCCTAAATCGGACTATCCATCACAAAGTTATTAGGCACTGAATTTATAATTAGCCATACATTTCAATGCAAGCGTTACTTTTCTTTTGCTTGTTCTGGAAATTTTGAAAAAGTACCATAAGGGTGATTTAGCTGGACACTGTCCCATATATATATATACTATCCTAATTAAATTGAATATTAACGCTATCCGGTTTCTATTTTCAACACAACATTCCACACCATTGCAATACGTGATAATACATTTTGATATCTTAGGCTTGTTGGGTACTGACATTGCAAGGTTCGATACCACGTAATCAGGCAATTAATTGCTTCAAACGTAGAGGTGTCCTGTGAAACTTCAGGAAGTGCACGGTGTCAAGTTAATACCACAGAAGTAGCTTAATTCAGCATGGGCCTAGGTAAGACAGCATAACAGCAAAACAGTCAAACACTGAATTTTTTTTTAAAAATATTCTCAACCTTGTCTACGCGCCTGCCGGGTACAGCACTGATTTGCCTTTGATATAACTACGAACCAGGCTATTTGTAACCCGCGCGACATAGTTGTTGGGTTTTGTTCAATCGGTGTGTGCGCCTACATGTGTGTAACATACCGTGTTCTTGAGCTGGCCGTAACTTAACATGGAACACAAAGGCTAATGCAACGTTCAAAATCCCGCAGTGTACAAACTGTGCATTAAAATTGCTATTTATGACCAAAAAGTTATGTTTAGATACTACGATGAAAAAAAAGCCACACACGAAAGCATGGAAATAAACCTAAACAGACTAACTGATCTAACGAACTGCTCAGAATTTACTACTACCTACCTTGTTTTCAGCAGTTGATCCTTGAGTACCGGTACTTGCATTCCCATCCACATCCATTTTGTGACCGAAAAGAATTCACGTGGTTGGTAAGAAGCGTAAATCTGCACGTGAGAGCTCTCTAAATAGAATTTATTAATTCTTCTCGAAGCACTGGGATACTACGAGACAATACGTGACTTTACAAACCCATGTAGCTACACTTTAAAAGCCGTGCGCTAATGCAAGTTATTCACAGTGTGAATTATATTTTGTATATATACACCCAATTTTGTAATGTTCTACGGCTTGCGTGACGTTGGAATAGCCATATGATATAGGCCGCGCCATGAGGCTATTCAATCAATAGATAATATAATCTTGAAGGTAAAATAGCGATCAACTTACGTTAGCGAAGTTTGGAGAATCACCCTAATTATGCCTAATGAGAAAACTTTCCCCGCGATCATTGCTTCATTGCTCCCGCGTAAAAAAGACAGTGGCCAGTTTTATAATAACAAGCCACATTCCATACTAACGTAACATTTGACAGGACTATAATAATACATTCTAGAGCCTCGTTATCTTCGTAGCTTTTTACACTAACATGTTACTTTACAGTCAATAAGTCTTTTCATTGAGAATGTTAAAATTTACTTGTCAGAAAAAGTACCTAAATCAATAATGCTCCAAGTGCAGGTAACGTTATCGGCTATACAATATGTACATTAACTATTAAATGCGCCCAAGCTAAGTTTAGTGAATCATACATCGCAAATCCAACCACATCATGAATAAACACATATTACCTACAGCAAATTCAGATACAAAACCGTATACTGTGAAAAGAAACAGAGCTAGGGAGGGTAATTTACGTTTATTCACTACAAACGAAAAAAAACAATTAAAAAAAACTTCAGTCATTGTAAACACTGAAAACACTGCAGACACTAGGAAACACTGCAGACACTGCAAACACTGGAAACACTGCAGACACTGGAAACACTGCAGACACTGCAAACACTGCAAACACTGGAAACACTGCAGACACTGCAAACACTGGAAACACTGCAGACACTGGAAACACTGCAAACACTGGAAACACTGCAGACAGACACTGTAAACACTGCAGACACTGGAAACACTGCAGACACTGG
The DNA here is from genome assembly GCA_963681505.1 of Eunapius fragilis. NCBI lineage: Eukaryota > Metazoa > Porifera > Demospongiae > Spongillida > Spongillidae > Eunapius > Eunapius fragilis. The sequence goes on along the minus strand of OY811975.1, from coordinate 262,269 downwards.
AAACACTGCAAACACTGGAAACACTGCAAACACTGCAAACACTGGAAACACTGCAGACACTGTAAACACTGCAGACACTGGAAACACTGCAGACACTGGAAACACTGCAAACACTGGAAACACTGCAGACACTGCAAACACTGGAAACACTGCAGACACTGGAGACACTGCAGACACTGCAAACACTGGAAACACTGCAGACACTGCAAACACTGCAAACACTGCAAACACTGGAAACACTGCAGACACTGCAGACACTGGAAACACTGCAGACACTGGAGACAATGCAGACACTGGAAACACTGGAAATACTGGAAACACTGCAGACACTGCAAACACTGGAAACACTGCAGACACTGGAGACACTGCAGACACTGCAAACACTGAAACACTGGAAACACTGCAGACACTGCAAACACTGGAAACACTGCAGACACTGGAAACACTGCAAACACTGGAAACACTGCAGACACTGCAAACACTGCAAACACTGGAAACACTTCAGACACTGCAAACACTGGAAACACTGCAGACACTGGAAACACTGCAGACACTGCAAACACTGGAAACACTGCAGACACTGCAAACACTGCAGACACTGGAAACACTGCAAACACTGGAAACACTGCAGACACTGCAAACACTGCAAACACTGGAAACACTTCAGACACTGCAAACACTGGAAACACTGCAGACACTGCAAACACTGGAAACACTGCAGACACTGGAAACACTGCAAACACTGGAAACACTTCAGACACTGCAAACACTGGAAACACTGCAGACACTGGAAACACTGCAGACACTGCAAACACTGGAAACACTGCAGACACTGGAAACACTGCAGACACTGGAAACACTGCAAACACTGGAAACACTGCAGACACTGCAAACACTGGAAACACTGCAGACACTGGAAACACTGCAAACACTGGAAACACTGCAGACACTGGAAACACTGCAGACACTGGAAACACTGCAGACACTGGAAACACTGCAAACACTGGAAACACTGCAGACACTGCAAACACTGCAAACACTGGAAACACTTCAGACACTGCAAACACTGGAAACACTGCAGACACTGCAAACACTGGAAACACTGCAGACACTGGAAACACTGCAAACACTGGAAACACTTCAGACACTGCAAACACTGGAAACACTGCAGACACTGGAAACACTGCAGACACTGCAAACACTGGAAACACTGCAGACACTGGAAACACTGCAGACACTGGAAACACTGCAAACACTGGAAACACTGCAGACACTGCAAACACTGGAAACACTGCAGACACTGGAAACACTGCAAACACTGGAAACACTGCAGACACTGGAAACACTGCAGACACTGCAAACACTGGAAACACTGCAAACACTGGAAACACTGCAAACACTGGAAACACTGCAGACACTGGAGACACTGCAGACACTGCAAACACTGGAAACACTGCAGACACTGCAAACACTGGAAACACTGCAGACACTGCAAACACTGCAAACACTGGAAACACTTCAGACACTGCAAACACTGGAAACACTGCAGACACTGCAAACACTGGAAACACTGCAGACACTGGAAACACTGCAAACACTGCAAACACTGGAAACACTGCAGACACTGCAGACACTGTAAACACTGCAGACACTGGAAACACTTCAGACACTGCAAACACTGGAAACACTGCAGACACTGGAAACACTGCAGACACTGGAAACACTGCAGACACTGCAAACACTGGAAACACTGCAGACAGACACTGCAAACACTGGAAACACTGCAGACACTGCAAACACTGCAAACACTGGAAACACTGGAAACACTGCAGACACTGGAAACACTGCAGACACTGGAAACACTGCAAACACTGGAAACATTGCAGACACTGCAAACACTGGAAACACTTCAGACACTGCAAACACTGGAAACACTGCAGACACTGGAAACACTGCAGACACTGCAAACACTGGAAACACTGCAGACACTGGAAACACTGCAGACACTGGAAACACTGCAAACACTGGAAACACTGCAGACACTGCAAACACTGCAAACACTGGAGACACTTCAGACACTGCAAACACTGGAAACACTGCAGACACTGCAAACACTGGAAACACTGCAGACACTGGAAACACTGCAAACACTGCAAACACTGGAAACACTGCAGACACTGCAGACACTGTAAACACTGCAGACACTGGAAACACTTCAGACACTGCAAACACTGGAAACACTGCAGACACTGGAAACACTGCAGACACTGGAAACACTGCAGACACTGCAAACACTGCAAACACTGGAAACACTTCAGACACTGCAAACACTGGAAACACTGCAGACACTGGAAACACTGCAGACACTGCAAACACTGGAAACACTGCAGACACTGCAAACACTGGAAACACTGCAAACACTGGAAACACTGCAGACACTGCAGACACTGCAAACACTGCAAACACTGGAATCACTGCAGACACTGCAAACACTGGAAACACTGCAGACACTGCAAACACTGGAAACACTGCAGACACTGGAAACACTGCAGACACTGCAAACACTGGAGACACTGCAAACACTGGAAACACTGCAGACACTGGAGACACTGCAGACACTGCAAACACTGGAAACACTGCAAACACTGCAGACACTGCAAACACTGCAAACACAGGAAACACTGCAGACACTGCAAACACTGGAAACACTGCAGACACTGGAAACACTGCAAACACTGGAAACACTGCAGACACTGCAAACACTGGAAACACTGCAGACACTGGAAACACTGCAGACACTGGAAACACTGCAAACACTGGAAACACTGCAGACACTGCAAACACTGCAAACACTGGAGACACTTCAGACACTGCAAACACTGGAAACACTGCAGACACTGCAAACACTGGAAACACTGCAGACACTGGAAACACTGCAAACACTGCAAACACTGGAAACACTGCAGACACTGCAGACACTGTAAACACTGTAGACACTGGAAACACTTCAGACACTGCAAACACTGGAAACACTGCAGACACTGGAAACACTGCAGACACTGGAAACACTGCAGACACTGCAAACACTGGAAACACTGCAGACACTGCAAACACTGGAAACACTGCAGACACTGCAAACACTGCAAACACTGGAAACACTGGAAACACTGCAGACACTGGAAACACTGCAGACACTGGAAACACTGCAAACACTGGAAACACTGCAGACACTGCAAACACTGCAAACACTGGAAACACTTCAGACACTGCAAACACTGGAAACACTGCAGACACTGGAAACACTGCAGACACTGCAAACACTGGAAACTCTGCAGACACTGGAAACACTGCAGACACTGCAAACACTGGATACACTGCCGACACTGGAAACACTGGTAACATTCATGACACATCTAATTATTCATTAAGGGTCAAGGTTTAACCAAAACCTTCTCTCCCTAACGGTTTGTTTTTAAACAAGCGTAGTGTAGAACAGTTTTCCCGTTGATTTTACTAAAGTGAGATTTATAATCTCTTATCATTTCGGTGACTCTCTTAACATCTTCTCTTATTGCAGCTGAATAAACATGCTTCAAGAAATGTTTACTTGCGGGGTCACATCGACGTTTTGTGTGGGCGTCGGTTTCCATCGCACGTTCGATCGTTATACGTCACCGCACAATGGTGCGTCTCTGATTTTCAAAGGTAACACTACTGTAGCTAGCTTATAGATGGGCGTGACCCGTTCGGTTGGCAAGAAGTGTTATGTAATACTGCTGTGAATAATACATATCAGTTCATTGTTGTGAGATTGCGAAGGGCTAAAAATGAATCTACTTGAATGCTGCAATCCAATTGGATAGCCTTCCCGGTTGCTGCAGAATAAATCACGGCACCAGACTACCCGACCGAACGCGGTAGTTCATTTTAATCAGAGATAGAATATCTATGTATGGACCAGTGTCCACCCTTATGATACTTTATCAAATTATCCAGGACAAGCTAAAGAAAAATACCGCTAGCATTGAAGTGTATGGCTAAATCAGTGCCTAATAACTTTATGATGGATGGTCCAATTTAGGATGCTCAAGGACCATTTGATTTAAAGTCTTTGGAGTTCACGGAAAATAAAAAATTTGAAAACTTGAAAAACTATGTAGAAGGGTGATTTTGATTTATTATCTCTGTTTTAATGCAGTGGGAAATTATATTCAACACAAAAACACAGAACACACCACAAATAAAAACATAATTATTATAAATATTCAAACAATGATGTAGGCAGATTTGGAAGGAAAATTTGATCATTATTTTGCCAAGGTGATCCATTTACAGCTGCAGTTTGCAAAGATAAGTGAACATACTTAGGTAGCATCTGCCGTAAGGTTTTTAGGTGCAGCACAAAGATGTTTAGGAATTGTAAGCTCCACTTACAAATATATATAGCTATGTGGATTGCCACAGGCTAATTTCCAGGCAGATTTCAAAGAGATATGCCTGTACTAGCCTGCATATGATGTCCACTACTCTTACTTGCATACATGATCTTAAAGATTCGCACATAATACAAAAGAAACACACATAACCTGTACTAACACAAACATCTTCACCATGACATCTTCACCACATGAACCTCTGCAGTGAGTCACTGCCTGGCCACCTGAATGGATACTTTACAAACAGCACAACGGTAACCACGGTAATGACCACATTAAGGACACTCTCCCCCGCCAGTCCCCAGAGCGAGGAGGACTGGGGGATGTGGAGTCTGAAGAGGAGGAAGGGGATGATGTAATAGCGGAACTCAAGCAGCTGCTGGGGCACAAGAACCACGGCGACGCAGAACACATAGAGGAGTACCCTGTTGTGTATGGTAAGGGGAGGAGGTAGAGATGGTTGAGAGGGAAAGAAAATGAGAAGATAGAACATGACATCACTACCAGACCACTCTCAGCTCCAGCTCACCATAATGCAGACTGCAGCTTTGCTACACACAACAAAATGAAGTGTTCATAAGTACGAGGGACAGAGGTGGGAGGTGTGTGGACTTACACAGAGCATGGAGGGCGGCGAGGGAGCACAGACAGTACACCGGGGTGAGCAGGTACCTGGCCGCCCAGTGACGCTGGAGTATGTTCTTCCACACGTAGAAGGTATAGTGTCTGTTGTCGGCAAGGAGGTAAGGGTGGGCATACCTGCATGGGGAGGAGGGAAGGAGGAGGAGGAGGAGAAATGGAACCTGTCAATTTAGGGTAGGCTGGAACACACAGATCCAGTTAGGGTGTCTCAATGCATAAACCCCAGATAGGAGGCTGAAATGCACAGACCCAGTTATGGGGCTAAGGATACACATACTCAGTTAAGGAGGAATGAGGCTGAAATACAAACACCCAGTTAAAGGGGGGTGGGGGGGGGGGGGGGGTTAGGATACACAGGGGACCTGAAGTGCACAGACCCAAGTTGGTGGACTCACGTGAAGTAATGCACAGACAATAAACTCGCGACTATAAGAATGCAGAGTAAGGCAATCCAATAAATGCGACGAAATCGCGTCCAATAAGACACGATGAGCTCCAATTGGGATAGCAACACCACCCCTGCAAAGCCACAGGCAAACGTAAAGAAGTAGAACACCTGGGGGAGGTGTACTGCTGCCTGGTGGTGACTCTTGTCTCTCAGGACAACGGACCCGTTCCAGAGGAGGAATGAGATGAAGAGGAGGACTGAACAGACGTATGGCCACAGCAGTAGGAGTAGGGAGGGGACATCTCTGACCACACCCCACAAGTAAGCCAGGTTGGTCATATGTTTGCCTATGAGTTGTGAAATTATTTGGCAATGCCTTCTACAGTTAATATGAAACTCATTCACCCACCCTTACCCCACCCCCTCTCCCATCCTCCCTCCCTCCCACCCTTACCCATCACACCTATGGCTCCTGGGCCCACCAAACCTAACAGCCCAAACCCTCCCTCCCTCCCTCCTCCACTAAGCACACTCTCTTCCAAATAAATGGAAATAAATAAGAGGAATGGAAAGAAACAAAATTGGAAGAGTTAAATAAGCAAATAGAAGTGCTCCGAGGTGAGAAGGATAATAAACTCACTGAAGTAAGGGAGAGAATAAAGAAGGATGCAAATACAGTACGGAGTATTCTGGTAAGTAGAGTCGGATAGATAGTACAGACATCAGAGATAGGTCTTGATTATTGTAATTTCATATTAAGATACGTATGTAGTGATTGGCAAGGGTACTTACTTGGTTGGGTTTGGCTTGTATATTGTAATGCTCAGAACCTACAAGTATATGAATGGATTTGGTGTCCACAAAAGAACACAATGTTTTGGATACAGTATCGTTTGACAAGTAGATAAAAACACTCCAGCTCTACAAGTTGTATGATTGAAGGGGAATGGTGCAGTAAAAACTCAAGAAAACAAGGATTCTGACTGAAATAGAACATGACAAGGTGCTCATAGAAGCCTTGCTTCCTTGCTTTTCCCACCACCATTGCCTTCCAGTCCTACGTACCCGCACAAAACTGTACAGAATGTTTGTCACATTCAGGAAGCTATAGAATAAGTCAATACATAGTTTCCTCTGAGTGTCATACACGTTATGTCATACTGAGGTGGAAACAAACGTATCAACATACAGACTGGGCCTCAGCCTTACTTCTTTTGTGAGGGGGAGGTTGGTGGAGGAAAGGCTTTCAAATTTATTGACAGTACGCAGCAAAATAAGTGAATTACACGTAATCTCTTTAACCATAATTGGCACATGTCAACAACATATACAAATTCACATGTGTGAGAACAAACACAGCCCCATACACACAAACATCTTCACCATGACACCTTCACCACATGAACCTCTGCAGTGAGTCACTGCCTGGCCACCTGAATGGATACTTTACAAACAGCACAACGGTAACCACGGTAATGACCACATTAAGGACACTCTCCCCCGCCAGTCCCCAGAGCGAGGAGGACTGGGGGATGTGGAGTCTGAAGAGGAGGAAGGGGATGATGTAATAGCGGAACTCAAGCAGCTGCTGGGGCACAAGAACCACGGCGACGCAGAACACATAGAGGAGTACCCTGTTGTGTATGGTAAGGGGAGGAGGTAGAGATGGTTGAGAGGGAAAGAGAAGGAGAAGATAGAACATGACATCACTACCAGACCACTCTCAGCTCCAGCTCACCATAATGCAGACTGCAGCTTTGCTATACAATGAAGTGTTCATAAGTACGAGGGACAGAGGTGGGAGGTGTGTGGACTTACACAGAGCATGGAGGGCGGCGAGGGAGCACAGACAGTACACCGGGGTGAGCAGGTATCTGGCCGCCCAGTGACGCTGGAGTATGTTCTTCCACACGTAGAAGGTATAGTGTCTGTTGTCGGCAAGGAGGTAAGGGTGGGCATACCTGCATGGGGAGGAGGGAAGGAGGAGGAGGAGAAAAGAAATCTGTCAATTTAGGGTGGGGTACAACACACAGATGCAGTTAGGGTGTCTCAATGCATAAACCCCAGATAGGAGGCTGAAATGCACAGATCAGTTATGGGGACAAGGATACATATACTCAGTTAAGGAGGAATGAGGCTGAAATACAAACACCCAGTTAGAGGTGGTGGGGGGGGGGGGGGGGGGGCGCGCGGGGAGTTAGGATACACAGGGGACCTTAAGTGCACAGACCCCAGTTGGTGGACTCACGTGAAGTAATGCACAGACAATAAACTCGCGACCATAAGAATGCAGAGTAAGGCAATCCAATAAATGCGACGAAATCGCGTCCAATAAGACATGATGTGCTCCAATTGGGATAGCAATATCGCCCCCGCAAAGCCACAGGCAAATGCAAAGAAGTAGAACAACTGGGGGAGGTGTACTGCTGCCTGGTGGTGACTCTTGTCTCCCAGGACAACGGACCCGTTCCAGAGGAGGAATGAGATGAAGAGGAGGACTGAACAGACGTATGGCCACAGCAGTAGGAGGAGGGAGGGGACATCTCTGACCACACCCCACAAGTAAGCCAGGTTGGTCATGTGTTTGCCTGTTAGTCGTTTTTTTTTTTAAAAGAGGAAAGGAAATTTTTTTGGCAATATGAAACTCATCCTCCCACCCTTAACCCATTCCCTCTCCCTCCCTCCACCCTTACCCCATCCCTCCCCCTCCCTCGCACCATCACCCCGTCCCTCCCACCCTTACCCCATCCCTCCCTCCCACCCTTACCCAATCCCTCCCCCTCCCTCCCACCATCACCCCATCCCCCCACCCTTACCCCATCCCTCCCTCCCCTACAGCCATCCCCCCTATTGCTCCTGGGTCCACCAAACCTGAGCCCGACCCCTTCCACCCTCCACCTCCCCCCAAACAACGCACACACACTCTCTCCAAATACGTCCATTTAACAGCCAGTGGTTACAATATACCCCCCTCCACTAATATGCACACACTCACACACACATTTTCAGCCACATGAAGCACATGTACCAATAAAAGTTGACCAGTGTGCAACCTTGTGGGTGTGCACTGTTTTCCATGAGCCAATTAGAAGCCCATACACACACACATGCTTACACACACAAACGCAAACACCACACACACACACACACACAAATACACACACACATACATGTAATAACCAATCACACTACCTCTCTGTCTCTCCATCCACTGCAGTCCAACAGTGCCTGCTACAAAGGCCACCCAAACAACGTTTGTCTGCCTGAACCAAATGGAACCTGTCAGTACCTTCAAACAGGGCAGTGTTTTTTTTTTTGAGTGAGTCCATTGGGTTTCAGTGCACACAAAAACTCACCACAGCCGACAATACCTTGCATCCCCTCAATCCGAGAGCATACCCCAACAGGACAAAGAAAGTAGACCCAACGTCAGTGTAGTAGAGGAAGGAGAAGAAGAAGAGGACGGGGAAGAGGGCCATGTTTAGGGACGAATGGACTACAGCTGCCCCCCCATGGAGGTGAAGACGTTATGTTTAGTGAGCAGCTGCCAAGGCAGTTGGGGAGAAAACAAAGATGGCGCAGCAACTTACCCCAGGTGGGGAGAGAAGTGCCACGATGGATATGGCAGAGGAGGGAGTACAGCAGTGGGAGGTTGGCAACAGAGAAGATGATGTTCTGTACCCTGTGATGGCAGCAACACCACAACATCTACACATACATGTTATGTGAGGGGGGAGGGGTTCAGGTCAGACCCATACAAAAGAGGTGGGAGGGGTCAGGTTAGACCTCATACAAAAAGAGGGGGGAGGGGGAGGAACCTTATAACCTTATATAAAAGGGGGAGGGGGGAGGGGGTGCAACCCCCCCCCCCCCCTTTCCGTATTCCCTCATCAAACACTACACGTATCCCAGTGTGAAATGGCTGTCAATAGAACGCAAACGCGGATCGAGGCAGCCATATTGTGCTGTCGCCAACCTCAGCAAGGAGACCGTACACAAACTCGTGGTTTCGGTTCCTAGCAGCCACGACAAAGGAACCAGAGAGGCCAAAGACGTCAGATATAGGCCTGGAGGCGTGGTGATCATTGGGTCCCAATGGGAAAAGTTATACGAACAGTAGTGCTGGACCTGGGGGATGTGAAACACTTCGTCCTACACAAAAAAAGAAAGAAAAAAAGTCCATCAACGGAAGATGGTGGTAGCGTGCGTACAACCTACCATGTATGGTGACGGCTGTGCCGCATTTATCAGGGCGTACAAGACCCCACAACATGCTGACAGAAGTCCTGCTGCTAACCACAACTCTCGTGCCATTTTTTTTTTTTTTCTTTTCGCGCGTTAATTTTATTAATCCTACTGTATTACTGGGCGCAGAGCTCGTTTTATTATAATAGTGTAGTCGTACACTGCAAGAAAAGTATGGTTATCCTAAGTTATCTGGGCTGGAGAAACTTGGGATAGGCTCACAAAAGTTACCCTAAATCCAGTATAACTCTGCACAACTAATACCACAAAATTACATTCATAGATAACTGTAGTTGTGCAGAGTTATACTAGCTTTTGTGAGTTTATCCCAACTTACTCAAGCCTAGATAACTTATGATAACCATACTTTTCTTGCAGTGTTAGAAATGAAATGAAAACAAATATATCTAATACTATAATTTCCATCGTACGTACGTACGTCCGCGTAACTCATTTATATAATCGGCCTAGCGCCTATTGGTTGCTAGGTATGTACGCGTACCTAGCTACCAATAGAAACGACCACCTCCCACACAAAAGGCGGTCGCAATGACAGCTGGTTTCCACTTCACATTTAATATCTAATTTTTTTTAAATATTTCTTGAATTCAAAGTGGGGGGAGGGAGGAACTGCATAAGTGCCGAAAGAATAAATGCAACGCTATTGTGGTTCACTCTCAAGTCTCATCGTACAGGCCGAAAACATGTAGTTACTATCTGCAATTGCGCGGGTATGTTATAGAGGTTGCGTAGTAACCGTATGTTAGAAGAACTATATATGCAACATTTGGTAAAACAGCCGGTAAAAAAAGAGGAGCTAGGAGGTAGACCAACTGTTCATCTGCATGGCAAATGAATAGCGAGACGAATAACAGCGAGACGAATAATCAACCCGTGATTTTTCACGGGGACACGCTAGTATATATATATTATATAAGCCATAACTATTTGCATTATGAACTAATATCTGTGTTGTAATCTCACGTGCAGTAGCCACGCCTCTATATATCCGCACCTTCAACTCGAGGTCGAAATGGCTTGCACTCTCTCTGAAACGCAGCGGCCAAATATGCAAGAATTTTTCGAAGGGAAGCAAGTATTTCTAACAGGAGGCACAGGGTTCATGGGGAAATGTTTGTTAGAGAAACTGCTACGAAGCCTGCAAGGTCTGAAGCGTGTTATCGTCCTTGTGCGTCCGAAGAAAGAAAAAACCGCAAGGCAGAGACTTGACGAGCTCCTTAGCTCAAAGGTGAGTTAAATATTATGGCCTTCCGAAAAGAGCGCAGCGGGGTGACCCTTTACCGCGGCTGACCTTGCGTAACGCGGTTGCATAAAATATTGCTTATGCGGGTGATTAAAAAACGCGATAGAAGTGCGGCGCATCACTGTCGTTTTGGTTACGAACGCCCACACAGGCTTTTGACGTACTCAGAGAGGAGCAGCCGCATGTCTTTGAGAAGGTGTATCCAGTGGTTGGGGACGTGTCGCATGAGAAGCTTGGCCTAAGTGACGATGACCAGGCCTTCCTTGTAGAGAACACTGATGTGGTTTTTCACCTGGCTGCAACAATTCGATTTGATGCACCGTTGAGGTAAGCATGACAGTTCTGAGTATGTATATGTGTGTATATGTATGTATATGTATGTACATGTATATGTGTGTATATGTGTATTTGTATATGTGAGTGGATATGTGTGATTATTGATGTGTGTATTGCATGTGTGTATGTGTGTTGTGTGCCTGTGCATGCAAAAGTTAAATATGTCTTCTCATTAACGTCAGGGAGTCCTTAACTATGAATGTCGTTGGCGTGTTGGAAGTCATTAAACTGTGCAAAAGGATGAAGAAACTGGCGGTGAGTTGGTGTCAAATGTCTAATGCAGTGTGGGCGTAATTGTGTGACTTACCTTGTTAATTGATCAACGCCAAGAGACGAATATGTGTGTTTGGCATTACCAAAGAATTTTTCTTCCAGACCCTTTGAAACGTTATACCAATTTGAAGTTATTCGACATACTCACGGCTTCAGATTTTTATCTGAAACTGTTTCAGCATTTCATTGCTGCTTCATTTAGTTGATTTTGGACAACTCCACTTTATTTAAACAAAAATATTAAAATATTGCGGCGTTAATCGACTAATGTGTGTTTGTTGAGTACTTATTGTATGTGCACACATGTGTTGTGTGTGTTTGGGGGTCCATGTATTATGTGTGTGTGCAGATGTGTGCAGTTTTGCTCTAGACCTGGGCACAATGCTGTTCTTGAATCCATTATGTTTGTGTGTGGTGTGTATGGTGCGTATGTATGTGTGCATGTATGTGTGTATGTTTGTGTGTTGCACTTTCTTTGCTGCCTCATCATGTACCTTGGAGATATTTCCATTGTCTGCCCCAGACCACATGCATTACCCTCTGCCCCAGACCACATACATTACCCTCTGCCCCAGACCACATACATTACCCTCTGCCCCAGACCACATACATTACCCTCTGCCCCAGACCACATGCATTACCCTCTGCCCCGAGCGTGTGTGTGCTATTATGCAGGCCTTCCCCCCTCCTCCCCCACCCCTAACTCATGAGGAAGGGCTTTTGAGTGGGTGTTGTGCATGTATCTAAGAATGAGTGACAGCCACATGTGTGTGTATGGTGGTGTGTGTGTGTGTGTGTGTGTGTGTACGTGTGCATGTAATGATGTTCACACACAAACATGCACCCTCTCACACACATCCTCACACACACACCATCACACATCCTTACACATACCCTCATACACACCCACGCACACCCTCAACCCTCACGCACCTTGCATGCACACACACCCATACACACCCACACACACCCTCCAGTCCTTCGTACACGTTTCGACAGCATACGCCTACTGTGATCGTCCCTCTGGTGACACCATTGATGAAGTAGTGTATCCAGTATCACCTCCTGCTGAGAAGCTTCTGGAACTGCTGGAGTGAGTACCTCGTATCCATATAAGGAATGACCATGTCAGAAATCGTATCCATATAAGGAATGACCATGTCAGAAATCATGACCGGTTGTGTGTGTGTGGGTGTCATGTATTGCTTATGCACCACACTTCTAAGGTCATGTTTACATATTTAGTGGTCATCCCCCTCTTTATCCTCCCGCCCCTCTCCATTGTTTGCACCCCCTTCCCCATTCCTACCTTTCACTTCTTATGCACTCCTTTCTACCACACCTTCCCACATCTCCCTACCCACACCTTCCCACATCTCCCTACCCACACCTTCCCACATCTCCTTACCCACACCTTCCCACATCTCCCTACCCACACCTTCCCACATCTCCCTACCCACACCTTCCCACATCTCCTTACCCACACCTTCCCACATTTCCCTACCCACACCTTCCCACATCTCCCTACCCACACCTTTCCACATCTCCCTACCACACCTTCCCAAATCTCCCTACCCACACCTTCCCACATCTCCCTACCCACACCTTCCCACATCTCCCTACCCACACCTTCCCACATCTCCCTACCCACACCTTCCCACATCTCCCTACCCACACCTTCCCACTCCGTGCCTCTTCCTGTTTCTGCACTTCGTCTTTGTCACCTTGTGCGTCTCTTTCACGTGATCCACTGCAGCTGGATGGATGACGACCAACTCAAGGCTTTAACCCCTTCCCTCCTGAAGCAGAGGCCCAACACCTACACGTTCACAAAGGCCCTGGCAGAGCAGATGGTGATGAAGGAATGCAAGGGTCTCCCGGTTGCCATATTTCGGCCTTCCATCATCGGGGCCGCCATGAAGGAACCTCATCCTGTCAGTTTTCAGTTTGTAGCAAAGTGCATGAGGGGTATGTCTGATGGCACATCTTTCTCTTGTCCCTCCTACCTCCACACCACACCACACCACACCACACCACAGGGTTGGATTGACTGCCTTCATGGGCCTGGTGGACTCTATGTTGCTGTAAGGGTGTTGGGTCTCCTCTTTCTCTCTCTCTCTCTCTCTTTGCTAGTCTTCTTCCTCCTCTTTGCCATTCATTCACTCGGTATTGTTTCCTACTTCCTTTACACATTCTGCTTTCTCTCTCCCCTCTCCTCTCTCTCCTATTCGCCTCCCTTATCCTCTTCGCCCTCCTCTCCCCTTCCCCTCCCTCCCCTCTCCTCTCCCCTTCCCCTCCCTCCCCTCTCCTCTCCCCTCCCCTCTCCTCTCCCCTCCTCTCTCCTCTTCCCCTTCCTCCCTCCCCTCTCCTCTCCCCCTCCTCTCTCCTCTTCCCCTTCCTCCCTCCCCTCTCCTCTCCCCCTCCTCTCTCCTCTTCCCCTTCCTCCCTCCCACTGTCTACCACTCTCATAATCCCCTCCTTACTTACCCTGCCCACCCCCACCCCTACAGGTTGGCAAAGGTCTTCTTCGTGTGCTGAAGTGTCAGGAGGAGAACATAGCTGACTTCATCCCCGTGGACTACGTCAACAACATGCTGATATCCGTCAGCTGGGTGACGGCCCTACAGAAGCCAGCTCAGCCCATTGTCTACAACTGCACCACCAGCAACCTCAACCCCATATCCTGGATAAGGATGTGTAAGTCAGATATTCTGAGGTGTGTGTGTGTGTGTGTGTGTGTGTGTGTGTGTGTGTGTGTGTGTGTTTTGTTGTTGCGGTTAGAGGACACAATGATTTTTAGTCCAAGGGTGTTGGCTCTGCCATCAGCTTTTTGCACATCTCTGTACCCATGAACAAGACACACACACACACACACACACAGAGGTAACATTGTGATGATTCAGGCATGCTAATTGCCCCTACAGAAGCTTCAGATTTGCCGCACTTGAATTTGTATACATGTAGTTTAGGCAGAGTCTGTGCAGGGGGCTTGGTCTGCGGGGGGCTTTGCTCGCCTGGTCTGCAGGGGGCTTTGCTCGCCTGGTCTGGTTGCACAGTTTCAACCGGACCACCTTTCGCTCGTGTCTCAGCCCCAGACCAATATTATCTACCCTAAAGAATGACGATATTTTCCAACACACCGAGCCGTCGTCCTGATTTCTTATCAAGCATGCACATGCATGTGTAGTGATAGTTCACATCTATTACATCTTCTGATTGGCCTTCAAACAGTCTCAACAGCTGTGGCCCCGCCCCCAGACCTCGATGGATGAGCTTGTAGGAGTGTACAGCGCTATAACTTCTCTGCGTTACATCATTGGGTATAATCCATAATAACTGGACCACTTCTGTTATGGTGGCCCACAGTGGGGGGGAGACTGCCCTGCTTGGATCCCACTTGAAATTCAAGGTGTTACATTTGGCCACTGGAAGCCTTTAATCTCGTTTTTCAAATTACCAGAAGTGGGTTAGGAATACATGTATGTGTTAACGACTTTGCTGCACAAAAGAATGTATTCTTTGCTTGGGGTTGACTTGGCAGAGACGGCTTCAACCCCTCCCTTCTCTCTCTCTCTCTCCCACCCCCATTCCCATCCCCCAAAAAAGGATTTATAGATTACAAAACCGCTCAGAGTTCCTGGGCCTAACACCATGCAGTCCCTCCCTCCCTGGACCCAACACCATGTAGTCCCTCCCTCCCTGGACCCAACACCATGTAGTCCCTCCCTCCCTGGACCCAGCACCATGTAGTCCCTCCCTCCCTGGAACCAACACCATGTAGTCCCTCCCTCCCTGGACCCAACACCATGTAGTCCCTCCCTGGACCCAACACCATGTAGTCCCTCCCTGGACCCAACACCATGTAGTCCCTCCCTCCCTGGACCCAACACCATGTAGTCCCTCCTTGGACCCAACACCATGTAGTCCCTCCCTCCCTGGACCCAACACCATGTAGTCCCTCCCTGGACCCAACACCATGTAGTCCCTCCCTGGACCTAACACCATGTAGTCCCTCCCTCCCTGGACCCAACACCATGTAGTCCCTCCCTCCCTGGACCCAACACCATGTAGTCCCTCCCTCCCTGGACCCAACACCATGTAGTCCCTCCCTCCCTGGACCCAACACCATGTAGTCCCTCCCTCCCTGGACCCAACACCATGTAGTCCCTCCCTCCCTGGACCCAACACCATGTTGTCCCTCCCTGGACCCAACACCATGTAGTCCCTCCCTGGACCCAACACCATGTAGTCCCCTCCCTGGACCCAACACCATGTAGTCCCTCCCTCCCTGGACCCAACACCATGTAGTCCCTCCCTCCCTGGACCCAACACCATGTAGTCCCTCCCTCCCTGGACCCAACACCATGTAGTCGCTCCCTGGACCCAACACCATGCATAATGTACTGTAATATACTATGGTGTTTTGCATACAGTCACAGCAAAAAGTTATTGTCCTGAAAGCTATATGTCTTCAGTTTCCATGTGTACTGCTTCGGTTACGTGGACACATTTTAACACTGTGGCGTTGTCTTAATCAATGCAATAGTAGGTTAGCCAAACAGTCTCCATAGTAACCAAACACTCCTCCTCCATTTACTGGTATTTATTTTGTGCTGTTTGTATTGTAAGACAGTGTTTCTTAAGAGTACCTTTAACTTACGCATGCACAGACAGGGTGTCCAGTAAGAGCAGGTGGCAGACAACAAGATTAGACCACAGATGTTCGAGAAGTGGGTGGCAGACAGTGTGCTTGAAGTATGCTTGAAGTGTGCTGGATTTTAAGCTGGTTGTCTGCTACCCCACTTTTAGGACATGTCGTCAGCGTGTTGGTCAATTGGCTAAATCGATAGGAAAAAGGTCTGATGTCCGACCATTATCCAAATCACTGCAACACACTCTTTGTATTTCATCGATTTCTATTTTAGGTTACCAGATGTCGCTGATATTCACAAACAGGCAGGGCCCTGACCATCACCCTGCCATGACCATCACCCAGTCATGACCATCATCTTACCATGACTATCCCCCTGCCATGACCCTCCCCCTGCCATGACCCTCACCCTGCCATGACCATCACCCTGATATGACTATCATTCTGCCATGACCATCACCCAGTCATGACCATCACCCTACCATGACACTCACCCTGCCATGACCATCACCCTGATATGACTATCATTCTGCCATGACCATCACCCAGCCGTGACCATCACGCAGTCATGACCATCACCCTGCCATGATCATCACTCTGCCATGACCATCATCTTACCATGACTATCCCCCTGCCACGACCATCACCCTGCCATGACCATCACCTTGCCATGATCATCACCCTACCATGACCATCATCCTGCCATGACCATCGTCTTGCTATGACCATCACACACTGACCTTGGAGAACCTGTTGGGGCTGAAATCGGATTGGATCATGATCGCCGAAAGTGGCATATCGGCTCCGGGCGATGTCAGGATTCTGCGGGATGTGGGCATCGGTGCCTTTTTGGTGGGTGAGACCTTTATGCACGCTACCGACCCGGGCCTGGAACTACAATGTTTGTTTACCTGAACACGTGTATTGAATGTTTGTTTACCTGAACACGTGTATTGAATGTTTGGTCAATAGCATACTAAACTATTAAGTCACAATAGCTTGATTTCGAGGGTCTTGATTCAATTAGTGTGAGGACTATTCTTTAATTTAAACTATTGACAGAGGGGGTGAGATGTTTGAGTTCTGGGGATTTGTTAACAGTGTCACCTATCCCCCATATCGGTATACCACAGATTAATAAGGCTATTATTACCACACTGACCTTGAAGGACCTGCTAGGGTCTGGATTGGATCGGATTGTGATCTCCAAAAGCTCCAGCTACTAACCTAGGCCTGAAGCTGCAACATTTGTTTACCTGAACATGTGCATTGTATGTTTACGTGTAATAGCATATTGAAACTATTAATATCTTGATTTCAAGAGTCTTGATTCAATTATTATTTTTTACTGTTCATAACATTAAACTATATTCTGACAGTGACAGAGGAGGTGAGATGTTTTAGTTCCATATACTGTTTCATTTCTTGCCATAAAGATATAGTGGGGGCTGGATGGATGACAGTTTAAGCACAACCATCAAATCACTCCCGGGAAAGTGTATATGGGAATTGCTTACACAGAGCAGCTGTGTGTATGTGTAGGGAGCAGTGTGTACAAGAGAGCCAATCTCTATGGTGAGCATAGAGGATTTAAGACCATTGGACCCCGCATTTGAGTCTATGGAGTTGAAGGTATGGTGAGCTCCAGTAGGAGTATGGTGAGCTCGAATAGGAGTATGGTGGGCTCCAGTAGGAGTATGGTGAGCTCCAGTAGTAGTATCTCTGTAGACCTAACTTTTTAAACAAAACCATTTTAAAAAACGTATTTATTTCAAGCATTATTCACTGGTTCATTATCTTCACTTGTTTTTTTGCCCTTGACCAAATGATTCCGTCATTGTACCAGTGGAATTCTGTTGCCCTTAGTGTTTGATTATCTTGTTATTGTTATATCTGGTCCTCCCCACTACCCTTGTTTCATGTGCTCCATACCATTCTCTCTGAGCCAACATTTATGCTTCTCAGACCCTTGTCTTGTCCCCATGGATGTATTACATCACCGCACATTAAAACAGTGCTGCAACATACTAGGGTCTGGGGCCAATACTACTCAGACCCATGTAACAAAGTTATGATGACCAGCTAGCATAGCACCATGTGGTCCATGGGGTGCCATAGCAAGGGATGACCAGCATAGCACCATGTGGTCCATGGGGTGCCACAGCAATGGATGACCAGCATAGCACCATGAAGTCCATGGGGTACCACACCAAGGGATGAGCAGCATAGCACCATGTGGTCCATGGGGTACCACAGCAAGGGATGACCAGCATAACACCATGTGGTCCATGGGGTACCACAGCAAGGGATGACCAGCATAACACCATGTGGTCCATGGGGTACCACAGCAAGGGATGAGCAGCATAGCACCATGTGGTCCATGGGGTGCCACAGCAAGGGATGACCAGCATAGCACCATGTGGTCCATGGGGTGCCACAGCAAGGGATGACCAGCATAGCACCATGTGGTCCATGGGGTGCCAAGGGATGACCAGCATAGCACCATGTGGTCCATGGGGTACCACGGCAAGGGATGACCAGCATAGCACCATGCGGTCCATGGGGTGCCACAGCAAGGGATGAACAGCATAGCACCATGTGGTCCATGGGGTGCCACAGCAAGGGATGACCAGCATAACACCATGTGGTCCATGGGGTACCACAGCAAGGGATGAGCAGCATAGCACCATGTGGTCCATGGGGTACCACAGCAATGGATGAGCAGCATAACACCATGTGGTCCATGGGGTACCACAGCAAGGGATGACCAGCATAGCACCATGTGGTCCATGGGGTGCCACAGCAAGGGATGACCAGCATAACACCATGTGGTCCATGGGGTACCACAGCAAGGGATGAGCAGCATAGCACCATGTGGTCCATGGGGTACCACAGCAAGGGATGACCAGCATAGCACCATGTGCCCCAAGGTAAAAGCTCAGGAAAATGGAGAGCGAATTCTTCCAGAATGGCCTGCCTGGAGACCAATCTCCCCCCCCCCCCCCCCCCCCCCCCTCCCGTGCTTATCGGCCATAGCACCATACACTTCTTTCTCTGAACCTGATGCACAGGCTACTCCTAACTGGAGGGGCTGAAAAAATTCAGATTCCTTGTACTTTATCAAGGAACACAAGTATTTCCCTGTTGACCTCCTCATGCTTCCCTAACAGCGATAGGTCTGACATCAGGAAAACTGCCTGGTTTGGATTTGTTCAGGGCAGTTGAACTACCCCCGGCCAGAAACTTAGAGACAGAGGTGGGTGCCTTGCCAGGATTAGACAATAGCGGAACTGATTTGCGCAATCTGATTGGTCAATTGCAGGTATCTAAACGCGGTAGAAACCTTGAGAGGGACTCTAAGTGCCAGTGGGGGGGATTCTAAGTGCCCCGGGCACTTAGAATCCCTCCCACTGGCACTTAGAATCCCTCCCGTTATCGTCATCGCGTTGCGCGATAATTTATTGGTTGCTACGTACGCGTTGCTATTGTCTAAATTGGTTAGACACTGAAACCGAGGGATCTACGTGATTTAGAATCCCCGAGGGCCCTGGGCTGTAGCGTCCCGAGCGGTAGCGAGGGCGCTACTAAGGGCCCGAGGGGATTCTAAATCACCTATATTTAAAATCGAGAGTTACGTTAGTAACTCTCATATAGGATTTGACCCCGATTATGAATGTCATTAAAAAAACGCGACCCGCTTCTAACAAGACTCCCGACGAGCGGATGGCTTACCTTGTTATCGTCGTCGTACAAGAAGGCAACAACAAGCAGTTTCGCGTTTGTTTGATGTCACAAAACCGCGTGGTTGTAGAGAACAAAACAATTTTTGAAACTCGTACCCAGTCCCACGTATTTCTCGTTCTTCTTCTTCTTCTTCTTGTTCTTGTTCTTGACCACGCATAACTCGGGATAGGAACACTTTTAAGAAATGAAAATCACACCAATGGCTTCAGAATTCACTTGCATTTTCGCTTCTGTGGTCAAAACGTCTCGAGGCTACATGACATTTATCGGTGGTTGTGTTAGCAAATCACGTATAGCTTACTGCACTGACACGACTCGGATAGGTCCTACGTCGCTCTTTATACGAAGAACTAGCAGTATACATCAAATGTGTACGGTCTGGGCAC
This sequence comes from Eunapius fragilis, assembly GCA_963681505.1. Classification (NCBI taxonomy): domain Eukaryota; kingdom Metazoa; phylum Porifera; class Demospongiae; order Spongillida; family Spongillidae; genus Eunapius; species Eunapius fragilis. Next base: position 241,904 of record OY811975.1, on the reverse strand, counting down.
TACACGTAGTGGTAATTAACTTTGGCGGTTATGTATTTTTAATAACGTGCACGTGCGTACTATAATCATTCTTGTTAATATTCGATCGTTGTAGGTTTGACGCTCTTTGTAACTTTAATAGTGAAGTTTTTTTTTCTCAAAATGCCTTCATGCACGTCAGGATAAGAAGAAAGCCAAACGACGAGCATAGTACCTCAAAACTAGAGACGACGTATTAGATTCAGCCCGAGCGGAACTACAAAGCAGAGCCTGAAAAGAAGCGGGCCTCTCAAACGTGAAAACTATCGAGCAGAGCCTGAAAAGAAACGGATCTCTCGACGCGCAAGGTATCGAGATGCGATTAGTAGGGGGGGAGAGGGTGCTGTCTGCTTCTGGCCCGATACAAAATGCGTTTGTGGGTTCGATCGCGCTGGTGCGACAATTAATAACCTCTCTTCTATTTCGGCCGCCCCTTAAAAGCCCCCTCAGATCCTGAAAAGGAACGGACCTCTCGACGTGCAAGGTATCGAGCAGATCCTGAAAAAAGACAGCGATATTGCCATAGTCCTGAACGTGCATCTCGCTCGGCGAAAAGAGTTAAGGTCACTCAATGGTATGTCGTACCTTTACAACCTCCCTCTCATATCAAGATGGATTACTTAATATGCTATACGGCTCATAATCGGGTATGAATAAAAATCAATGAAACAAGTAAATAAAAACATTCTCTATGAGAAAGTTGGTGGCATATAGGATTTGAAGGCAATGGTGGTGTAAAAAGGAAGGAAACAAGGGTCTAGTAATAAGGAAAAATGGAATAGTCCTATATTTAGCACATTTCTATATGTAGGATATAGTATGTTGTTCGTGTGCTAAATATAGGACTATTCCATTTTTCCTTATTACTAGACCCTTGTTTCCTTCCTTTTTACACCACCATTGCCTTCAAATCCTATATGCCACCAACTTTCTCATAGAGAATGTTTTTATTTACTTGTGAACCTATATTTAAAATGCGTATTGGGACAATACACTTCTTATTGGCTGGGTGTGAAATTCGAGATGTTGTTGGGATCCTATGTGTATGAGGTTCAGCCCGAAGCACGAGGAATCATTGCCTCAGAGGTTATTACTGACAATGAGCTATGGGGTTAAAGGGAAGACATGATGCAGGTGGGATGACAGCATTTGAGGGAGCAATGTTTGCACATTTTCCCCATTTCTCCACTGGTAGCAGTTCACACAAGGGTGGTCTTCCCTAATAGCAATTCCAAGAGCCAGAGGTGGGTCACTTGCAAGTATTATGGACTCCATATTTATGTCACCCCAGAAAGGTCTTATGTAATCCCACCCCGCCCTCTAAGTAATATATGGGAGCAGTGTAGTCCTATGGGCTGATGTGGAGGGTGTGTGCTCTTTGTACTAACACATCCTCCCCATCATCTTGCTCACATGTCCTCAATCATACTAGACCTGTGATAGCTGCTCTCTTCAGTAGACATTTTATGGTCCATAGGTTTGACATGGGGATCATGTGATCCCACCCCGCCCTCTAAGTAATCCTATGGGCTGATGGGGATGGGGAAGAGGATGTGGGTGTGGGAGGATACGGGGATGGAAAGGAAGGTGATGGTGGACTCAGGACCTTGTGTTAATTATAGTGTACGCATTGAAATTAATGGGTTAATGTCCTCATAGATACAACTGCAGCCATCACAATCACCTTCCCATCACCACCATGATATGACCTGAGGAAGTGGGGAGTGGCATGTAAGATAGAACCAGGGGGTGGGGTGAATTAATGTGGGAGGGGTTAGGCCTTGATCATGACCACACCCACATGTAATCATTGTGCAATCCTTGATTCGATTGGAAACTGATTGGCTGGGTTACTGAAAGTATTTTTACAAAAAGTTATTATGTCAAGTTATGAATTGCATCGCCTAAGTGGGTTTGAGGGAGATGTGAAAGGACTTTGTGGCATTCTTTCAGGAGATACGCTGTGTTTATAACAGAAGTTTACTAGTGGAAAATTGTAACGTTTCTTTTACAAACCCAGCAATGAAATTTCATTTTTTTATCAAAAGTTTTTTCCAATTCAATACTGAGTGTTGCTTCATTCATGGACACCATGATGTAATCTTGGTTGTACTCCCCTAGGCCCACCCCTATGTGTGCACAGCTCTTCCTCTATGAGTAGAACCTGTAAGCATGGCTCTTTGGGAACATTAGTACCGCATGTCTGGGTCTGGGGAAGAGGAACCACGCCCACAATGACTACAATGAAATATGACATGGTCACTCAGGTTGGTCTCTGGGATCGAGGGTGAAGGTGGGAGAAGAAAGAGAAGGTGGGAGGAAGAGGAGAAGTGTGAGGGGGAGAGGAGGGAGAGAAGGTGGGAGGGTGGAGAAGGTGGAAGAGGGAGGGAGAAGGTTGGAGGAGGATGAGGAGGAAAAAAACTCCATGTGCTGTCACCTGGTTCTAAAGATTTAACAACCGCTGCGCGATTTTAGGCTCATGTTGTTAGGTTCATGTACAAGCAATCTATAAATGCTTCAAACGGTTTCACGCATGGAAAACTTTACATCATCCCACAGTTTACTGGCACTACAACATTAGAAAATCTAAAACTACTAAATTAGGCAATCTAGAGCTAATATAGTTGAAAACACAACATGTCCCTAAAGCTATTATACATTCTAAACAGACACACTTATATTTTTGTGAGGAAGTTTAGTTTCAGTCTTGGAGGCAGAGTGATCTCCTGAAAATTAACATCCACTGAGGAGGTGGGAAGGGTGACAGGGTACATGTGTTCAAGGTTAACCTCCAACCTAACTGAGTTGCTGCGGCTGCCAACCATCATCTCTACATCTTTCAATACAGTGTCTGGCACAGGAGCTTCAAGGTCATTGACATGCTGGGTTAGAATTTTATGGACCTACAGGAGAGGAGAGTAGATAGGGAAGGGGTGAGGGAGAGGAGGGGAGGGAGAGGGAGAGTTGGGAGAGAGAGAGGAGAGAGGAAGGATTAAGTGATGGAATGAGAGAAAATTATATTATTGACAGGGGTCACAGGTAATTAAATGTACATATGACTCAAATAATTCACCCACTCTCTCCTGCCATTTTATCTCCCATCCCCCATGACCCAAAGATGCACCCATGTCATCCTCCTCCCCAGTTCATACCTGTTTTGGGTTAAGTGAGGGGCAGATGGAAGTAATCTCCATGACATCATTGGTCTTGTTCATTTGAAGTAGCTTACATGTCTGGTGCACAGGACTGATCTCAGCTAACACACCACTCTCTGCCAGTCCTCTCTTTACACACCATTCCTCCAACTGGCTAAGGTTGTAGCTGTGAGGGGTGGGGCAGCAGAAATAGAACACATCACCATGGAGACAGGCTAAACACGTGACAGACCTGATCTGAGGGCCATATTTCCAATGACACATCTCCCTCCTAAGCATAATGGTGTTGAGCATGTGCCCATTGATGTAGTAGAAGAGCTGGGGAGGAGGGAATATGTAAGACTGGGGAGGAGGAATGTGTAAGACTGGAAAGAAGGAAACATCTACCGGTACATGCACATGCACATGCACACACACACACATGCACACACACACACATGCACACACACACACACACATGCACACACAAGGATACCTGCTTTAACACCTGCACTACAAGGCTGCTGTCTACATGTGCATGCTCCAATGTGCCAACAATCTCCTCCAGTGTGTTCACCAGATCCATGACAGTCATCTTGGGGACATTGGCCTTCCCCTTGGTGTTCCCCTTCATGCTGCCAGCAGTACCCATCTGAAGGCCTTCATACTCCAACATACAGGGAACTGCATTGGGGAGACAGACAATGTCCATGGTCACATGTATTAACCATGTCCATGATCACATGTATTAACCATGTCCATGATCACATGTATTAACCATGTCCATGATCACATGTATTAACCATGTCCATGATCACATGTATTAACCATGTCCATGATCACATGTATCAACCATGTCCATGATCACATGTATTAACCCCCGGCCCTTGATTATTAATGTGTATCATTGACAACCAATCTTTAATAGCTCATTATAATACACCACATAGGTATTGCAGCCATAGTGCCTTATAACATTAAGGTTTCCCTAATTTCCCTGTTTTAACATTAATTCAGACACCCACTTACTAATTAATGCCTTGATCCGTCCGCGGGCTAGCCTTATAATCAGATTGTAGATATCAACAGCCAGCTCATTAAGCTGATGGTGATACTCTGTCAGGTCAAAGTTTGTCAAACGGTCCTTGGCTGTTTGGTGCTGGAGGTGGAGTGATGATGGGAGGTGGTTAAGGTGGGTGTGGTTTATGATAGAGTTAAGCTAGTAAACCATTGTGGTTTTAATGATCAATACAATGATGGTGTTGTAACCTACTAGTATTGACCACACCCCTCACCTTGTTGTCCCCTGTGCACTGCCTAAGATGGAGGGATAGAGCTGTTATATTGGCCAACCAGAAGGCCAACATCTGTGGGTCCTTCTGATGTAGCTGGGAACAGAACAAGGACCACTACCATATAAGGAACCTTGGACCCACCCCTCCATCCCCATTCTTTCATTCTTACTAACCCCATCTCCACCAATACCCATTTATGCTCACTTTGTTGACTTTCTTAATAGCCTTGATTACTTCCTGGATGAACCCAGTGGTCATTTCCTTCTTATGGCAGTGATCGGGATAACGCAGGCACATGAAGATCATGTGAGCCACTATGCAGGGTGTGTGGCCTTCCACCTGATCTGGCTTCATGTCCTTCACCAGAGTGTTGAGCAGAAGGTGGAGGTCTTTGTCCAGCCATGAGAGGATACCTAGGTAGGGGGACTTGGTGGATAGCCATGAGAGGATACCTAGGTAGGGAGACTTGGTGGTTAGTCATGAGAGGATACCTAGGTAGGGGGACTTGGTGGTTAGTCATGAGAGGATACCTAGGTAGGGGGACTTGGTGGTTAGTCATGAGAGGATACCTAGGTAGGTGGACTTGGTGGTTAGCATGAGAGGATACCTAGGTAGGGGGACTTGGTGGTTAGTCATGAGAGGATACCTAGGTAGGGGGACTTGGTGGTTAGTCATGAGAGGGTACCTAGGTAGGGGGACTTGGTGGTTAGCCATGAGAGGATACCTAGGTAGGGGGACTTAGGGGGTAAGGCATGACAGGGGCTAACCACCAAGTCCCCCTACCTAGGTATCCTCTCATGGCTAACCACCAAGTCCCCCTACCTAGGTATCCTCTCATGGCTAACCACCAAGTCCCCCTACCTAGGTATCCTCTCATGGCTAACCACCAAGTCCCCCTACCTAGGTATCCTCTCATGACTAACCACCAAGTCCCCCTACCTAGGTATCCTCTCATGGCTAACCACCAAGTCCCCCTACCTAGGTACCCTCTCATGGCTAATCACCAAGTCCCCCTACCTAGGTATCCTCTCATGGCTAACCACCAAGTCCCCCTACCTAGGTACCCTCTCATGGCTAACCACCAAGTCCCCCTACCTAGGTATCCGCTCATGGCTAACCACCTAGTCCCTAGCTAGGTATCTACCTCTTCTGCCACCCCCCACCACCCACCCCTCCATATTAAGGCTACATTAGCAAGATGTAGCACCCCCCCCCACCACCACCAACCCCCTCCCCTTTAAAGCAGTTCAGTCACAATGATGTCAGGGATATCTAATCCTGCATACCATGAGCACTGGACCAGTTGGCATGGTAACTATAAGCACACATATAATAACAGTTACTAGTAGTGAATTCTGGTAGTTGGTTATCTTACCATTGACAGCTGATGTACTCTGTGTTGCTTGGATACTGTGAATGATGTCATCTATGCTGAAACCTGTTGTTGTGATCATAAGTGCACTAATTAAAGATGTTACATAACTACCCTTCCAAAAAGAAAATGGCAATACTTAACAGGGATTCGAAATACATTTTCCCATGTTTTCAGAAACTTGTGATTTAGTATATGACTAAGCCCTTTTTATGCAGTTCCCATTGTTTTAAACTGAGCACTGAATTTATAATAACTTATTTATTACGTTCTATGGGACAACTTTTTTCTTTCAGGGTTAAAAAAGTTGCTGCTTACTGTAGAAGTATGGCTGATGGTTTGTTATGCCAGAATGAAATGTGCAATTGAACATGCATAATTCATAGAGTATTATGCTAAACATTACAAATTTATAACAATCAGAAAACACGTAGAAAATCATGTGTTCCAAATTCCAAGGTATACCAATTTCCTTTAGTAGGGAGCTGCTTTATATACTACTCACCTTTCTTATCAGCTAACTGCTGGGCACAGAGCTCTTCACCCACTGCTACTAGAGCTTTGGCTAGTTTCCCATATGTAGCATCACTGTCTTGAGCCAGCCATGTGTGCAACATTTCAACCTTTGCACCATTCAGATCTCGAGGATGGTCATGTTCAATTATTCGCAGTTTTATGTCATCTAAGCCCAACTCCAAACCAACACCATGCCAGTTGAAGAACTGTAGTAAATGAAGATCCTTAAGTTTTGGTCTGCCATTCTTCACCTCTGGTCAACCATTCTCCACCTCTGGTCTGCCATTCTCCACCTCTGGTATACCATTCTCCACCTCTGGTCTACCATTCTCCAACCATGGGCTGATGTCTATGGATTATTCAAATGCACAGGAATGATAGCAGTGAGGGAATGGTCCATATGAGAGTCACTGATCTAATATTTAATATCATGCTGTCCTATGCAAGTGACACACCGATCTGTATGTTTGGCTCTATAACACGTTTCAGTTATACTATCTTAGTGATGTGATACATATTAAAAAACTGTGTATATTCTTTTAAAGAAACTGCCATAAGATGTATGAAGTAACACACATATCAAGCCACTAGCTAGGTGCTATCACCAATGTTATGACAAGTTCTGATACCTTCAGTGACTTGGTGAGTCATTGCTATCTCTTCAGCAACAGAGACACTGTTCCCTCCAGCAGGATGGGCAATGGCCTTCACCAGTGTGTGCCACCTTGGCTCCATGAAGTAGTCAAACTTGTCAGTGTCCCCACCAATCCACCACCTCATGATCCTGCTCATCTGACCTGAAGGCATACGCTTCAGGTCCTCCAGGTGGGAAACCTTCACACCAATGAAGGCTCCAAAGTCATACCATGTCTGCTCCATGGAGCTACTGACCCTGTCCACACCTTCAAGGTCATCTGGTCCTGGGGGGAGAGGGGAGGATTGTGTTGACCAAATGGACCAGTTGTGGTAAGTATTATCACAAACCTCATGCACTGCCAGAGTCAAAATATACAGCACATGTACATGCATAGTGTGGGTCTTAAGTGCATGTAGCTACTGTGTGTACAATAACCAATAGTATTAGCTCGTTCCAATCTCACAGGTCAGATATAAACTACACATGAGAATAAGTCATGCACCCTTTAGTGAGTTGCATTTGTGGACACAAGTGACAGCTACAGTTAGAGATGGTACTTACCAATTGTTGTTATGGCGATGGACTCAAAGTTCCTCACTGTAAAAACATAGGGTGTGATGGGATAAAGGGCACCTCAACCTCCTCCCCAGACCCAGACCTACCACTCCCACTTTTCTTCAAGTTATTGATCACATTCAGGCCATCCTTTGAAGCCACACATTTACATCCTTCACATACTGTGAGGTCACACCCATATTTGGCAACTAATAATCTTAATAAACTGATGTGTCCTTTGGTGTATGCATTATGCAAAATGGTCTGACCACTGAAGTCCTTTGTGTTGATGTCACAGTGAAACTCATTGATCAATAGCTCCACACACTCCACACTACCACCAAGACCAGCACATGTGAAGGGTGTGTCACCATCTCTATCACGAGCATTGAGATCACAGCTGTACTTGGTGACCAGCAGTCTCACCAGAGAGGTGTGGCCCTTGCCACAAGCATTATGCAGTATGGTTCTACCAATGGAGCCTTTTGTGTTGATGTCACAGTGAAACTCATTGATCAATAGCTCCACACACTCCACACTACCACCTAGACCAGCACATGTGAAGGGTGTGTCACCATTTGAATCACGAGCATTGAGGTCACAGCTGTACTTGGTGACCAGCAGTCTCACCAGGGAGGTGTGGCCCTTGGAACAAGCATTATGCAGTATGGTTCTACCAATGGAGCCTTTTGTGTTGATGTCACAGTGAAACTCATTGATCAATACCTCCACACACTCCACACTACCACCTAGACCAGCACATGTGAAGGGTGTGTCACCATTTGAATCACGAGCATTGAGGTCACAGCTGTACTTGGTGACCAGCAGTCTCACCAGGGAGGTGTGGCCCTTGCCACAAGCATTATGCAGTATGGTTCTACCAATGGAGCCTTTTGTGTTGATGTCACAGTGAAACTCATTGATCAATAGCTCCACACACTTTACACTACCACCTAGACCAGCACATATGAAGGGTGTGTCACCATTTGAATCACGAGCATTGAGGTCACAGCTGTACTTGGTGACCAGCAGTCTCACCAGGGAGGTGTGGCCCTTGTCACAAGCCTTATGCAGTATGGTTCTACCAATGTAGTCTTTTGTGGTGATGTCACAGTGAAACTCATTGATCAATAGCTCCACACACTCCACACCACCACCTAGACCAGCACATGTGAAGGGTGTGTCACCATCTCTATCACGAGCATTGAGATCACAGCTGTACTTGGTGACCAGCAGTCTCACCAGGGTGGTGTGGCCCTTGGAACAAGCATTATGCAGTATGGTTCTACCAATGGAGCCTTTTGTGTTGATGTCACAGTGAAACTCATTGATCAATAGCTCCACACACTCCACACTACCACCTAGACCAGCACATGTGAAGGGTGTGTAACCATCTCTATCACGAGCATTGAGGTCACAGCTGTACTTGGTGACCAGCAGTCTCACCAGGGAGGTGTGGCCATTCAAACAAGCATTGTGGAGAATAGTTTTACCCCCTGAGTCCTTTGTGTTGATGTCACAGTGAAACTCATTGATCAATAGCTCCACACACTCCACACTACCACCTAGACCAGCACATGTGAAGGGTGTGTCACCATCTCTATCACGAGCATTGAGGTCACAGCTGTACTTGGTGACCAGCAGTCTCACCAGGGAGGTGTGGCCATTCAAACAAGCATTGTGGAGAATAGTTTTACCCCCTGAGTCCTTTGTGTTGATGTCACAGTGAAACTCATTGATCAATAGCTCCACACACTCCACACTACCACCTAGACCAGCACATGTGAAGGGTGTGTCACCATCTCTATCACGAGCATTGAGGTCACAGCTGTATTTGGTGACCAGCAGTCTCACCAGGGAGGTGTGGCCCTTGGAACAAGCATTATGCAGTATGGTTTTACCAATGGAGGCTTTTGTGTTGATGTCACAGTGAAACTCATTGATCAATAGCTCCACACACTCCACACTACCACCTAGACCAGCACATGTGAAGGGTGTGTAACCATCTCTATCACGAGCATTGAGGTCACAGCTGTACTTGGTGACCAGCAGTCTCACCAGGGAGGTGTGGCCATTCAAACAAGCATTGTGGAGAATAGTTTTACCCCCTGAGTCCTTTGTGTTGATGTCACAGTGAAACTCATTGATCAATAGCTCCACACACTCCACACTACCACCTAGACCAGCACATGTGAAGGGTGTGTCACCATCTCTATCACGAGCATTGAGGTCACAGCTGTATTTGGTGACCAGCAGTCTCACCAGGGAGGTGTGGCCCTTGGAACAAGCATTATGCAGTATGGTTCTACCAATGGAGCCTTTTGTGTTGATGTCACAGTGAAACTCATTGATCAATACCTCCACACACTCCACACTACCACCTAGACCAGCACATGTGAAGGGTGTGTCACCATTTGAATCACGAGCATTGAGGTCACAGCTGTACTTGGTGACCAGCAGTCTCACCAGGGAGGTGTGGCCCTTGCCACAAGCATTATGCAGTATGGTTCTACCAATGGAGCCTTTTGTGTTGATGTCACAGTGAAACTCATTGATCAATAGCTCCACACACTTTACACTACCACCTAGACCAGCACATATGAAGGGTGTGTCACCATTTGAATCACGAGCATTGAGGTCACAGCTGTACTTGGTGACCAGCAGTCTCACCAGGGAGGTGTGGCCCTTGTCACAAGCCTTATGCAGTATGGTTCTACCAATGTAGTCTTTTGTGGTGATGTCACAGTGAAACTCATTGATCAATAGCTCCACACACTCCACACCACCACCTAGACCAGCACATGTGAAGGGTGTGTCACCATCTCTATCACGAGCATTGAGATCACAGCTGTACTTGGTGACCAGCAGTCTCACCAGGGTGGTGTGGCCCTTGGAACAAGCATTATGCAGTATGGTTCTACCAATGGAGCCTTTTGTGTTGATGTCACAGTGAAACTCATTGATCAATAGCTCCACACACTCCACACTACCACCTAGACCAGCACATGTGAAGGGTGTGTAACCATCTCTATCACGAGCATTGAGGTCACAGCTGTACTTGGTGACCAGCAGTCTCACCAGGGAGGTGTGGCCCTTGTAACAAGCATTATGCAGTATGGTTCTACTAACGGAGCCTTTTGTGTTGATGTCACAGTGAAACGCATTGATCAATAGCTCCACACACTCCACACTACCACCTAGACCAGCACATGTGAAGGGTGTGTCACCATTTGAATCACGAGCATTGAGGTCACAGCTGTACTTGGTGACCAGCAGTCTCACCAGGGAGGTGTGGCCCTTGTCACAAGCATTATGCAGTATGGTTCTACCAATGTAGCCTTTTATGTTGATGTCACAGTGAAACTCATTGATCAATAGCTCCACACACTCCACACTACCACCTAGACCAGCACATGTGAAGGGTGTGTCACCATCTCTATCACGAGCATTGAGGTCACAGCTGTACTTGGTGACCAGCAGTCTCACCAGGGAGGTGTGGCCATTCAAACAAGCATTGTGGAGAATAGTTTTACCCCCTGAGTCCTTTGTGTTGATGTCACAGTGAAACTCATTGATCAATAGCTCCACACACTCCACACTACCACCTAGACCAGCACATGTGAAGGGTGTGTCACCATCTCTATCACGAGCATTGAGGTCACAGCTGTATTTGGTGACCAGCAGTCTCACCAGGGAGGTGTGGCCCTTGGAACAAGCATTATGCAGTATGGTTCTACCAATGGAGCCTTTTGTGTTGATGTCACAGTGAAACTCATTGATCAATAGCTATATATTATCTCTGGCTCCACACACTCCACACTACCACCTAGACCAGCACATGTGAAGGGTGAGTCACCATTTGAATCACGAGCATTGAGGTCACAGCTGTACTTGGTGACCAGCAGTCTCACCAGGGAGGTGTGGCCCTTGGAACAAGCATAGTGTAGAACAGTTTTCCCGTTGATTTTACTAAAGTGAGATTTATATTCTCTTATCATTTCGGTGATTCTCTTCTCATCTTCTCTTAGTGCAGCTGAATAAATATCCTTCAAGAAATGTTTACTTGCGGGGTCACATCGATGTTTTGCGTGGGTGTCCGTTTCCATCGCACGTTCGATCGTTATGTCACCACATGCACAATGGTCTGTTTCTGATTTCCAAAGCTAACACTACCGTAGCTAGATGGGTGTGACCTGTTCGATCGGCAAGATGTGTTGTGTAATTCTGCGTGAATCATTTAATTGTAGCTACGGGGGCTTGTCCAAACTATGTTAGCGTCATTGTGACGTTACGTGCGGGGGGGACGTTAAGAAAAATTTTATTGTCCGCAAGTATTGTTTTATAATACGGAACATCTAGTTAGCTGCAGCTTTGACTCCAGTGGCAGCAGTTACGTCTATTCAGACTACACTGCACATTGAGTAATGTTTCATGCTACTAATCTAACATAAACGCTATGACGCTTAGAGGGGGGGGGGGGGGGGGGGGGTTAATATGTTAACGTCACAATGACATCAAATAGTAAAAAGCTTTTTCATTGTGAAATGATTCTTCCACTCACAACTCACGCTTCCACATACAATTGTATGATTATTTGCCAATTCCGAAATGCTTTACAACCAATTGATGGCGAGTGTAAACACTAAATGCACTATGCACTGAGTCTTTCAAACAAGGGCACAACAAGGTCTCCATCTTGTGCATGATTGCCACTATAAGGCACTTTGCTTACAAAGTGTCCAGAGAGGGTCAGTGACTCTCTATCATAGGAAAGAGGGATGACTCCCGTGTCCCCATCAAAGCGATTCTTGGTGACCTGGTGAGACACACACCCAGTGCATTGAATGACCTGAAGCACAGAATGTGTGCAGAAACAAATCCACACACCAGACATACAAGGCAGACACATGCACGCACACACACACACACACACACACACACACACACACACACACACACATGCACACACACACACACACACACACACACACACACACACACACATGCACACACACACACACACACACACACATACACACATCATACAATCCACCTTCCTGGAGGAATTTGTTGTTATTCTTGTTCCGAGCTTGCAGAATCATAATGTTGTCTGCCTCCTGACTGACATTGGCATTCCCAAATATGGAGGCTGTGGTGAGTACATTAGACTCTTCCTCCTGCACAATAAGATCAGTGGGTCATACATGCCAGAGTAGTATGATCATAGAGTTCAGAGTGCTAAAATGAACCCCAACCATCCCATCTTACACAGACCCCATTCCATTTCATCTTATCAATTCCTCTCTCACTGACACTCTATAATCCCTTCCTCCCACCACCACCACCTGCTAAGAGAGAGAAAATAAAAACAGGTTGGCACAACGAACTATACAAGAAACCAATTGGGGTCCATGGAAACACATACAGGAACATCTCCCATCTCCTCTGTTGTGCTGCATTCTAATTTTATGGCAGGAAAGGGGAAAGGGTTAAGGGCAGAAAAGGGTTAAGGCAGGAAAGAGTTAGAGGCAGGAAAGGGTTGGGTTAGAGGCAGGAAAGGGTTAAGGGCAGGAACAGGAAAGAACACACAAACCCATCCACCATTCAACTAGCTTAATCAATTGGAGGCCATACACAATGCTGCTACATGTACATGTATTTGCTGCTACACTGACAATGTCCCACCCACTCCATCACCATCATGCATCCCTATACATTGCAGTAAGTGCACATGTGTGTTTAGAGCACACCTTCAATGTGACATCCCCTCTTACAACCAAAATGCTGGCTAAAAGTGACAATCGTCTAATGCTTAATAGCCTTTGCACTTTCGATGACCAAATTCAGATCCATGCCTTAGGGTGTGGAAGAAACCACAATGAAATTGAGGTGGAATGCGTTAGTCCCTCAAACTCTGATACCCCCACATCCCCCCCCCCCCCCCCCTCCTTAATCACCAATATCCACCAATGCTCTAAATAAGCCCAGTCACCTAACGATTTTCAGTCAGTTTTAATGATAGGCAGGTTGCTTTTACAAGAGGAAAATGTGTACAAAGCTGTGAGGTTTCAACGTTAAGAGATAACTTTTTAACTTGGATTCCAGCAAGTAAATATACACTAACAGATTGAAAAGTGTATTTATTGGGCCCCACAACGATGTAACTATATGAGGCCCAGTAAAAGCTAGAGACAACAAAGAGACAACAACGGACTTCTTCGTAGTGACTAGGTGACATCACATCCGGAGTACAAAATAATCAGATCGTGAAGTTGTCTATTCCTCAACCGTCAGTAGAGGATCCAGCGAGGGGGTCCTGGGGGTCCGGACCCCTCCCCCTCAATAATGATGATTACGTAATTAACTGAACTTAATCACGTGCTTCGCTGGTCGTGAAAACAGAATTGATTATCGTGTTGCTCTACTGGTTGATACATTGACACAGGCCCGTAGCCAGGAAGTTTGGTGGTGGGGATCTATAACTAAGACAGTGGAACTATACATGGTATGTTGGGGGGGGGGGGGGGGGGGGGGGGGGGCGCGTAGATTATTGATTATCATATGGGGGAATTACCGCGGACTGCGGGTCACATAAAAGTATCCAGAGAAGCGGAACTCCAGCGTCAAATGGGGGGAATCGAACGATCACCCCGACCCCCCCCCCCCCCCCCCCCCACGCCATCCTCATTAATTTTCATATCGGACCCCCCCTTCCCGAATTCCTGTATCCGTCACTGCAGTGAATGAACTCAACTCCTCCACCCTGTCAAAATTTTGGCAGTTATGTCTTCGATCATGAGCAAGACAAGTAAACGAGGTGGCTTTCCTCCTAACATATTCTGCAATCAACTAAAAAGTGAACCATACCATTGTGTCATATGCCTTGAAGTTTGTCGCTCGCCCGTCACGTGCCGATCAGGAGCGCACCTGTTTTGTCTCGACTGCCTCATCAAAAGCATCAGACGAAAACCCGCCTGTCCGGTCTGTAGGGAACTTCTAACTGATCCCCTGCCGTGCCCCTTCGCTTCAGCACAGGTGTCCGCTTTAGATGTTGTGTGTGTACATAAAAAATGCAAGTGGAAAGGAACATGCGGTCGATTGGACGGCCATCTTGATAACGAGTGTGCTTGGGAACCCATCACGTGCCCTGCAGAGGGCTGCGGGGCACTCGTTCCACGGGGAGAGATGGATGGACACCAACAGTTTGTTTGCCTCCAGAGCTGTCCTAACTCCAAGCCCAAAGCAGAAGGAAGCGATGGAGGTGAGCGGGATATGTGCGACGTCCGATTGAGCCGCAAGGACCTCATTGACCACCTCAAATACCACTGCAGACTTCGCCCCACCCACTGTCCTCATGCATCCTGTGAAGTCTCCACAGCGTTCAATAGAATGCCCGCCCACATCAAGATATGTCCGTACGCTCCCGTGTCATGCCCTCTACGGTGCGGTGCTCCCGCATTTACCCGTCAAAGCCTGGATGCTCACAAAATGGACTGTCCTAAGCAACCAGTCCCATGTATCCATGCCCCCTTGGGATGTTCCCACGTGGCCCCACGTGACCAGATGGCTCAACATGAACAGGACATTGGAGTACACTTTTTGGCCCTCTCCAAAGCCTTTGTACTGCAGCAACAGCAGATACAAGATCTGCAAGAGAATCTCCAGCTCTTGGTGGATAAAGCCAAGGCTGAAGAAAAAGCTAAGATTGAAGCTGAAGCTAAGTCTAGGGCAGATGCTGAGAGGAAGGCTGATGAAATTATTGGTATATTAATGTGCATGTCGTTAAAATTTTTTAGCATCAATCAATTTTAATTTTTAATAGAATAATTGACAACAGATGACCTTGCTCGTTTTAATAAAATAATGAAATAATGAGCAAGGTTATCTGTTGTCAATATTTCTATTTTTTTTTTTAATTGATTGCTAAAGTTACTGCATGTGTTTTGGCATGTATTTTTCAGGCCATAAACGAAAGAGATACTGCATTGATCCAAGAATACCAATCCCTAGCAGTACTAAACGTCGATGGATGAAAAAAGCCAGTAGGTTGTATACTGTTATATATCTTTTTGTGGGTCATTTGATTTATTTTCTAAGACTTACAGGGTAGTGTCAGAACTGAAACGGATTCAGAGAATAATAGTCTGAGGGGCAATAGGTGTCCTGATACTGATGCATATCTTGGTAGTAGTGCTTATGGTAATTATGTTGGTAGTGATGACAATGAAAGTGGTAGCTATGTTGGTAGTGATGACAATGAAAGTGGTAGCAATGTTGGTAGTGATGGTAATGATGCTGGCAGTAATCATGACAGTGATACTGTTGATAGTCATTACAGTGATAATGATAATGATTATGATTACGATGATGATGAGATTGGTGGAGGTATTGATGTTGTGGATAGTGATGGTGGTGATGGTGACGATGTGCTATAGACATTGTGAAGCAACCTAACATTTATGAACATCATTGAACTAAAGTGTATATATGTTTGGATATCAATTATATTATGTAACTAGTGTGTCCCTGTGAAAAACCATGGGCTGATTATTCGTCTCGCTATTCATTTGCCACATGAACAGTTGGTTGTTATGGCAAGCAAAATTATACAAAAGGAATAATACCATGGGTTGGAGAAATCATACTAGTGATCTCTGATGAGAGTTACGGTAATGATCTTAAACTAGACGTGATAGAGATGGAGGTGGCTCAAGAGATTATTGTTGAGATGGCAGAGATAACAGAACAGGCTTCAGAGTGCATGAGTATACAGGAAGTAAAAGAGACGGAAACGGATTTGATGGAGATAATGAACTATAGTATGGAAAGTGAGATGGCAAAAAAATTGGAAAAACTTGCAATTAGATTTCAATTTAGAGCAGTGAGGGACGCTGAGCGAAATGCAAAGATAAAAGAGATGACAAGGAGAACAATAGAATCTAAAATGATTTTAGCTGAGAAAATGGGTGCACAAGCAAGTGAACTGGTAAAATCCTCAGAGATGGTGGTGTTCCACGAGAAAGAAAATAGTAAGTTGTTGGCAAAGATAGAAATGTTACCAAGGGTAAAAAAGCGTAAATTATCTGAGGATGTACAAACATAACAGTCAGATCACCAAGATGAAACTTTAATAACAAAGGCAGATTGGCAAAGAGAATTGGTACAGGTAATGAAGATATTTGAAGATACAGAAAAGTGGGCAAAGATGATGAAAACAATGGTGGAGAGAGACACAAAGGATGCCAAAAAATTTGAAGCATTGGCAAAGAGAGTGAGAGGGAGTGCAAGGATAATGGAAGAGGTAACTGAAACTGCAAAGCAAATCAAAGACATGAAGGAGGAACAAGGGAAGTTGAAAACAAGTATGGCAGAAACTAGGCCAACAGTGGACCCAGAAAAAATGAGTTGTGAAGTTATATTAAAGGAATTGGAAGATAATGTGGAGAGTAACAGAATCATTGAAGAAACTACACTGAAATGTTTGGTAGAGTATGCAGCTATAAAACAAGTGAAAATCAGAAAGGAATGGAAAGAAACAAAATTGGAAGAGTTAAATAAGCAAATAGAAGTGCTCCAAGGTGAGAAGGATAATAAACTCACTGAAGTAAGGGAGAGAATAAAGCAGGATGCAAATGTAGTACGGAGTATTCTGGTAAGTAGAGTCAGATAGATAGTACAGACATCAGAGATAGGTCTTGATTACTGTAATTTCATATTAAGATACGTATGTAGTGATTGGCAAGGGTACTTACATGTTGTGTTTGTATATTGTAATGCTATTTTATGATCAGAACCTACAAGTATATGAATGGATTTGGTGTCCACAAAAGAACACAATGTTTTGGATACAGTATCGTTTGACAAGTAAATAAAAACACTCCAGCTCTACAAGTAGTATGATTGAAGGGGAATGGTGCAGTAAAAACTCAAGAAAACAAGGATTCTGACTGAAATAGAACATGACAAGGTGCTCATAGAAGCCTTGCTTCCTTGCTTTTCCCACCACCATTGCCTTCTAGTCCTACGTACCCACACAAAACTGTACAAAATGTTTGTCACATTCAGGAAACTATAGAAAGAGTCATGTTTGTCACATTCAGGAAACTATACAAAAAGTCAATACATAGTTTCCTCTGAGTGTCAAAAACGTTATGTCATACTGAGGTGGAAACAAACGTATCAACATACAGACTGGGCCTCAGCCTTTCTTCTTTTGTGAGGGGGAGGTTGGTGGAGGAAAGGCTTTCAAATTTATTGACAGTACACAGCAAAATACGTGAATTACACGTAAGCTCTTTAACCATAATTGGCACATGTCAACAACATATACAAATTCACATGTGTGAGAACAAACACAGCCCCATACACACACACATCTTCACCATGACACCTTCACCACATGAACCTCTGCAGTGAGTCACTGCCTGGCCACGTGAATGGATACTTTACAAACAGCACAACAGTAACCACGGTAACGACCACATTAAGGACACTCTCCCCCGCCAGTCCCCAGAGCGAGGAGGACTGGGGGATGTGGAGTCTGAAGAGGAGGAAGGGGATGATGTAATAGCGGAACTCAAGCAGCTGCTGGGGCACAAGAACCACGGCGACGCAGAACACATAGAGGAGTACCCTGTTGTGTATGGTAAGGGGAGGAGGTAGAGATGGTTGAGAGGGAAAGAGAAGGAGAAGATAGAACATGACATCACTACCAGACCACTCTCAGCTCCAGCTCACCACAATGCAGACTGCAGCTTTGCTATACACAACAAAATGAAGTGTTCATAAGTACGAGGGACAGAGGTGGGAGGTGTGTGGACTTACACAGAGCATGGAGGGCGGCGAGGGAGCACAGACAGTACACCGGGGTGAGCAGGTATCTGGCCGCCCAGTGACGCTGGAGTATGTTCTTCCACACGTAGAAGGTATAGTGTCTGTTGTCGGCAAGGAGGTAAGGGTGGGCATACCTGCATGGGGAGGAGAAACGGAATCTGTCAATTTAGGGTAGGCTAGAACACACAGATCCAGTTAGGGTGTCTCAATGCATAAACCCCAGATAGGAGGCTGAAATGCACAGATCAGTTATGGGGACAAGGATACATATACTCAGTTAAGGAGGAATGAGGCTGAAATACAAACACCCAGTTAAAGGGGGGTGGGAGCGGGGGGGGGGGGGGGGTTAGGATACACAGGGGACCTGAAGTGCACAGACCCAAGTTGGTGGACTCACGTGAAGTAATGCACAGACAATAAACTCGCGACCATAAGAATGGAGAGTAAGGCAATCCAATAAATGCGACGAAATCGCGTCCAATAAGACACGATGAGCTCCAATTGGGATAGCAACACCGCCCCCGCAAAGCCACAGGCAAACGTAAAGAAGTAGAACACCTGGGGGAGGTGTACTGCTGCCTGGTGATGACTCTTGTCTCCCAGGACAACGGACCCGTTCCAGAGGAGGAATGAGATGAAGAGGAGGACTGAGCAGACGTATGGCCACAGCAGTAGGAGGAGGGAGGGGACATCTCTGACCACACCCCACAAGTAAGCCAGGTTGGTCATGTGTTTGCCTGTTAGTTGTTTTTTTTTAAAGAGGAAAGGAAATTTTTTTAGCAATGCCTTCTACAGTTAATATGAAACTCATCCTCCCACCCTTACCCCATTCCCTCTCCCTCCCTCCCACCTTACCTCTTCCCTCCCTCTCCCTCCTACCATCACCCCGTCGCTCCCACCCTTACCCCATCTCTCTCCCTCCCACCCTTACTCCGTCCCCTCCCTCCCACCATCATCCCATCCCTCCCACCCTTACCCCATCCCTCCCTCCCTACAGCCATCACACCTATAGCTCCAGGGTCCACCAAACCTGAGCCCACCCCCCTCCCTCCCTCCTACCCTTACCCCATCCCCTCTCCCTCCCTCCCACCCTTACACCATCCCCTCTCCCTCCCTCCCACCCTTACCCCATCCGCTCTCCCTCCCTCCCACCCTTACCCCATCCCCTCTCCCTCCCTCCCACCCTTACCCCATCCCCTCTCCCTCCCTCCCACCCTTACCCCATCCCTTAACCATCACATCTATTGTTCCAGGGTCCACCAAACCTGAGCCCAAACCATCCCTCCCCCCCCCCTAAACAACGCACACACACTCTCTTCCAAATACATCCATTTAACAGCCAGTGGTTACAGTAACCCCTCCACTAATATCCACACACTCACACACACATTTTCAGCCACACGAAGCACATGTACCAATAAAAGTTGACCAGTGTGCAACCTTGTGGGTGTGAACTGTTTTCCATGAGCCAATTAGAAGCCCATACACACACGCTTACACACACAAACACAAACACCACACACATGTAATAACCAATCACACTACCTCTCTGTCTCTCCATCCACTGCAGTCCAACAGTGCCTGCTACAAAGGCCACCCAAACAACGTTTGTCTGTCTGAACCAAATGGAACCTGTCAGTACCTTCGAACAGGGCAGTGTTTTTTTTTTTTTTTTTGAGTGAGTCCATTGGGTTTCAGTGCACACACAAAAACTCACCACAGCCGACAATACCCTGTATCCCCTCAATCCGAGAGCATACCCCAACAGGACAAAGAAAGTAGACCCAACGTCGGTGTAGTAGAGGAAGGAGAAGAAGAAGAGGACGGGGAAGAGGGCCATGTTTAGGGATGAATGGACTACAGCTGCAGGTGATGATGTTACGTTTGGTGAGCAGCTGCCAAGGCAGTTGGGGAGAAAACAAAGATGGCGCAGCAACTTACCCCAGGTGGGGAGAGAAGTGCCATGATGGATATGGCAGAGGAGGGAGTACAGCAGAGGGAGGTTGGCAACAGAGAAGATGATGTTCTGTGCCCTGTGATGGCAGCAACACCACAACGTCTACACTTCATTAACGCCATGTGAGGGGGTGGGTTCAGGTCAGACCCATACAAAAGTGGGGGGAGGGGTCAGGGGTCAGGTCAGACCTCATACAAAAAGAGGGGGGAGGGGGGGGGGGGGGGGAAGGGGGAAGGAGGAGGAACCTTATAACCTTATTTAAAAGGGGGGGTTGCAACACCCCCCCCCCCCCCCCCCCCCCCCCCCCCCGTATTCGCTCACGTATCCCAGTGTGAAATGGCTGTCAATAGAACGCAAACGCGGATCGAGGCAGCCATATTGTGCTGTCGCCAACCTCAGCAAGGAGACGGTACACAAAGTGGTGGTTTCGGTTCCTAGCAGCCACGACAAAGGAACCAGAGAGGCCAAAGACGTCAGATATAGGCCTGGAGGCGTGGTGATCATTGGGTCCCAATGGGAAAAGTTATACGAACAGTAGTGCTGGACCTGGGGGATGTGAAACACTTCGTCCTACACAAAAAAAAGTCCATCAACGGAAGATGGTGGTAGCGTGCGTACAACCTACCATGTATGGTGACGGCTGTGCCGCATTTATCAGGGCGTACAAGACCCCACAACATGCTGAGAGAAGTCCTGCTGCTAACCACAACTCTCGTGCCATTTTTTTTTTCTTTTCGCGCGCTAATTTTATTAATACTGTACTGGGTCGTTTTATTATAATAGTGTGGCCCTTATACACTGCAAGAAAAGTATGGTTATCTGGGCTGGAGAAACTTGGGATAGACTCACAAAAGTTACCCTAAATCCAGTATAATTCTGCACAACTAATACCACAAAATTACATTCATAGATCTGATAACTGTAGTTGTGCAGAGTTATAAAAGATTTCGGGTAACTTTTGTGACTTTATCCCAAGTTACTCAAGCCTAGATAACCATACTTTTCTTGTAGTGTTAGAAATGAAATGAAAACAAATATATATATATATAACCATTTGCATTATTTTACTTGAGAATTAATATGCCCTGTGTTGTAATCTCACGTGCAGTAGCCACGCCTCTATATATCCGCACCTTCAACTCGAGGTCGAAATGGCTTGCACGCTCTCTGAAACGCAGCGGCCAAATATGCAAGAATTTTTCGAAGGGAAGCAAGTATTTCTAACAGGAGGCACAGGGTTCATGGGGAAATGTTTGCTAGAGAAACTGCTACGAAGCCTGCAAGGTCTGAAGCGTGTTATCGTCCTTGTGCGTCCGAAGAAAGAAAAAACCGCAAGGCAGAGACTTGACGAGCTCCTTAGCTCAAAGGTGAGTACAATATTATGGCCTTGCGAAAAGAGTGCAGCGGGGTGACCCTTTGCGGCGGCTGACCTTGCGTAACGCGGTTGCATAAAGTAGGCCTATTACTATGCGGGTGATTAAAAAACGCGATAGAAGGGCGGCGCACCACTGTCGTTTTGGTTACGAACGCCCACACAGGCTTTTGACGTACTCAGAGAGGAGCAGCCGCATGTCTTTGAGAAGGTGTATCCAGTGGTTGGGGACGTGTCGCATGAGAAGCTTGGCCTAAGTGACGATGACCAGGCCTTCCTTGTAGAGAACACTGATGTGGTGTTTCACCTGGCTGCAACAATTCGATTTGATGCACCGTTGAGGTAAGCATGACAGTTCTTAGTATGTGTATGTGTGTATGTGTATATGTGTGTGTGTGTATATATGTGTGTATATGTGTGTATATGTGTATATGTGTATGTGGATATGTGAGTGGATATGTGTGATTATTGATGTGTGTATGTGTGTTGTGTGCCTGTGCATGCAAAAGTTAAATATGTCTTCTCTTTAATGTCAGGGAGTCCTTAACGATGAACGTCGTTGGCGTGTTGGAGGTCATTAAACTGTGCAAAAGGATGAAGAAACTGGCGGTGAGTTGGTGTCAAGTGTCTAATGCTGTGTGGGCGTAATTGTGTGACCTACCTTGTTAATTGATCAACGCCAAGAGATGAGTATGTGTCAAAGATGTGTTTGGCATTACCAAAGAATTTTTCTTCCAGACCCTTTGAAACGTTATACCAATTTGAAGTTATTCAACATGTTCACGGCTTCAGATTGTATCTGGACAACTCCACTTTATTTAAACAAAAATATTGCAGCGTTAATTGACTAATGTGTGTTTGTTGAGTACTTATTGTATGTGCACACATGTGTTGTGTGTGTGTGTGTGTGTGTGTGTGTGTGTGGGTGGGTCCATGTATTATATGTGTGTGCAGATGTGTGCAGTTTTGCTCTAGACCTGGGCACAATGCTGTTTTTGAATCCATTATGTTTGTGTGTGGTGTGTGTGGTGCGTATGTATGTGTGTGCATGTGTGTGTGTGTGTGTGTGTGTTGCACTTTCTTTGCTGCCTCATCATGTACCTTGGAGATATTTCCATTGTCTGCCCCAGACCACATGCATTACCCTCTGCCCCAGACCACATGCATTACCCTCTGCCCCGAGCGTGTGTGTGTGCTATTATGCAGGCCTCCCCCCCTCCTCCCCCACCCCTAACTCATGAGGAAGGGCTTTTGAGTGGGTGTTGTGCATGGATCTAAGAATGAGTAACAGCCACATCTGTGTGTATGGTGGTGTGTGTGTGTGTATGTGTGCATGTAATGATGTTTTCACACACACATGTCCTCACACATACCCTTGCACACACATCCTCACACACACCCTCATACACACCCACGCACACCCTCAACCAACACACACCTTGCCCGCACACTCACCCACACACACCCTGGCACACCCTCACACATACCCACACACACCCTCCAGTCCTTCGTACACGTTTCAACAGCATACGCCTACTGTGATCGTCCCTCTGGTGACACCATTGATGAAGTAGTGTATCCAGTATCACCTCCTGCGGAGAAGCTTCTGGAACTGCTGGAGTGAGTACCTCATATCCATATAAGGAATGACCATGTCAGAAATCATGACTGGTTGTGTGTGCGTGGGTGTCATGTATTGCTCATGCACCACACTTCTAAGGTCATGTTTACATATTTAGTGGTCATCCCCCTCCTTATCCTCCCGCCCTCTCCATTGTTTGCACCCTCTTTACCATTCCCTCCTTTCACTTTTTATGCACTCCTTTCTACCCACACCTTCCCACATCTCCCTACCCACACCTTCCCACATCTCCCTATCCACACCTTTCCACATCTCCCTACCTACATCTCCCTACCCACACCTTCCCGCATCTCCCTATCCACACCTTTCCACATCTTCCTACCCACACCATCCCTACCCACACCTTCCCACATCTCCCTACCCACACCATCCCTACCTACATCTCCCTACCCACACCTTCCCGCTCCATGTCTCTTCCTGTTTCTGCACTTCATCTTTGTGTGTCTCTTTCACCCGATCCACTGCAGCTGGATGGATGACGACCAACTCAAGGCTTTAACCCCTTCCCTCCTGAAGCAGAGGCCCAACACCTACACGTTCACAAAGGCCCTGGCAGAGCAGATGGTGATGAAGGAGTGCAAGGGTCTCCCGGTTGCCATATTTCGGCCTTCCATCATCGGGGCAGCCATGAAGGAACCTCATCCTGTCAGTTTTCAGTTTGTAGCAAAGTGCATGGGGGGTATGTTTGATGGCACATCTTTCTCTTGTCCCTCCTACCCCCACATTACACCACTCCACACACCATACCACACCACAGGGTTGGATTGACTGCCTTCATGGGCCTGGTGGACTTTACGTTGCTGTAAGGGTGCTAGGTCTCCTCTTTCTCTCTCTCTCTTCACTAATCCTTCTCCTCTTCCTCCTCTTTGCCATTCACTCGGCTTTGTTTCCTACTTCCTTTACACCTTCTGCTTTCTCCCTCTCCTCTACCTCCCTTTCCCTCTTCTCCCTCCTCTCCCCTTCCCCTCTCACTCCTCTCCTCTCCCCCTTTGGTCTCCCCTTCCCCTCCCTCTCCTCTCCCATTCCCTCCCTCCCCTCTCCTCTCCCCTTCCCCTCCCTCCTGTCTCCTCTTCCCCTTCCCCTCCTTCCCTCCAACCCCTTCCCCTCCTTCCCCTTCTCTTCCCCTTCCCTTCCTCCCCTTCTCCCTCCCTTCTCCCTCCCTTCCCCTCCTCCCTCCCTTCCCTCTTCCCTCTCCTATCCCCTTACCCTCTCCTCTCCCCTTCCCTTCCCTCTTCTTTCCCCTTACCCTCCCTCCCCTCTCCTCTTCCCCTTCCTCCCTCCCACTCTCTACCACTCTCTTAATCCCTTCCTTACTTACCCTGCCCACCCCCACCCCTACAGGTTGGCAAAGGTCTTCTTCGCGTGCTGAAGTGTCAGGAGGAGAACATAGCTGACTTCATCCCCGTGGACTACGTCAACAACATGCTGATATCCGTCAGCTGGGTGACGGCCCTACAGAAGCCAGCTCAGCCCATTGTCTACAACTGCACCTCCAGCAACCTCAACCCCATATCCTGGATAAGGATGTGTAAGTCAGATATTCTGTGGTGTTTGTGTGTGTGTGTGTGTGTGTGTGTGTGTGTGTGTGTGTGTGTGTGTGTGTGTGTGTGTGTGTGTGTGTGTGTGTGTGTGTGTGTATGTGTGTTGTTGTTGTTGTTGTTGTTGTTGTTGCGGTTAGAGGACACAATGATTTTTAGTCCAAGGGTGTTGGCTCTGCCATCAGCTTTTTGCACATCACTGTACCCATGAACAAGACACACACACACACACACACACACACACACACACACACACACACACACACACACACACACACACACAGAGGTAGCATTGTGGTGATTCAGGCATGTTAATTGCCCCTACAGAAGCTTCAGATTTGCCACACTTGAATTTGTATGGTTTAGGCAGAGAGTCTGTGCAAGGGGCTTGGTCTACAGGGGGCTTTGCTCACCTGGTCTGCAGGGGGCTCTGCTCACCTGGTCTGCAGGGGGCTTTGCTCACCTGGTCTGCAGGGGGGTTTGCTCGCTTGGTCTGCAGGGGGCTTTGCTCGCCTGGTCTGCAGGGGGCTTTGCTCACCTGGTCTGCAGGGGGGTTTGCTCGCCTGGTCTGCAGGGGGGGTTGCTTGCCTGGTCTGGTTGCACAGTTTCAACCAGACCACCTTTCGCTTGTGTCTCAGCCCCAGACCTATATTATCTACCCTAAAGAATGACGATATTGTTCAACACACCGAGCCATCCTCCTGATTTCTTATCAAGCATGCATATGCATGTATAGTGAGAGTTTACATCTATTTTATCTACTGATTGGCCTTCAAACCGTCCGAAATACCTCAGCAGCTGTGGCCCCGCCCCCAGACCTCGATGGATGAGCTTGCAGGAGTGTACAGCTCTATAACATCTCTGCGTTACATCATTGGGTATAATTCATAATAACTGGACCACTTCTGTTATGGTGGCCCAATGTGGGGGGAGACTGCCCTGCTTGGATCCCACTTGAAATTCAGGATGTTACATTTGGCCACTGGAAGCCTTAATCTCGTTTGTCAAGTTGCCAGAAGTGGGTTAGGAATACATGTATGTGTTAACGACTTTGCTGCACAAAAGAATGTATTCTTTGCTTGGGGTTGACTTGGCAGAGACGGTTTCAACCCCTGCCTTCTCTCTCTCTCTCCCACCCCCCATTCCCATGTAGTCCCTCCCTCCCTGGACCCAACACCATGTAGTCCCTCCCTGGACCCAACACCATGTAGTCCCTCCCTCCCTCCCTGGACCCAACACCATGTAGTCCCTCCCTGGACCCAACACCATGTAGTCCCTCCCTCCCTGGACCCAACACCATGTAGTCCCTCCCTGGACCCAACACCATGTAGTCCCTCCCTGGACCCAACACCATGTAGTCCCTCCCTGGACCCAACACCATGTAGTCCCTCCCTCCCTCCCTGGACCCAACACCATGTAGTCCCTCCCTCCCTGGACCCAACACCATGTAGTCCCTCCCTCCCTGGACCCAACACCATGTAGTCCCTCCCTCCCTGGACCCAACACCATGTAGTCCCTCCCTCCCTGGACCCAACACCATGTAGTCCCTCCCTGGGTCCAACACCATGTAGTCCCTCCCTCCCTGGACCCAACACCATGCTGTGATTTGAATAAAGTTTGCTTTGACCAGACATTAAGCACATACATGATCATAAAATTTTTGACTAGCCATATGATTTAGTTTGTAGTATTCCTTCCCTTAGATCAAATCAAAATCTACAATCATACAGTCAGTCACTCATGAGTAATGTGCTGTAATATACTATGGTGTTTTGCATACAGTCACGGCAAAAAATTATTCTCCTGAAAGCTATATGTCTTCAGTTTCCATGTGTACTGCTTAGGTTATGTGGACACATTTTAACACTGTGGCATTGTCATAATGCAATGCAATAGTAGGGTTAGCCAGTCTCCATAGTAACCAAACACTCTCCTTCATTTTCTGATATTTATTTTGTGCTGTTTGTATTGTAAGACAGTGTTAACCTTAATTCTCCAGGTCCAAGTCCTACGGGTAGGACCAATATTTGAAAATAGAAAGCAGTTTTTTGGCATACATTTCTCTACTGCTGTTTGATGTGTCTATCGTGCTAAATTTACCAATTGTCAGTCTATTTTTTAAATCACACCCTTAGTTACACGATGCTAATAACAGATACGGTTCTTAAAAATGCATTATGTAGAGAATTTAATTGTCACAGAAAAAAGTTCGACAAGTATAACTTTTTTTGAATGTTTTTTGAAGCATGATGTGTGTGCTACTATATACATTCTATGGCAGTGTTTTTACTCTAATTGGTTTTGCCATTTTTACCGAAAACACACTGTTGTACGTTTTCAAGATTTTGTCCATTCACTTGGCTATTCCTGCAACATGCGTCTGACAAATACCTATCGTTCATTAGCTTGTGGAGCTAGCAATTTCCAAATCTACAATGTACTTTTTTATGTGCTTAGTGCAAAAGACTTGTCTTACTACCCCCTTCTTTTAACATGTTGCTCTGATCTTCCCAACATTACTTTTTAGTACTTTAAGTTGCTTTGTGATTTACCGCAAATACATCTTTTAGCAATGCAGTATTGATTGTATTTGACAATCTTTGTAGAATTGCAAGAAAGTAAAAATATTTTCTGAATTAATAACCATTTCTACAGTACAATGAGATTTTAGTTTGTTCTTAGATCATATGAGTTTTCTAAAAATTAATTTTAACTTGCGTCCTATGTGCAGGACGATAATCCTACGCGTAGGACGACGGGAGATTAAAGGTTAAGAGTACATGTACCTTCAACTTACACATGCACAGACAGGGTGTCCAGTAAGCAGGTGGTAGACAACAAGATTAGACCACAGATGTTCGAGAAGTGGGTGGCAGACAGTGTGCTTGAAGTGTGCTTGAAGTATGCTTGAAGTATGCTTGAAGTGTGCTTGAAGTATGCTTGAAGTCTGCTTGAAGTCTGCTTGAAGTGTGCTTGAAGTCTGCTTGAAGTGTGCTTGAAGTGTGCTTGAAGTATGCTTGAAGTGTGCTTGAAGTATGCTTGAAGTGTGCTTGAAGTGTGCTTGAAGTATGCTTGAAGTGTACTTGAAGTATGCTTGAAGTATGCTTGAAGTGTGCTTGAAGTGTGCTTGAAGTGTGCTGGCTTTTAAGCAGGTTGTCTGCTACCCCACTTTTAGGACATATCGTCTGCGCGTTGGTCAATTGGCTAAATCGATAGGAAAAAGGTCTGATGTCCGACCATTATCCAAATCACTGCAACACACTCTTTGTATTTCATTGATTTCTATTTTAGGTTACCAGATGTTGCTGGTATTCCCAAACAGGCAGGGCCCTTCCTTTTGACACCACACTACCCCCCCCCCCCCCCCCCATGCATGTACTAACTACTCCTAACAATCAAAGGAATGATAGTTGAACAATTATGTAGCTGACTTACGTACCAGGGACGTGTGTTCGGTGTGAGGTGGTGGGGCATTGTGAGCCTTCATCATTGCTGTGATAGCAGGTGTCCAGGCCACACCCACATCTCTCCTTTGCCTACATGGAAGGGTGGAAGACAGGAGGAGTGGTGTGGTGGTGGGGTGTGGTAGTGGAGGAGGGAGGAGATTGCTAAGTGATGTTGATTCTGTATGTTTGCAGGACCCAGAAGGTCCAACTTTTCCACATGCATGGTGATGCTACAAACAGGGGACAACAGTTTATGGCTTGCAATCACATTTCATTCTTCCCTTCTAGATGGTACAGTGATCAAGAGCTATACGGAACACCCCTTTGACCAGATATACAGGAGACCCTGGGTATTAAAGAGCACTCCAGCGTAAGTACACACACACAACACACACACACACACACACACACACACACACACACACACACACACAAACATACACACACACACACACACACACACACACACAAACATGCACCACACACACACACACACACACACACACACACACACACACACACACAAACATGTACACACACAACACACATTATCATCATGACACATCTTTGTAGCCACCAGGAAAAATTTTGCCATAATAGTTTCTGCATCATGCAAATCTATGTGCACACAGCTCCATGCACAGCTTAACCATAGGAGGATTAGCATGTCATTGCTGCCACACAATTTAATGCACACCTGAGCGGTATTCCCTGGTGGACCTACCACTACCCCCAGGGATATACAGAGCCTTTCCCTAACAACATAGGCCAATGGCAATATTTTTAGGAACCCCACTAACACTGCCAAAGATCTCAAGGGTGTAGACGGTTATCATGGCAGGGCAACAAAAAGTTGACCTCCCC
The DNA here is from genome assembly GCA_963681505.1 of Eunapius fragilis. Classification (NCBI taxonomy): domain Eukaryota; kingdom Metazoa; phylum Porifera; class Demospongiae; order Spongillida; family Spongillidae; genus Eunapius; species Eunapius fragilis. The sequence continues at coordinate 212,725 of OY811975.1, read as the reverse complement.
ACTACTAATTACACACATGTACACATACATGCATGTGGCTTGTCTTCACAGCTCACATGTATCCTAGCAACCTTATTCAATTCACCAATTTTTTGTTTGGTGCTATTCCCTTGGCGCTACCACCCCCTCCCTTCACCCCATCACTACCACCCCCTCCCTTCACCCCATCACTACCCTCCCTCCCTTAACCCCATCACTACCCTCCCTCCCTTCACCCCATCACTACCACTCCTCCCCTTCACCCCATCACTACCACTCCTCCCATCACCCATCACTACCACTCCCTCCCTTCACCCCATCACTACCACTCCCTCCCTTCACCCCATCACTACCCTCCCTCCCTTCACCCCATCACTACCACTCCCTCCCTTCACCCCATCACTACCACTCCCTCCCTTCACCCCATCACTACCCTCCCTCCCTTAACCCCATCACTACCCTCCCTCCCTTCACCCCATCACTACCACTCCTCCCATCACCCATCACTACCACTCCCTCCCTTCACCCCATCACTACCACTCCCTCCCTTCACCCCATCACTACCCCTCCTCCCATCACCCCATCACTACCACTCCCTCCCTTCACCCCATCACTACCACTCCCTCCCTTCACCCCATCACTACCACTCCTCCCATCACCCCATCACTACCCTCCCTCCCTTCACCCCATCACTACCCTCCCTCCCTTCACCCCATCACTACCACTCCCTCCCTTCACCCCATCACTACCCTCCTTCCCTTCACCCCATCACTACCGCTCCCTCCCTTCACCCCATCACTACCACCCCCTCCCTTCACCCCATCACTACCCTCCCTTCCTTCACCCCATCACTACCACTCCCTCCCTTCACCCCATCACTACCACTCCCTCCCTTCACCCCATCACTACCACTCCCTCCCTTCACCCCATCACTACCACTCCCTCCCTTAACCCCATCACTACCACTCCCTCCCTTCACCCCATCACTACCACTCCCTCCCTTCACCCCATCACTACCACTCCCTCCCTTCACCCCATCACTACCCTCCTTCCCTTCACCCCATCGCTACCGCTCCCTCCCTTCACCCCATCACTACCACTCCCTCCCTTTACCCCATCACTACCACTCCCTCCCTTCACCCCATCACTACCACTCCCTCCCTTCACCCCATCACTACCACTCCCTCCCTTCACCCCATCACTACCACTCCCTCCCTTAACCCCATCACTACCACTCCCTCCCTTCACCCCATCACTACCACTCCCTCCCTTCACCCCATCACTACCACTCCCTCCCTTCACCCCATCACTACCCTCCCTCCCTTCACCCCATCACTACCGCTCCCTCCCTTCACCCCATCACTACCACCCCCTCCCTTCACCCCATCACTACCCTCCCTTCCTTCACCCCATCACTACCACTCCCTCCCTTCACCCCATCACTACCCTCCCTCCCTTCACCCCATCACTACCACTCCCTCCCTTAACCCCATCACTACCACTCCCTCCCTTCACCCCATCACTACCACTCCCTCCCTTCACCCCATCACTACCACTCCCTCCCTTCACCCCATCACTACCACTCCCTCCCTTCACCCCATCACTACCCTCCCTTCCTTCACCCCATCACTACCACTCCCTCCCTTCACCCCATCACTACCACTCCCATCACCCCATCACTACCCTCCCTCCCTTCACCCCATCACTACCACTCCCTCCCTTCACCCCATCACTACCACTCCCTCCCTTCACCCCATCACTACCACTCCCTCCCTTCACCCCATCACTACCACTCCCTCCCTTCACCCCATCACTACCACTCCCTCCCTTCACCCCATCACTACCACCCCCTCCCTTCACCCCATCACTACCCTCCCTTCCTTCACCCCATCACTACCACTCCCTCCCTTCACCCCATCACTACCACTCCCTCCCTTAACCCCATCACTACCACTCCCTCCCTTCACCCCATCACTACCACTCCCTCCCTTCACCCCATCACTACCACTCCCTCCCTTCACCCCATCACTACCACTCCCTCCCTTCACCCCATCACTACCACTCCCTCCCTTAACCCCATCACTACCACTCCCTCCCTTCACCCCATCACCTGTTCTTTGTGCAGGAGTGCTTGGAAATACTGGAACTTCCTTCTCCACTACATTCCTGGCTTCTTTGCGGATATTCTCCTGTGGACCATGGGGAAGAAACCAATGTATGCCGAAACCATTTCAATTAGGAATTTATCTCACCTATACCTTAACTCCCTCCTTCTTTCCTTTCCAACCGCTCACCCTTGCTTCTTCCCTTACCTGCCACCTCCTCCTCCTCCATTGCCCTCCACCTCCTCCCCTCCCCTTGCCTGCCACCTCCTCCCCATCTCTTGCCTGCCACTCCTCCCCTCTCCTTACCTGCCACCTCCTCCTCCTCTTACCTCCTCCCTGTACCTGCCACCTCCTCCCCTCCTCTTGCCTGCCACCTCCACCTCCACCCTTATCTGTCACTTCCTCCCCCTCCCTTCCCTTCCATCTCCATAGTATGCTGAAGATATATCGTAAGCTAGAAGTGGCAGTAGAGTGTCTAAGTTATTTCATTGAGCATGGATGGGTGGTAAGAAATGTCCCCAACTCCTCCCCAATGCAACATACATGGCCTCATCTCTTTATTTCTATTTTACACACACACACACACACACACACACACACATCTGTAGTGGAAGTCCAACAACTGCCTCAGCCTTCTCTCCCTCATGACTGAGGAGGATAAGGAAACCTTTTACTTTGATGTGAGGAACTTAAACTGGGAACAGTACGTTGAGACGTTCTGCTGTGGCACCAAGTACTATCTGTTGAAGGATGATCCTGCAAACCTACCCAAGGCTAGGAAGCAAATCAAAAGGTGACCTTTGTGGGGAAGAGGAGAGAATGGAATACAAGTATCATCACCCTTGTGGGTAGTTTTTAGATCTAGTTTCTTTGAATCGCAAAGTTCCTCTATCAGATAGTCAGGGCATTGAATTTTTAGTTGGCCATACATTTTCAGTACTACGTTTGTTAACTTTTCTTTTGCTTGCTAATTTAATTACCAAAAGTGTCATTACGGAGGATGAGGTATTGTTGTATGATTGTTGTAAATGCTGATATCTGCTTCCTCTCTTCACCGTCCACCTCTCTCTCTCTCTTCACCGTCCACCTCTCTCTCTCTCTCTCTTCACTGTCCACCTCTCTCTCTCTCTCTCTCTCTCTCTCTCTCTCTCTCTCTCTCTCTCTCTCTCTCTCTCTCTCTCTCTCTCTCTCTCTCTCTCTCCCCCTCTCTCACTCTCTCTCCCCCCCTCTCTCTCCCTCCCTCTCTCCCCCCTCTCTCAACAGGCTACGCAACATGCGCTACACATTCAATTTCATTATGTTCCTGCTGGCCACACGAGTGCTCTACCTTAAATCCCAGGTGGCGCGGGAGATCTGGTCTTACATCATGTCAGTTGGCCTTCGTCTGATGGCTCAGTTTGGTGTGCCCCTTTTGCACCACACATGATTTGACTTGTGATGCATAATGAGAGCCAGGGTCCTTTGTTTATCAAATGCTTCTTTTTTATTATCTCTGTGCTGTATACATCTGTGGTTAAGAAATTGTAATTTTTGGTTTCTTTTGGTGTAAATAGTGTGCATGCATGTTAAATATTTAAGAACCACATGTAGTACAGGCCAACTGCTGCACTGGGTATATACTGCACTCCAATATGGAATGGGGGATGCCCTGATGTGGAGGAGCGAGGGGGCACCCACTGGTGGATGAGGTGGGGCGGGGGTGTCTACCGGTGGAGATGGAAGCCCTGATGCAGAGGAGCTGGCGGCCTTGTAGTAGCGTGGATGTCCCAACATGAAGGGGACTTGATGGAGCTAGAGGGGGTATCCACTGGTGGAAAGTCCAATGGACAACTTGCTGAGCTTTTTCGAAACTTCTGATAGGAAATGATTGCATTCATTCATTTCTTTAACCTACATATGGTACCACATGTAAGACACAGAAAGCTTCAATAACAGTGTAATTGATTTGCACCCGCATGACACCAGATGTTAACACTACATCAGGCCCGTATGCAGGTTTTCAAGTGGGGGGGGGGGGGGGGGGTTGCTGTTATTTGATTAAAGTGACCAATCAACATGCATGTGCTGGCTTCGTCTGTTCAATTATGTACATGTATCTCTGTATGGTTTAATCAATTCTATTCACATGTACACACAAATACTTCAGCTAGATACAATAATAGTCAATGAAAGGTTACACTAGAAGTGTTTCTAATTCAATTCTTCTTAATTGGATGCATCTGTGCATACATATCAATAACCCTGTCAATATCTATGTGCTGGTCATAATGAGTGTGAAGTAATGCCAAATTTGCCAGCCGTTCATTACCCATTGTGGCTCTCATATATGTCTTCAGGCGCCTCAGGACACTGACACTATACTCCTTTCACATTCGCAAGATGTTACTGCTAGTGCGCATGCAATTTGTTAAAGAATTCTGGTGTTAGGATATAGCTGTGCATCACACTCCTTGATGGCTTCTGATGGTGAATTGGGAAGCATATCAGCAGGCACAGAACTGTATTTAGACTTCCATCTGCACATTTCCTTCTCCAATAGCTCTGGGGTGGGAAGATCACGTTGATACTGAGCAATAAAATAACTCAGCTTTGAAGGCTTGGTGAACATTTAGCATTAATTGACAATGTTGAAAACTGTTCATTGTAGATGACAGAGGACATGGTCCAGAAATGGTATGACAACATTCCTCTTATATGGGGGCTTACCTTGAGCACAGCACCTCATTTACACTACAGGTAAAAAATGCTCCATACATTTGCAGCTTGTGGCAGCTCTTTTTTCTCTCTCTCTCTTTCCCTCTGCTCACGACGTCCCATCAAGCAAGTCGCGTGTAAAATTAACTTGCAAGCTACTGAATATCCTGGACCCGGGGGGCTGGGTACACAGCCAAAAGGACAACAAACTCAATCACACACATGCAACATGCCCTCCCTCTGCCCCCCGAGTTACATATTATTCATGTACATTTTAATGACATGGCTAAATTTACAATAACAATTAATCGGCCGGGTAGAAATAAATTAGCTTAGCCATGTAAATTATTGTAACTGTGGCGTAGTTTCACGATCCGAAATCGGAAATGGACGGACTGCGTGAAGTCAGGAAAAGTATTCATGCATGCCCAAGCGGGTATCAAGTCCGGCGGGGTGGTGCTTCAGTACCCTACGCATCCTCCCTGCATGCGTACGGGCATGTGTAACATGCACCAATACGTGTAGTGTTAAATAGTGACCTTCTGGATAGTTTTTCAAGTTTTCAAATGTTTTCATTTTCCGTGAACTCCAAAGAGCTTCTATCAAATGGTCCTTACGCATCTTCAATTGGACCATCCATCATAAAGTTATTAGGCACTGAATTTATAATTAGTCATACATTTCAATGCGAGCGTTGCTTTTCTTTTGAAAATTTGATAAAGCATCATAAGGGTGATTTTTTTGGACACAGCTCCATTTAAGTACATATAAGTATGCGTGTAATGGCATTCCTTACATGTAGTAAACATGTTCAATGGTATCAAGCCAAAAGAATTCACTCCATGATAACATAATTTTATCATGCCACTAATTTGTCTAGCACTCCAAGCGTTCTCTTGGGAAGGATCGTATAGGAACCTGCATGGGGGAGTGGCTGCGAGAGAGGTGGATCTCTCCACCTGGATTAGAGCCATGGAACAGGAACATTGCAATGGAGGCTATTCTATCAAAGACTGAGTGGCATTTGTTTTACACACCCGTGCACCTATAACTCTGAAGAAGCTAGACCTTCTGTGTGAGCAAAGTGCTCCATACACCCCCACAACCCCATGCATATTATATATGTATGGCATAAGTATTTATGATCACCATGCATACTTCTATGGACTGCATGAAGTGTATGCAATCATTTTAAAGGTTCTTCTACCACATGCATTCACAGTTCTTATATTAAAACTGATTCGGTGGCATGTCGCCTCTGCATGAGGTCTATAAACACCGCAAGCTAGTGCCCCAATATGTCAAATTAATATATTTTAAGTATCATCGTATACAGAGGCAAATCTGCAAGGCATGGATCAAAATTTACACACCAACGACCCAAGCAAGCGCACTATAGTACGCATGTCCAGACATTTCATTCATGTACATATACGATTAATCAAATTCTTGACGCTCGGTGGTACCTTGTCGTTGTACGCAGTTGTAGCTGATCCAGAAGCGGGGAATGTTATGCCGAAGAGATTGGATGCCTGCAGGCACATTTCTGTAGTACTGAAAACACCAGATGGGCTATTGAGCACGGAGGAGGTCCAGGTAGAGTAGTACAAATTATTCTCGGCAGCTGTTATTGTACTGCCTGGGAGCAAGGAATTAATCATTGGTTTCGTTGGTGCTACCTGAGGTTTGGGGTCAAGGTACGTATACGAATAGGCTATAATGGACGTGTTCGCATCATCTGTTGGACACTCTATTTGATAGCATGCCGTCTTGGATGACGTCGGTAAGCTTTCGGGAACCATTTGCCTACACGTGTAATTCCTCTGTGCGGTAGATCTGCTGTACACTTGAACTCCCAATTGATTGTTCATATTAGGTTTCTTTATTATGGGTCCTTTGATTTTTATATAGCAGTGTCCACTCATGACCCCAATATCCATAGAAGGCAACATATCGCAAGTGTCAAAAGACTGGGTGCTAAGAAAGGCATTTGGAAGGATGCTATACATGTTGTCAGCATTGTCGCATATGACTTTTGGAAGTGACACCTTGGTTAGGATTTCTTTGAGTTGCGCAGGCGTGAATACTTTCGGATTCTCAAAGTAAAATCGATCACCATCTCTGAGATTTACGAAAGTCTCGGCTATGATGCATGCTAACGTCGCCCCGAGGACCGATCCGGGGAGGCTTTGTTCAGCCAGAGCTCCCACGTAGAGATCAACCGTTTCCATGGTACCGTAAAGCTCCAATATACGTCTGCTGGTATTGCTATTATTAATTGGTGACGAGATATTGTATTTGTTTTTGCAGAAGTCCCTGACGACGTGATATGGCGGAATACCGTGGTCACGACCTCGTTGAATATTTAGTGCCGCGAGATCTAGCCCGCCTGGTGTGGGAGCATAACCAGAGGACGATGTGGCCGACTCGAACAGCCGAGTGGTGAGGACAGTGTCCATAAACTCGTCTCTGCGTCTCGAATTGGAGGCCAGGAGTCCGCGAAGAATGGAATCAGTTCCATCGCTACTCACGAACGAATTAACTGAACTCTCGATAGCGTCTAGCAGGCTAAGATTGCCCGTTGTCTGGAAGTCAACGTCGAGTCGGTCGAACGACGGCCTGATTAAACTGTGCCCGAAACGGAATGCAGCTCCAGCGAACTCGTTTGAAATGGTAGGGTTAATGGAAGAGTTGTAGCCACGGTAACTGCCTATCAATTTGTCGTACCATTTCTGGCCCATCAACGCTGGAAGAAACTCGTGATAAGTGATCTTCTGGATCTCAGCTCCGACTATCTTTCGGCTTTCTTGGTAGAGCCTTTCGTCATCCCACGTAGGATTTTCTGTTCGAAACATGCCAGCAATCCTGTTGTGTTCTCTCAGCCATATTGTGTGCATAACCGTGAGAGCGGTATGCTCGTTTACGCGCTTGTTGCCAGCGACAAAATTGCCACTTGAAGTATTCGGAAGGAAATTCTTAGAACCATTACCAGTTCGAAGCAGCCCGCTATTAAAGGACCGGAGCGAATTAGCGGTAACAATGTCTGAACCGTAAATCATGGAACCGTCGATGAACGAGGTTATGTCGTTGATTTGTTCCCGCGGCTCCAATCGGCCTTTGAATTCCGTGCACACAGGAGTAGTCCGTGTAAATGGAATGCATCTGCCTCGCTTTGGCGTATTTATTCCAAACGCTGTGTCGTCAGGGTGAACCGTGATCGGGGCGCAAATGGTCGTCTTAGAACAATGGTTACAACTCACACTGGTTTTGGGGGAGTGGCTAAGGTCGTGATCCAAGAACTGGCCCCACTGCATCAGCATGTGGGTGACGTTGGCTTCGTCTTGGCTGCGATCGAGAATAACAGCGGAGCTGACGTACCTGGCACTTGGATATGGCGGCATAAATGGATCGCTCTGCGAGGAGCCGACCATGGTGTTGATGCCGTCTTCGTAGTACGGGGGCAGTACGCGGCGAAATGCAGTGGAGGCGGCGCCCCACATCGGCTGTTGCAGGTTATTGCACGTGCCGTCCATGGTGCGGTACTGAGTGACCGAAGGAATGGCGGAGCAGTTGAGCTTCGCTGGGATGAGCTGTGGGCACCCGCTTACAGAGTACAGCCATTCCAGCTCAGTTCGAGTCAGTAGCATCCTGTTCCCAGTTTGGTTGGATGTCATTGCCGCTACAGTATCTCCTTTACAGCAGGTAGAGCAAACTTGAATGCCAATATATTTTAACCACTCCTCGGAGCGGCGAACTGTCTCCTCGTATTTCAATCGCGCCCAGCAGTTTTTCATGGCGGCCGTTGACTGGCTGAGGGAAAATGTCTGATTTGGATTATCCAGAAGACTAAACCGCTGCTCTTCAAAGATCTCCTGCTGTTGAAGCTGGTCGATGTCATTTTTTACATTGTTTATCGCCTGCCGCAGTTCTGGACGAGTGAGCAAGTGCCATGCAGGTAAACTCAGATATATGCGCATACAGCAATTTTACCTGTTAAACTGCCTATCCTCTGAGGCTGAGCGAATGACAGTTCGAGATTAAGGAAAAACACCGCGCAAAATGCTATTGCACAACCCTTCATGATTTCGCTGAGAATTAATGTATAGAGCACATTCGCGTATGCACTTTATATATTGAATGAAGCCAATGTATTCCACTCGGAGCTAGACGCCAGTAGTATTTGTGACCTAATCAGACAATCCTGTGGTCATATCATTGGCTGGCCCTGAGCCGATCACCATTTAACTCTTTGGGAGGGGCATTGAGTGTGGGTCTCACCGTTTCACACCCCAAGGTCCACCATTTGCCCTTATGCATTATTTGGTTAATTCAATCTAGAGCTCTATAGCAGATACATGTATGGTAATTACAACAAAACACACACACACTAAACACACACCCATATACACACACCAAACTTTTAACTATAATGCCCCCTCAGAGGATACGGGGGGGGGGGGGGGGTTAGGGGGCTGCAATCCTCTCTTTCATACAAGGTATATATAAAGTCTCCCCCCCCCCCCCCCCCCCCCCCCCCGCGTAATGGGCCATGAACAGACAGCAATTTCCCCCACCCCACTTTTCATATCAGGCCTGACAGAAGCACCCCTCACTACTGTGAAATCCTGCATGGATTTGCCACTGCAAACCCCCCCCCCCCCCCCCCCCCCTTTTTTTTTTTGAAAATCTGTATCCGCCCTTGCCCCTGAAGCCAACTATGATACCACTTTAAGAATTTTGAATTTTTGATGCTAAAGTCCATGTATATGTATATACCCTTAATTGCTGGGGTGATGTGGGATGGGGGTTAGGGGGGGGGGGGGTATGGCAAGGGGGAAGAGGCAATATTTCCTCCACCCCCACCCCCTTCAACTGTCTATAAGTAGGACTGAAAAGTGTTACTTAATTCAGCTCTCATTTCAACACCCCAAACTGCAGGTCTATATCAACAGCAACAGTGTCGTGTTGGAACCAATAAAAAAACGGGGATGGGAGTGGTTAAGCAGCGTGCTCCCTCTGATGGGTGTGGTCATTTGATCTATACATGATATGATATGAGTAAACAAATGCGGTGGGCCGCTTTCAACTCTTGTAGATGCATGTTACCGCGGAAAGAGCGCATTGTGGAAGCTACAGGTTATAGGTTAACGTATGTGGCTAGGAGGCTAAGCTGAGCAGATGTGCGTACGCTTAACTGATTATGTGGTTCAAATGAGTGGGCTTGAAATTTATCTTGTGTCATTTGTGGTGACTTCTGAGCATTTAGGCATGGGAACGTACGTTACACACAAACACACACACACATACCTCCGCCAGACCTCATGGTCGATTAACCACATGCACTACACTATGGGGTAGTAAGCATTGGTGTTGCCTCCCAATGTTATGTGGATCATGGACACTAGGTTCGTTTCCCGAAAAATTGAAATGATTGTCATACCCTTAGCAACGCCCTTGACAAAGACCTTTGGAATATGAACTCGCTCAAAATCAGCAAGGTGCTAATCGCCATTTTATTTTATTTTTTCCTATTCGTGTTGCAAACCAAGTGGCATAGTTAACTTGCTATGTCAAGGTACGGACCTTGAAAGCAGGTTAGTCTTCGTCAGGTGTAACTCTTCAGTACAGAAGCGATTTCCGAAAGGAAACTAAAGGCACTAATAGATATTAGTGTTGGTTTGTAACGATAGTTTTGTTGACAACAAAGCTAGGGTACTAAAAAAGTTAGCATCATATTGTTATAGGTTACTATATGGGATTGCCGCCACTATGAACATAAGTTGTTTCTATCATAACTGCTATAGACTTTGCCCATAGAAAGATACATGTCATTTGTAATATATATATATATATGGGACAGTCTCCGCGAAAATGGCCCTTCGCTATATAATTTTAAAGTTATAAAAAATGACTCACGTTTGAATCGCTATAACTTCGGAACGGTACACGCCATTGACTTCCTATTTTCAACACTTCATACTACACCATTTCTATAAGGTAAAATAGATTTTGGGGTCTTGCATTGCCTTCGTGCCAGTGTTGCAACGGCCGATACCCCTTGGGGTTCAAACTCCCCATATCTTTCGGCAGGAAATCTCTATTCACTTCAAATTTGGTTTATATACAGAGGGATCCCGTTCCTGTCGATTTGTCCTGTTCGTTAATTTTTACTTTATCCATTACGGAGATACAGCTGAGCAAAGTATGTGCATCTTTCCCGCTCGATTCGCGCCATTTGCATGGCCGTAATAGCATGAATATTCAAGCTTTGTTGATTACACGTAATGCATCACGTGAGGGTATTATTTACCTACAAACGCCATAAACATCTTGAATAATTCATATTGTATACCAACACTTAATGTCGCGTGACCACGAAGGCGCCCACTTCGCTCGAAATAATACCGGGTATGTATGACGCCATAATGCCGCGTGTGTCACGAGTCAATTGGCCGTGCTGTTCTGATACGTTTGTTATATTTCGATGCAGATAAAGCAATATATGGAGATGTGCAACTCAAGTGAAGACGAGCTCGACTCGTTTGGGAGTTCCGCGTACGTGGTCGAAAGGTACGACGATGATACTGAAGATAAGTTGGACGGGGATGAGGATGCCGTGGTTGATAGCGGTGGCACTGGCGATGATGGCATATACGGCAACGATGGAGATTTTGATCCTCACGGTAATAATGATTTTGAAGGTGAAGATAATGGCTGTGATAGCGACGCGCACTATTACACACTGGCCATCCCCACACCTCTACACACCATCCCCACACCTCTGCACACCCTCCCCACACCTCTACAAACCATTCCCACACCTCTACCCACCATCCCCACACCTCTACACACCATCCCCACACCTCTGACCACCAACCCCACACTACACACCATCCCCACACCTACATACATCCCCACACATCTGACCACCAACTACACCTCTGCACACCATCCCCACACCTCTACACACCATCCCCACACCTACACACCATCCCCACACTTACACACCATCCCCACACCTCTACACACCATCCCCACACGTCTACACACCATCCTCACACCTCTACACACTATCCCCACACTTCTACACACCATCCCCACACCTACACACCATCCCCACACCTACACACCATCCCCACACCTACACACCATCCCCACACCTCTACACACCATCCCCACACCTCTACACACCATCCCCACACCTCTGCACACCATCCCCACACCTCTGACCACCAATCCCACACATCTGCACACCATCCCCACACCTCTGCACACCATCCCCACACCTCTACATACCATCCCCACACCTCTACACACCATCCCCACACTACACACCATCCCCACACCTCTGCACACCATCCCACACCTCTACACACCATCCCCACACCTCTACACACCATCCCCACACCTCTACACACCATCCCCACACCTCTACACACCATCCCCACACCTCTGCACACCCTCCCCACACCTCTGCACACCATCCCCACACTACACACCATCCCCACACCTACACACCATCCCCACACCTCTGACCACCAATCCCACACCTCTGCACACCATCCCCACACCTCTACACACCATCCCTACACCTCTGCACACCATTCCCACACCTCTACACACTATCCCCACACCTCTACACACCATCCCCACACTTCTACACACCATCCCGACACCTATACACACCATCCCACACCTACACACCATCCCCACACCTCAACTCTATCCCCACACCTCTACACACCATCCACACACTCTACACACTATCTCCCAAACATAAAGATCCAACCAGCATGCAGCGAACTGTGTGACAAGTGTGATCAGTGGTTGGTCTCATTGAGGCACAGCCTTTCTGATGAGCAGCGCAACAACATCAATGAGAGGTACAGTGAACAAAACACCTATCAGTCTGTAGTGTGTGTGCATATGTATGAGTGTGTATGTGTTTGTGCTAGTTATCTAGCTCAATTTGCATTATCTTGTGGGGTGGGTACAAGTGCATTGAAAAGTAATTCCCTTTCCTTTTACGGCTGTAAGGACCTGTACAACAAGCATGCACTGTCAAATGTAAAAGGGAGTGCTAAACTGGCAGAACGGAAATTGATTTATTTTCTGTATACCCCTGTGGACAAATATACTCCCGGGAGAACGCCTGGTACATCAGACATTAAGTGTACATTTACATGTACATGTAGTTGCATTTTGAATACATGTATGCACTGGATGACGAAGAAGGTGTCAGGTTAACTTTTTTATATGTGTTTTTTAAATGTTAGTTTTGTACCTCCAGTTAGTTAGCTTCTATAACGTGTCACTGCTGGCTGATGTGGTTTGGGAAGTATGTATGGGAAGCGATGTTTGTTGCTTGGTCATTGATGTGGTGAGGAAGGAGGGTTGGGGTTTGAAATTATTATCAATGTGAATTGCCTATTGCTGCTATGAATAACTGGAGGGGGGGTTTTACCATCCCTTAGATCTGTACTGCCTGGTTTATTGTTCCATACCTGTTGTTGTTATTGACCCCTCACCTGATGCCTACCTTTACCCTACCCTCTGTGATGCTCATTTACATGTAGATCTGTTTTTGGTGGAGGGTGTTGTTCATATGATCTGGCTCTTGTGAAAGCCACATTCATGTACCTTGGTTGTGATGTGAAATACTCATTATAATTTACCACAGCTGTTGTCATATAAGATAGCAGCAGTATGTGTACAATGTGCAACTTAGTGTCCCTGTGTAAACACTGTCAATGTATTTGTGTATGGTGACCTCATATTTCAGTAGACCATTCATCCATAGGTGTCCCTGTTCTGCCAGTGTAAGTTCATAGGTGTTCCTGTGTTTTTGCCTGTGTCAGTGCATAGAGCATATTGTACATGGTGACATCTTAATTCAGTTGAGTGTTCATCCATAGCACGTGGAACCTGGGATGATAAGACCTGAAACTACTTTGTCTAATGCTCCTATCTGTTGAACTGATGCCGGTACACCGTTGTATAATAGGAGGAAACGGAGGGATAGAAAACAAATTAAGATGTGTGTTGGAATTAAGAATTCATTTTTGTCTTTTTTGGGGGGCGGTGAGGGTGTATAATTTTGTCTGTACTTTTTTATGTTCAATTTAAATTTAAAAAAAACGTTTTTTCTTCCAGCTTATAAATTATTACTTAGGGTCAAGGTGATATTACAATATTATTTACCCACACATGTGTTATTGCCTACAACACCCCAACAGAGGACTGTCATACCTGCTCCTCTGCCCACACCACCCCAACAGAGGGCTGCCATACCTGCTCCTCCAGCAACTCCACAGCAGCAACGACGTATTAAATGAAGAAGGCTCCCACCAACTAACATATACACTACAATTTTTGTATGCACAAAAATTGTATATACAAATGTAAGATCGGGCTGATGTAAATGAACAACGGGGGGAGGGGGGGGGGGGGGGGGGGGGGGGGGGCACAAGGAAAGGTTAGCCAGAGAGCAGGCCCTGAGGGGTCAACAGAGAAAAGAAGCCTGCAGTATGTAACTCTGATGGTCTTTGTATAATATTATTCATAGTATTACAATCATGCAGGCAATCTCATTGTGTATTGTAAATGGAACCCACTGTGCCATGCCCACAAACGTTCAGCAACAATACCAAATCTTCCACAGCTTACAGCGCCTGCTCCCCAATACACACCATCAGTGAGCAGCCACACATAGATATCTCATAGGAGCAGGGCTACTATTAGCTTGATTTCTTATTGCCTCAATATGAGTTGCATTTGGCATGCACTGCTTAAAATCTGATACAATGGAAACAAAGCTATTCTTCCAGTAGCCCTTTTCAGCATTGCAGTGGAATGTGACCAAACTGCTGCTAATGGCTACGTGTCCCCATTTTCTCACTTGCCTACATCCCAATGTGTACTTGTTGGTGCAAAGTTAATATAATGCGAGAACTACACACACCATGATCAATCTCACACACAAGCATAAGCAACAACCCAAAAGTACCAGAGACTTGACACCTTGGACTATATCCTGCATCCACTAGATTAAAAATACATAAATGTAATAGCATGTGATGAATCCTCTGCCAACATTCAAACAGAAGTTCAGAAGGTGACCCTTTTGTAATTATAAAATGCCACACACCTATGTGGCGAGTTCTCAGAAGAACTTTTTGGTTGATTACACAGCAAACATACATGTACACAATACATACAACAAATTCCAGCAACATACGCACAGGTGTAAATGGTGCTCCAATAACCACCACATATGCACGGTGTAAATGGTGTCATCACAACAACTCGTACGCATGGGTGTAAATAGTGCCACAATAACACCACATATGCACGGTGTAAATGGTGTCATCACAACAACTCGTACGCATGGGTGTAAACTGGTGACCCAATAACACCACATATGCACGGTGTAAATGGTGTCATCACAACAACTCGTACGCATGGGTGTAAATAGTGCCACAATAACACCACATATGCACGGTGTAAATGGAGACCTCACAACAACACGTACACACAGATGTAACTGGTGACCCAATAACACCACTCACGTACGGTGGAACACAAGGTACCTTTGTATGATAAATATGGATCCATGTGCTTGTCATGATCCATGCTTCTTCTTTGTGTGACTATACAATGCACCTTTGCTACCATACCTCCTGCCGCACACAGAACAGGGAAACTTTCTATCAATTTCTGCTTTTTTCTTACGTGTGCGCTTGGATGGACCCTGGCTTCCTTCCACATCACAGGAAATGTCCACCATCCCTGTTGCATCACTCTGCCCACCACATCCTGTACCTAGTGACTGATTGTGCTTGTTTCTTTTGTGCTGGTACAAGGCTGAGTTACTGGCATACCACCTGCCACATGTTGTGCATTGATGGGTAAGTATCAGTTCAGACCTGGGTCTACGCTTTCTTCTGCCAGGCACATGGGCTATGTCTTCATCTTCTTGTACCTCACTGTACTCACCATCAGACACGTGATCCTCAACAGTAGGTGCTAGGTTAGGAACAGCTGTTGAAGGTCCTGCTTGGTCGTTATCTGGTGCCAAGGGAATGTTTCCGGGTGTGCTCAAAGAGTTGGCCCCTGAAGTGCTGCCCAGTGGAGGCTTTGGACACACATTATCCCTCTTCCTTGGGTCATGAACATATTCCCTAACTTTTTCATATAGGTATAATGACCGTTGAAGTGACAATCCATTTGGCTTTATAGCAGATGGCATCATTTGGCTCTGATAAGTATCTCGTATAACTTGTACAGTTACTCCAGCCCTCAGCATGGTCACTTTGATGGGATTTGTGTCTGATGGCATGGTCTTCATTATCATGACACCAGGATGTTCTCTGTCAAATTCAAATGCATAACAGCGCCCAAATCCAACAAGTGGGCCAAACCACAGGCCCAAGTAGGCATTCCAATCATAGTACTCCCAGTCTTGGTAAAACTGTGGTACACATGTGACATTCTGGCCACACTGACGGACACAGTCAGCAAGGTCTTCCATGTCATCAACATGGTCCTGTCTGCGGTAGTGCTTCTTGAACAGGCCAAAGTAGGAATCTGGTCGGAACTTAGTGTGCCCAGGCAGCATAAAATTCAGCTGGATTCTATCATGCTGTCCTGTAATCACTCTCCAGGCCAGGTACCACATCATGGTGGTGTTTTTGTTCTGGCCCACACAGTTGTCAGCCTGAAGTGTTACACGCCTCTCTCCCAGTCCATGTAGGTGGAAGAAAGCATGCACCAGGCTGACCACCACCGCAGCACCCTTGCCGACCTGCTGTGCCTCGTCAATGAGGAAGAACACTTGGCGGGACAATGGCTCACAACACACGCCAAACACCTGGACTTTGCGAGGTGTTTTGAAATAAATTGTACCTCGCTGCTGTGAACTGAATGGTAGTAACACCTGCTGGCAGTAGTCAAAAGAGTACTGCATTTGTATGTCCAGGTAGGCATGTGAGATGAAGGGAGACAGATTGATCCTCGATTCCAAGCAATGCAGAATCTGTTCACGATCCTTATCTCTCTTCCCTCTCCATTCCTTTTCAGCCACCTCTATGTTTGCATTGTAGCTGTCGCGAAATGCCTTGGCCTTAGTGTTATGTTCATTGTATCTGTCATTTATGTTTTTGCGCTGCTCATCAGAAAGGCTGTGCCTCAATGAGACCAACCACTGATCACACTTGTCACACAAGTCACTACGTGCTGGTTGGATTTTTATGTTTGAGCAGTACATATGCCATAGTCTGGTAAATGACATATACTTCACCGCTCTTACAGCGGGACATGTTGGAGAAGCTGGTGGAACATTGAGCAAAGAATATTGCCGTTTTGGCCGACTGGTCAATCGGGAAGAGCATGGTTGCTCTGGTGCTGGTATGCTCCTCGATAGAGACTCCATAGCCTTGCAATACTCGGCATACACTGACTTCATTGTTTTACCACTCTCCAGGACAAAGTCTCTGATTGTGCCATGCAACCGTCCAGGATCAGGGAGCGCATTTATGGTAGCATAATTTCTAATGAAAGTGACCACCCTACTCTTGTCCAAACGAGACAGGGCATTGTGAGGTGCCCTACCACAGTTGCCATGGGCATGGGGTGCAACGTCTGAGTCAGAGCACACCTGCTTCTTCCAGCGCTTCAATGTACGGTAAGAAGTGCCAATGACCGCACAGAAAGCATTTCTGCAGACAGGACTGGACCAGTCGAGGCGATACTGGAATGTATTTCGAGAACCACACTTGTTCCGAATCACAGCAAGCATTCCAAACACAACTGCCTTTCTGGTTTTCTTGTCCAATCTTGATAATGTGAGTGCTCGTACTCGAGGCATATCACCGTACATCATCAAGCAGCTGTCATTGCAGCACCCTCCTCTAGTGAGGTAGACATTGAGCAACTGACTGGGATGACATTGCCCACGTGCTGTTCTAGCAGGCACACCACCACCATCACCACTGTCTTCACCTCCACCATCCTCACTGTCTTCACCACCACCATCCTCACCATCTTCACCACCACCATCCTCACAGTCTTCACCACCACCATCCTCACTGTCTTCACCACCACCATCCTCACTATCTTCACCACCACAATCCTCACAGTCTTCACCACTACCATCCTCACTGTCTTCACCACCACCATCCTCACCGTCTTCACCACCACAATCCTCACAGTCTTCACCACCACCATCCTCACTGTCTTCACCACCACCATCCTCACAGTCTTCACCACCACCATCCTCACTGTCTTGGCTAACATTACTGTCAAAACCTTGACTTTTACGACCACCATCACTGCAACCGTCGCTATCACAGCCATTATCTTCACCTTCAAAATCATTATTACCGTGGGGATCAAAATCTCCATCGTTGCCGTATATGCCATCATCGCCAGTGCCACCGCTATCAACCACGGCATCCTCATCCCCGTCCAACTTATCTTCAGTATCATCGTCGTACCTTTCGACCACGTACGCGGAACTCCCAAACGAGTCGAGCTCGTCTTCACTTGAGTTGCACATCTCCATATATTGCTTTATCTGCATCGAAAAATAACAAACGTATCAGAACAGCACGGCCAATTGACTCGTGACACACGCGGCATTATGGCGTCATACATACCCGGTATTATTTCGAGCGAAGTGGGCGCCTTCGTGGTCACGCGACATTAAGTGTTGGTATACATATGAATTATTCAAGATGTTTATGGCGTTTGTAGGTAAATAATACCCTCACGTGATGCATTACGTGTAATCAACAAAGCTTGAATATTCATGCTATTACGGCCATGCAAATGGCGCGAATCGAGCGGGAAAGATGCACATACTTTGCTCAGCTGTATCTCCGTAATGGATAAAGTAAAAATTAACGAACAGGACAAATCGACAGGAACGGGATCCCTCTGTATATAAACCAAATTTGAAGTGAATAGAGATTTCCTGCCGAAAGATATGGGGAGTTTGAACCCCAAGGGGTATCGGCCGTTGCAACACTGGCACGAAGGCAATGCAAGACCCCAAAATCTATTTTACCTTATAGAAATGGTGTAGTATGAAGTGTTGAAAATAGGAAGTCAATGGCGTGTACCGTTCCGAAGTTATAGCGATTCAAACGTGAGTCATTTTTTATAACTTTAAAATTATATAGCGAAGGGCCATTTTCGCGGAGACTGTCCCATATATATATATGTCATTTGTAATATGTATTGATTCAGCCATTTGTTTCCGCGCGCAGATATTCCTTTCCCTTACCCATGGGCTCCATTCGATGCATTCAGTTAGGGCAAGGCTGTGATGACCCTTTTCAGAGCTGTGCTCTGACAAACGAATGCCCTGAGCATGGATACACAATTTAACAGTACTTAGGCCCACTTTACGCCTGTCAGATGTAACATACATATAACACAGGGGTGTTAGGTATTGCCAACACGTCTAATTGCCAACATGTTGCGCAACACCCCTCCCACAACAATTGTGGCCAATGGGCCACAACCAAGGGGTGCAATGCGCACAGACCACATGCAGGTGACATATTGCAAGCTAGCTACCCATGCACATATCTGTGTAAAACCATTCCCATGCATCTGAACAGTGCCGGGCAGACTCTCATCGTTGCATGTTTTGTGTCGATAACCTATGAAAAAATTATAACCTCAACATCTTATCTATCCTGCTAGCCACAATTAAACGGAGGTATGGGGTTATTCATTTCATTTTCTTTCTTTTTTTTTTGTAAAAAATATTATTATAAACGTGATCAATTTTTAATACATGCAAGTAATAAAAAACATGTGCGTGCTAATATAGGTCTATTTCATTTTTCCTTTTCAATCAGAAGCCTTGTTCCCTTGCTTTTTACACCACCATCACCTTTGATTCCTATATACCACCAACCTTCTCGTATAGAGAATGTTTTTATTACTTGTTCCTAAATTTTTCTGGTGGATTTGGTATTGTATTTAATTCTTGAAACTTATAGACCCAGGTAGCATAAAAGTCAACTTGCGCGATCATGACAGATTTATTTTTGAATCTGCAATTTTGTTGAGCTGTACCATTAAAATATTACACTAGTTCCCAGACTACCTCCATTGAGGACCAAAGGGTGATAAAGGTTTAAAGATTGGCAAAAGCGAAGCCATATAATACATACCCTAAGTAAACAGGTCTCACGCTATTATCAGATAAACCATGCACCACTATACATTATCGTAACTTCGTACACACATTTCAAACAGTGCATATTACCGGTACAACTATAAAGCGGAGAGAGACGCAATAACTACCGCTGTAACTATTACAGAAACTATTCCTTCCATTTTAGCGATATATCATGCATGCTCATGCTCGTAACGTACCGTTGGTCCTTTCGGTAGCGCGCTTGACATGCACTCGTTTGGCAGATCTGGCAGCATCTCGATCTTTCAACTTTTAGATGCTCGAATGGAATCAGAATTGTCCTTGAGATTACACGGTAAAACCATCGAATTTGATAACGCTGGTTATTTTATACTGGTGCGACATGAACATTGTGATAGCTGATGTAATGTGCTATTTGTAGATCAACACCAAATATTAAGGTACTACTCGCTTCAGCTAATTGCCCGATCGGTTAGGCGTCACAGACCCTGAAGATAACCTGCGGATCGACACATCCTATATTTAGCCCATTACTCAGACATGCACTGTTATAATATGAGTGTGCTAAATATAGGCCTATTTCAATTTTCCAGTCAAATTTCTGTCACTCTTGTTTCCGTGCTTTTTACACCACCATTGGTCAATCCTATATACCAACAACTCTCTCGTTAGAGAATGTTTTTATTTACTTGTTTCATAGGTTTTTTTCACCCTGTCATAGCAGTATAGTAGTCAAAATAATAAAAAAAAAAATTTTTTTTTTTTTTTTAATCTTAATAACAATAGTGTAGTGTATTGTAGTTAGTTGTTTGTTCTTGTGAGTGGTGTACTATTTCAATAACAGTAATAATACTGTATAAAACAATACATAAACAGTAATAAATGCACATTTATTATCACTATTATAATAACCTTAAAAATCAGTAGTATAAGGTGAAAAAAGTGTTCTTTATGAATGAGTTGTGTTAATTATGAATTGTCCTCACTTGCGCCCTCGTCTCCTGCGGGGACGTCCTCCTCCCCGGCCTCCCCGCCATGCTGCATTCAGCCAGGGTGGCAGTGGCCATGCAGGCCAGGGAGGGAGCACAGGCGGCGGTGGTACCGGCGGGAGCGCAGCTGGCGGCGGAAGTGTCGCTGCTGGTTGTGTCGCCAGAGCACCGGCGGGGGCAGCGCTGGTGGTGCCGGCGGGGGTAGCGGAGGTGGTGCCGGCGGGGGTAGCGCTGCTGGTAGTAGTGGGGGCAGTGCTGCTGGTGGTGGTTGGAGTGGGGCTTCTGGAGTTGGCGGGGTAAAGGGGAGAGAATGTCATCCTTTTCCTCCTCTTTTTCCTCCGACCCCTCGTTGGTAAAAAATCCCCTCAGGTCTTCAGCTGCCATCTACATGTACGTGACAGAGACAGAGAGTATGATTTAAAAAATTTTACCTTATTCTTTTTTCAAGCAAGTTTACACGTGAATCCACATATTTAATATTTAAAAATACCAGAGTGACAGAAATTATTTTATTACAGTATTATTAAATTCTTACCTCTTTTTGCAAAGTACACTATATATAATTCAGCGAGTGCATGACTGACTTTTATACCTGCAAAGCCTTAACACGTGTGCAGACTGTGCTATAATTCTATTGGTCCAATTCCATCATATTAACGGCATGTGCTATAATTTTATTGGTCAAATTTGAAAATGCTCCAATCTAAACATGGAGGTGTAACCTACATGCAGTAAAGATGGATAGTGTGGGAACTCAGGAAGTGAACTACATGACTGCATGTAGATCTGGGATAACATGGCACCATGTAGATTGATAAGGATATGTTTTCAGGTGAGTAATATCTGTAGACAGGGTCTGCAGCTTATGAGTGTGGGCAGAATGTCTGATTTTTTCACTACATAAATGTGAGAGTAGAAGTACCTTATGGTGGCTATAACAAGTTGATGTGCAACAGTACAAGATCATGATATGGCGGCATATGTGGTGGCAAGAAAGTCTGCTGCTAGTGCTCGTGGTGTGTACAATGGACAAAGCACCAATTAATATTGAAATGTACATGGATTGTTAGGTGAATACCACACTTTTGCATGTATCATGAATTGTTGTGCACATCACAAACATATAGCAGTTTGCAAACACACCACATACATATTTACATTGGCCATGGGAGCAGGTCCCCCATATATCTCTGTTGGTTTGCAGAGATATATGTATTATCCACTCAAAGGTGGGGGTGTCATGAGCCCCAAACTCACTCATTGTAGCCTGCTTTTGGCAATTCAAGGTTTAATCATGCCAACTATCTGGCAGAATTGAATTTTCATTACTTCCATGTGAATGCAACATGTGGCTTCAACTGTTATGGTGACCATTTAGTGGACTTGCTGGACACAACTCAACAACTGGTGACATACACAATGCAAGGCAACTGTCTGCAGCCACTTGCTAAAAAAGAAAATCTGAGCCTTGTATAATACACAATATACACAAATACACAAATACACAAATACATGCATACACCATATAAATAGGCTGAATTACAGCCTTGGTCTGCTTCTGTCAGCTAGACCAGTCCAATCACAATATTTGGTGGACAAAGGACTCAGTGATAGTATTAAGTGCAGACAAGAATAGCGATCAGAAGTTTGTCAGCAATGTGTATGCCACCACTACAAGGGACTGGACTGCTACAGTGCAATTTAGTCCAATGGTTAACTAAACTGGACTCTTTATGGCAGCTGTGAGGTTATAGCATCAAAATGATTTCCATTCGTCCAGTAAATATACATTGATTTTCTTTCAACATTTTGAGGAATGTTCGGATCAATCTGACCAGGGTCTGCCATATATGACCAATTTGAAGCCACAGCATCAAAAGAGTTTACATTACACAACAGTAGGGTGTGATAGTGTCAACATTTCAATATGTGTACCATAGCTACCCATCTGATCCATTTTTGTGGTAGCGATATATGTCTCAATATCATTCCCCCCCCCCCCCCCCCCCCCATATTATAATAAGGTGAGATATGTGTCGCATGTACCTAATGATACACATTCTCACAGCATAGTGCTGATCTGGTGAACCAGTTATTATTTGTGAGAAACATCTGAAGAGGCAGTTGCCATCGCCTATTGCTCCCAATATTCTTTCAGTGTTAGGGCGATTTAAAAATACATTGGGGCCACCATTTTCAAAATTATTTGTATTGTGGAATCTAAGGCCCAGTTGTGTACATTTCTCACGTTGCCACACTTCATCCGTTTGGTAATACCGGAGATGTGTCCATGTGGTTTCTCTCTCTGCCTGAAGCACCCTTACATCACCCACAGTAAGATCCGCTGTGGTAGATGAACTGGGTGCACACTGCTTAGGTGGCCACCCTCTAGGTCTTTTTCCACTTCCTGATGTCTCAGATTTTATAGGATTACAAACAGTGGATTTGACCTGGGCTTTGGTGGATGTACTAGGTTGGGGAGGTATAATGTCACATGTCAGACCTATACGCTGAGGTTTACTCTTTATTGGTTTAGGTACTGCAGACAGCTCTATACACGGAATGTCTCTTCTATATTGTTTACATAACCTGTTTACTTCTTCAGTACACTCCCTGCTGACTTTTATCGATATAGGATCAAATGCTAAGAGATACAGACCAGCCAGTGTTCTCACACGTGACATAGCAACATAGGCCATTCCTGTTGCAAATACATCCCTAGACAGGTCCACAATTGCACAGTCTAATGACAAACCTTAGCATTTATGGATTGTAACTGCAAATTCCAATATTAAAGGAAACTGTTTTCTGTACATATAGAAATGGCGTAATATTTGAAACCTACTATGCACGCGTTCAATTTTAAACTGCAATTTAGGAGTGTGATCAAATGTAACCTGAATGCAGTCCTTGCTAATAGCAGAAACAGTACCCAGTGCTCCATTGACCAACCCTTGACTGGTATCTAGATTTCGTCTTAGCATGACTCTAACACCTACAGCCAGTTTTAGCTCTGCCTCTAGACCAGCAGTCATATTACAATCTTTATTTAACTTTTCTAGTGCAGATGATGCCCTTTTAGTCCACTTCACTTTCCCTGCTGTTTCATCAAACTCATCTATGCAGGACATGTGTACTATTTGTGAGCCTGCTTTTGAATGCATCTCTGTGTTAAATTGGTCACAACATTGTCTCGTAGCAAACAGACACACAGGGGACAAACCCTGGCCTAATAGTTCTTGGAATTTTTCTACAGCTGTGCATTTTATGACAGCAGTGTTTAAAAGTGCAACAGTTTTATCAGATATACAATTCACCCTGACTTCATTTAATAACCGACCAAATTCTGGGTCCCGTTTTTGTCGTTCATTTATGGTCAGTTCATCATACACTACAGATTCCCTCCAAATGTTTACTGCTGTCACACAGCCTAGCCTTGCGACAATGATTTTATTGGAAATGTTTTGAACACCATAGAACCATTAACAGGAGGGAGCTGTAGTAAATCACCAAAGAATAGAATGTTCATGGACCCAAACCATTGATCGCCTCCAAACAACTCTTCAAGCCTCAAATGAATGTAAACTAGGGTCAGGCTTGATAGCATGCTAACCTCATCAATGATGATTAACTTTACATGCATGAAACCGTTCCGCATTACTTTAAGTGATTCTTTAGAAAGTGACCAGTAAGTCGATGTCTTAAAATCATGTTCTATTGGTAGTTGAAATAGTCTATGTACAGTCACACCATCTATGTTAAATGCAGCCAATCCCGTAGGAGCTGCGAGTGCACACCTGATGGAATCTTGTTATCCTTCCAAAGTTCATTAACCTTTCCTCGGATCATATGAATTAGGAAGGATTTTCCTGTACCACCCACACCACTAATGAACATAGACAAGGGCTTATGTGTAGTACAGGAGCATTTGCTATTCTCATGCAGTTTTTGGTGGCAAAGATGGTCATTAATGTTATTGAAGATTCGTAATTGATCTGCATTGAGCTTAGCAACCCGATCTTCAACTGTATCAGTGTGTAACTCATTCAGAAGGAACACATCTTCCATTGTTGCCTTAGCTTCACCGTTAAAGAAAGCATCTTCCTCTGCAGGAGGTGCATGCAGCAACCCCTTCCTCCTCTCTTGCTTCATTGATTTTCTTCACTGCAGTCTGTGCTTTCAGCAATGCCTGCAGTTTTTCGTGGGTTCTGACAGATTAACATTGCTACCAATGTGACGGTTAAAAGCAACCTCAGCTTGTTTCCCCTTCTTTCACCATATCACATGCATTCATTTCGAAACGGAATGAATAGTAACATGAGAGAATAGTAATAATCCTCTCTCTGGTTTTCATTTGAGGGATCAAACAGCTTGTGATTTGGAAGAAGAGGCTTTTTTAACTTCTGGTAAACCCTAGTGCCATCACTGCTAGCTCCGCGATACTCGTACCACTGTACAAAATCATACAGGCACACAATAAAGGAAAAAGCCTCAAACTATACACAACGACCGGTTTTCTTCGAAAAAGTATCTGAAACGCAGTGGCAAAATGTGTTATAGGGGCGGACGCAGGAATTTTGAAAGGGGGGGGGGGGGGGTCCGTCATGAATAATCAACAGGGGGAGGGTGCGGGAGGGGGCACGCGAAGCGCGGAAGCTTTTGGGGGTCCCGCACTTGTGCACTGGATGATACGCTATATCACGTGAGGTATTGTTAATTGCTTTGTATTGATACTTAATTTTATTCATCATCAGATCTGAGGAGGGGGGGGTCCGGACACCACCGACCCCCCCACCCCCCCCCCCCCCCCCCCCTGTATCCGCCACTGTGTTAATTGATCGTACAGTGACAGGCCGTAAGCCAGCCTATCAGTATGCAATGTATTGCATCACGTGATCCGTTTCC